>VWZE01026279.1:140399-154125 GCA_013396675.1 Eubucco bourcierii
CCAGAACTGCACACAGGACTCCAGGTGGGGTCTGACAAGAGTAGAGCAAAGGGGCAGAATCCCCTCCCTTGCCCTGCTGCCCAGCACACAGTTGCTCTCTGGGCTGCACTCACACTGCAGGCTCATGTTGAGCTTTTCATCAACCCAGACCCCAAGGTCTTTGCCTTCCAGTCTGCTCTTAGCCATTCACCACCCAGCCTGTATTTGACTTGATCTAGACTCAACAGAACAAGCAGAAAGCCTGAAGGAGATCATAAAATCAGAAACAACCCCTGCAGCTCAATCACAGTTCTGCAGAGCTCCTCAGTGCCCAGCTGGACACAATTTGGCACAGTGAGATTAAAGCCCAGAACCAGTTGTGGCCTGGGCTCATCCCCAGCAGTATGGGCTGCAGATGGAGGGAGGGGATTCTGCCCCTCTGCTCTGGTGAGATCCCAGCTGCAGTGCTGAGGCCATCTCTGGAGTCCTCAGCACAGCCAAGATATGGACCTGTTGGAGCAGGGCCAGAGGAGGCCACAGCAAGGATGGGAGGGTTGGAAGCCCTCTGCTGTGAGGCCAGACTGAGAGAGTTGGGGTTGTTCAGCCTGGAGAAAAGAAGGCTCCAGGGAGACCTTCTGGTGGCCTTTCAGTGCTTAGAGGCTGATTAGAAAGCAGGGGGCAGACTGCTGAGCAGGGCCTGTTGTGACAGGGCAAGACTTAAAGAAGAAGACTCAGACTAAAGAGGAGGAAGAAATATTTGACTCTGAGGATGGTGAAACCCTGACTCAGTTTGCCCAGAGAGGTGCTAGATGCCCCATCCCTGGAAGCATCCCAGGTCAGGCTGTCTGGGTCTGTGAGCAACCTGCTCTAGTTGCAGATGTCCCTGCTGACTGCAGGGGGCTTGGACTGGATGACTTTTGAAGGTGCCTTCCACCCCAAGCCACTCTGTGATTCTATGTTATGCTTAAATCCCATTGCTAATCCCTATCCAAGCACAGAGGGAGGGCAGAGGAGGACAGGGAAATGTCCATTGGCTCCCAAACCACTGCACAGGCTCTGCAGTAATTAGTGCTGGCCCCCAGGCAGACCTGGATTTGTGCCTGTCCCCATGAAATGTGTGTCAAGTCAAACCAGGTCACTCGTAAAGCCCAGCTCTGGGTGCCACTTAGGCTCTGAAGCAAAAGGCTCCTGTGGCACGGTGCCAGCCGAGGGCTCTGTCCCTTTGTGCCTCCTCTCCTCCTTGCTCACACTGTGTCACACCATGCCATGATGGACAGCATCCCAGCAGGCAGGAGGGGGAAGCCCGTGGAGAGATGGAGGGCAGCCAGGGTGCTGTGGCTCCACGCTGTCTGCTGGAGCAGCTAGCTGGGATCTAAAAGGGCTCCTGGGTGGCACAGCTCAGTGGACAATCCATCTGCTCATCTCAGCTGAGATGCTCTGGGGACATGGCAGTGGCAAGTGGGCACACAGGCCAGACCAGGATGCTTTGCACTGGTTTCCTATGGGAAAGGGTGAAGCTGTCACCTGTTGCAGTTGCAGATGTTGCAGATGGATGGTTGCACCCAGAGAGTGGTGATCAATGGCACAAGGTCCACCTGGAGGCCTGTGCCAAGTGGTATACCTCAGGAGTCAGTGCTGGCACCAGTGCTGTTTGACATCTTTGTCAGTGCCATGGACAGAGGAATGGAGTGCACCCTCAGCAAGTGTGCAGATGACACCAAGCTGTGTGGCACAGTCGACTTGCTAGAGGGCAGGGATCCATCCAGAGGGACCTGCACAGGCTGCAGAGCTGTGCCCAGGCCAATCTCATGAGATTCAACAAGGCCAAGTGTAAGGTCCTGCACCTGGGTAGGCACAATGCCAAGCACAACTCCAGGCTGGGTGGGGAATGGCTGAGAGCAGCCCTGAGGAAAAGGACCTTGGGGTCTGGGTTGATGAAAAGCTCAACATGAGCCTGCAGTGTGCGTGCAGCCCAGACAGCAACTGAGTTGAGGCTCTGCAGCCTGCAGAAGAGAAGGCTTCCAGANCTGTACTAGTGGGAGGTGTCCCTGCCTATGGCAGGGGGTTGGAACTGGATGATCCTTGAGGTCCCTTCCAACCTTACCATTCTATGATTCTATGTTCTGAGACTCTCCTCCCCCTCTACTCTGTCCTGGTGAGGCCACATCTGGAGAACTGTGTCCAGCCTCTCTTGCACACTCTCCTCTATATCCCTGTCCCTCTTGAACTGGGGAGCCCAGAACTGGACACAGTTCTCCAGATGATGAAGGGAGTGGAACATCTGTGTGTTGAGGAAAGACTGAGAGACCTGGGGCTGTTTAGCCTGCAGAAGAGAAGACTGAGAGGAGACCTTCTAATGCTTATAAATATCTGAAGGGTGGGTGTCAAAAAGAAGGGGCCAGTCTCTTTTCAGTGGTGGCCAGTGATAGGACAAAGAGCAATGGATACAAACTGGAACCCAGGAAGCTCCACCTCAACTGAGGGAAAATTTCTTTACTGTGAGGATGATGAAGCCCTGGAGCAGGCTGCCCAGAGGGATTGTGGAGTGTCCTTCTCTGGAGTCTTCCAACACCCATCTGGATGTGTTTGACCTGCCCTAGGTGACCATGCTTTGGCAAGGGGATTGGACTCGATCTCTGGAAGTCCCTTCCAACCCTCACCACTCTGTGATTCTCTGCTCCTGCTGACTGCAGTGGGGGTGGACTAGATGACCTTGAAAGGTCCTTTCCAACCCAAACCCAGCCAGTTCAAACCCACTGCCCCTTGCCCTGTCATTGCAAGACCTTGTCAATAGTCCCTCCCCAGCCTCCCTCTGGGAGCCTCCTGGGTGGCCCAAAAAGAAAAGCTAAGTGGGGATGTAAGTGGTGTCAGAGAAGAGACGTGGATGTTTCTAGCCAGAAGGCTGAAATGCCCTTGGAAGACAAACTCTGGAAGCACAAAGTGATGACAGAGTGAAATGTCTCAGCTGGGCAGGGTGCAACTACCTTGTCCAGCAGACACTGGGCAGCTGCTCCACCACTCTCAGGTGAGATGTGGCCCTTTGCTTTCTCTCTCACCCCCAAAACTGCTGAAAAGACAGAGTGTAGTAACTGCAGGAACATCTAACCTCAACACCTCAGCTCCCTCAATGCCAACAACTCCCCTCACAGTGCAGCCACCACCCTGAGGCCATGAGGTTCTTCATCACACAGGAAACAGCAATTTCTGCCTCTGCCTGATGACTGAAGTGGCATCTAGTGACACCAAGTGCTCCAAAACTTCAGCTACAGCCAGCAGAAGCATTCAGCACCCTGCAGGATCACACCAGTAGCTCAGAAGTGACATGGAATGTGATCAAGGTTGTTGTGCAGCCTGCTCTATGAATGCCTCTGCTGACCTAATATCTAGAAACTGGCCCAGTGATGGGAAGACTTCAGTGGGAACCAGCCTGGGGGAAGCAGGACTTTGCCCAGGGCTGTCACACTGGGTTCAGCTAATGTGAAAACTGAGAAGAGAAGCTTTCCAGGGACTTCCCCAGTCCCTTCCACCCCAACAAACAGCATCACCAACAGTAAGGACTCACCTTCAGCTTGTGCTCATGCTCCTTGTTGACCCGAGACAGCAGCTGAGCTTTCCTTCTGTTGAGGGCATCAATGAGGGCATCACACTGGGCCACAAGGCAGGCCTCAAACTCCACACTGTTCTCCTGCAGGTCAGAGCACAGCATCACAGTCTAGGGCAAAGCCAACCTTTTCCATTAGCATGTGGCATGCTTTACACCCTTGGCTCAGGAAAATGAGGTGGTAGTAGGTGAAGAACATCTTTGATTCATCCTGCCACATCCTTGGACCTATGGGAAAGGCTGGGGGGGTTCTCCACAACAGAAGCAGCTTTGGGAAGGGCAGGTTTTGGGAGGGAGGTAATAGGAAAAGTCAAGTGTGGGGGTCCCTTTTGGGAGAGCACCCACCACATCAAGCTGGGGAGACAGGACAGAGGATGGAAGAGAGCAGCCCATCCTGGTGGGCAGGAGCTGCTCCTGGGTCAGGAGACACAGTACCTGGATTTGCTGCACCATGTTGCGGAGTTGGACCAGGAACTCTTTTGCTTCCTTGGCTCTGTCTGACAACCCATTCAGGGCCTGGGAAAGCTGGCTCTAGAGAGGGAAGAAAGAGTGAGGTCAGTTCCATGTCCTGGACTCATCCTTTGAAGCACAGGAGGTTCTATGTGAAGATGAGGAAGAATTATTTCCCTGTGAGGGTGACAGAGCACTGGCACAGGCTGCCCAGGGGGGTTGTGGAGTCTCCCTCTCTGGAGATATTCAAGAACCATCTGGATGTGTTCCAGTGTGATCTGCTCTATGAGATCCTGCTCTGGCAGGGGAGCTGGACCAGATGAGCTTTTGAGGTCCCTTCCAGCCCCTGACATTCTATGATTCTTGTATTGGAGAAGCTGATCTGTGTGATTTGTGCTGGGGAAGGTTGTCCAGCACTGTCTTCCTGAGGAGAAAACTTCTTTACTGTAAAGATCCCAGAGCACTGGCAGAGGCTCCCCAGAGAGGTTGTGGAGTCTCCTTCTCTGGAGCCTTTCCAGGCCTGTCTGGATGTGTTCCTGTGTGCCCTGAGCTAGATTGTCTGGTCCTGCTGTGGCAGGGGGGTTGGACTGGATGAGCTCTTTGGGTCCCTTCCAACCCCTGACATCCTGTGAGCCTGTGACCCTGTGTGCAACTTTCAGCAACCCACCAAGGTGTCCTCCTGCCCCTGCTGCCCTGAGTGTAAGGAGAGGAAAAGGAGGGTTAGCCATCACCATGGCTGCCCTGGGTTTGGGAAGCAGATATTCAGTGCCCACCTCCTCCACAGGCTTCCCTAGGGAATCACACAGTATCACAGTATCACAGAGACACCAAAGTTGGAAGAGACCTCAGAGCTCATCAAGTCCAACCCAATACCACAGCCCTCAAGACCAGACCATGGCACCAAGTGCCACGTCCAAACCTGCCTTGAACACCTCCAGGGACGCTGACTCCACCACCTCCCTGGGCAGCCCATTCCAGCAGCCAATGACTCTCTCAGGCAAGAACTTTCTCCTCACCTCCAGCCTAAACTTCCCCTGGCACAGCTTCAGACTGTGTCCTCTTGTTCTGCTGCTGCTTGCCTGAGAGAACAAAGCAACCTCCTCCTGGCTACAACCACCCTTCAGGTAGTTGTAGACAGCAAGAAGGTCCCCCCTGAGCCTCCTCTTCTCCAGGCTAACCAATCCCAGCTCCCTCAGCCTCTCTCCATAGGGCTGTGCTCGAGGCCTCTCCCCAGCCTCGTTGCCCTTCTCTGGACACGCTCAAGCACCTAAGACAAGCCACATCCATCCTGGGGTTCAAAGTGAGGCAGTCTCCACCTCCCCTGCATCTGTGCTGTCTAGGGAGCCAGACACCAAAAATCCTTTGGATCTGACCCACCCGTCAAGGATGTTCAGCACCAGACTGAAAAGCTCCAAATGCCTCCTGAAAGCTAAGATGAAGCAGGGACTTCCAAGGAAAATACTGACTGCCCCATCCTTCTCCAGTATGGACACCACAGCCAGCTCCAGCTCAAGCTCAGGAGCATAGCACAGCAACAGTCATGGTGATATCCTCTGCTTGCTCATTTTAATGGCACCTTCCAAACATTAACTGGGGAATCACGGAATGGTTTAGGTTGGAAGGGACCTCAAGGATCATCTTGTTCCACCCCCTGTGCCATAGGCAGGGACACCTCTCACTAGAACAGGTTGCTCAAGGTCTCATCCAACCTGGCCTTGAACACCTCCAGGGAGGTTGTGGAGCACAGAATCACACAATGTGATCAAAGATCACATTCTGTGCTCCACAACCTCCCTGGGCAACCTGTGCCAGTGTCTCACCACCCTCACTGCAAACAACTTCCTCCTAACATCCAGTTTCAATCTCCCCTCTGCCAGTCTAAATCCATCACTCCTCATCCTGGCATTACAAAACCTTGTCAATAGTCCCTCCCCAGCCCTCCTGCAGCCCCCTTCAGATGCTGCAAGGCCACTCCAAGGTCTCCTGGAAGCCTTCTCTTCTGCAGGCTGCAGAGCCCCAACTCTCTCAGCCTGTCCTCATAGCAGAGCTGCTGCAGCCCTCTGAGCATCTTCATGGCCCTAATCTTCCCCTTTTGCTGTGATTTCAGTAAGTTATTATCTCAAGAGCTGGGCAAATCATCTGTGCTGAGTATAGAATGGTTTGGGCTGGAAGGAACCTTTAAAAGTCATCTAGTCCAATCCCAGTGTATCTCTCTGTGAGACTTTGCCTTTTAGATGGGCTGCAAAATGCTTGCAAACCCCATATCAGATTTAAGGTGTGACCTTTCTTTGTTGCAGACACAGAAGGGAGGCAGTAAGATGGCTCTGATGTCTCCAAATTTCAAAAAGCCTAATGTGATCATCCCTCCTTGTGCCAGGTTGGCACCTGCCCTGTTACACTGTGTGTCCCCAGATGCCAGTGCAGGAAGAACCATAGAATGGTTTTGGCTGGAAGAGACTTTAAGATCAGTGAGTCCAACTCTTAGTAATCATAGAATCAGTCAGGGTTGGAAGGGACCACAAGGATCATCCAGTTCCAACTCCCCTGCCATAGGCAGGGACACCTCACACTACATCAGGCTCTCTACAGCCTCATCCAGCCTGGTCTTAAACACCTCCAGTGATGAGGCTTCCACCACCTGTCTGGGCAGCCCCTTCCAGGCTCTCACCACCCTCATGCTGAAGAATTTCCTCCTCACCTCTAGTCTGAATCTCCCCATTTCTAGCTTGGTTCCATTCCCCCCAGTCCTGTCACTACCTGGTATCCTAAAAAGTCCCTCCTCAACCTTTTCGTAGTCCCCCTTAAGATACTGAAAGGCCACACTAAGGTCACCTGGGAGCCTTCTCCTTTCCAGACTGAACAGCCCCAACTCCCTCAGTCTCTCCTCATAGCAGAGTAGCTCCAGCCCAGCGCTGCTAAGTCCCCACTAAACACATCCCTCAGCACCACATCTACACAGCTTTTAAACTCATCCATGGATGGGGCTCCACCACTGCCCTGGGCAGCCTGTTCCTCATGTCCAGCCTAAACCTTCCCTGGTGCAACTTGAGGCCATTTCCTTTTGTCTTGTCACCTGCTACTAGGTCCAACAGACCAACTCCCACCTGGTTCTGACCTCCTTTCAGGGAGCTGTAGGGAACCAGGTGGTGTCCCCTCAGTCTCCCTTTCTCCAAGCTAAACAGCCTCAGTTCCCTCAGCTGCTCTTCATAAGACCTGTGCTTTAAATCTCTAGAGCAGGAGGTGAGATGGAGGAGGTGAGAAAGCAGAGGGAGTGATGGTGCAGAATGGATACAAGGTCACCAGAGCACAGCACCTACTGAGATGGTGCTGGGCTGAAATCAACAGAAAAAGAATTGAGGAGGCAGCAAACCAATGGCCACAATTTAATGGCCCAGAAAATGATCTCACTGTGGCTTCCCCAGGAGATGTTAACATCACCCCAGTGAGTTCTGCATTGCCTTTGTAATTTATCGTGCTGGAGTCATTAGGATGTGGAGCTAATCAGCAAATGCATCTCGGAGACAAATGGGATTGCTCAGCCAGCTCAGCACATCTCCCCACCCCTCCTCCCTCCCCTCCTGGAGCAAAGGCTGGAGGAGAGCTGAGGCTGCAGCCTGAGCTGCTCCCCACAGCTTGTGAGGGACCACGGGGACAACCCAGCTCTGCCTTGTCCTGCCACTACACATGGAAGCATAGAATCAGTCAGGGTTGGAAGGGACCACAAGGATCATCTAGTTCCAACCCCCCTGCCATGGGCAGGGACACCTCACACTACATCAGGCTCTCTACAGCCTCACCCAGCCTGGCCTTAAGCACCTCCAAGGATGAGGCTTCCACCACCTCCCTGGGCAACCCCTTCCAGGCTCTCACCACCCTCATGCTGAAGAACTTCTTCCTAACATCCAGTCTGAATCTACTCTTTTCTAGCTTGGTTCCACTCCCCCCAGTCCTATCACTAAAGCCTCATATCACCCTGCTCCCATGTTCACCTTCCCAGAATTAGGGAATGGTAGGAGTTGGAAGTGACCTCTGGAGATCATCCAGCCCAACTCCCCTGCTAACGCAGGGTTACCCAGGACAGATGGCCCAGGAGCACGTCTGAAGACATCTTTCAGCCCAGCAAGGAGGTTTGCTGAGGATCAGGAGCTGCAGGGCTCAGGTTTTAAGCCCAGACATCTCAAAACATCTTTCAGCCCAGCAAGGAGTTTTGCTGAGGATCAGGAGCTGCAGGGCTCAGGTTTTAAACCCAGTAAGGGGGTTTGCTGAGAATCAGGAGCTGCAGGGCTCAGGTTTTAAGCCCAGACATGTGAAAAAATCTTTAACTCCAGCAAGGAGGTTTGCTGAGGATCAGGAGCTGCAGGGTTCAGGTTTTAAGCCCATCAAGGAGGTTTGCTGAGAATCAGGAGCTGCAGGGTCAGGTTTTAAGCTCAGACATCTAAAAGCATCTTTCAGCCCAGCAAGGAGGTTTGCTGAGAATCAGGAGCTGCAGGGCTCAGGTTTTAAGCTCAGACATCTAAAAGCATCTTTCAGCCCAGCAAGGAGGTTTGCTGAGAATCAGGAGCTGCAGGAATCAGGTTTTAAGCTCAGACATCTAAAAGCATCTTTTAGCCCAGCAAGGAGGTTTGCTGAGAATCAGGAGCTGCAGGGCTCAGGTTTTCTGTACCACAGACAATTAACAGAGCAAATCAGCAGGAGTTTGTTATGTTTACAAGCTCCTTGTTAAAACTGCACCACAGTGAGATGTTTTTTGGTTTGTTTTTCCCCTTTAATGGTGTCTTTGGAAGGCATTTTTTCCTATCAACATTAGCTTTAGAGAAGGGATCTTTATGTCAACAGAACTCTTTGGAGGCTTTCCTAATGGGAAAGCATTTTAAATGCACTCTTAATATTTCATAAGAGGTCTGTGATGCCAGTGAGTGCTGTTCACATGCAGCTCTTTCAGCCTGGAAACCCTCAGACTCAAAGCACAACAGCTTCCACAGCACAGCAAGCTTTGAGTCTGGTCACAAAAAGGCAGACATGGTCCCTTGCCTTTAGAGCATCCCTGCCTGTGGTCCTGCACTGCATCCTCCTGCTCATTCAGCCCTTCCCTCTGCTCCAGATTTTTCATAGAAAGGCTAGGTTGGAAAGGACCTTGAAGGTCACAGAATCACACAGAATCACACAAACATGCAGGTGGCCAAGCCCCTCAGGATCACCAGGTCCAACCTAGACCCCTACTCTACAAGATTCACCTTAAACCACAGCCCTAAGCACCACATCCAAACCACCCTGAAACACAGCCAGGCTGGGGGACTCCACCACCTCCCTGGGCAGCTCATTCCACTCCCTGACCACTCTCTCCAGGAAAAACGTTTTCCTAATGTCCAATCTAAACCTCCCCAGCCTCAGCTTGAGGCCATTCCCTCTTGTTCTGTCTCCAGTTACCTGTGAGCAGAGCCCAGCAGCAGCCTCTCCACAATGTCCCTTCAGGTAGTTGTATACAGCAATGAAGTCTCCCTTCAGCCTCCTCTTCCTCACACTAACCATCCCCAGCTCCCTCAGTCATCCTTATAAGATTTATTCCCCAGGCCCTTCCCCAGCCCTGTTGCCCTCCTCTGCTCCAGCACCTCCACATCTCTCTTGTATTGCAGTGCCCAAAACTGAACAGAGGGAGCTGTTAAGCTTTGAGAGATGAATGAAGCTAGAGAGAGGCAGAGGACAGCTTGCATTTGAGCAATGACTGCTCCAGGTTCCTGCCCCTCCCCTGCAAAGCACGGTCCAGCAACAGGCAGGGTCCTGAGCAGGTGGAAACAGAACCACAGAATCATGGAATGGTTTGAGTTGGAAGTTCATTTTTTCCTAATGTCCAATCTAAACCTCCCCAGCCTCAGCTTGAGGCCATTCCCCTTTGTTCTGTCTCCAATTCCCTGTGAGCAGAGCCCAGCAGCAGCCCCTCCACAGTGTCCCTCCAGGTAGCTGTAGACAGCAATGAGGTCTCCCCTCAGCCTCAGTTAGCTGGGAAAGTAGCCCCAGGTGGGTGCCATCACCCACACACATCGGCACCCTGGCCAGAAGCACAGCTGAGCCAGCTCCTCCAAGTCACAGAATCACAGCACCATGCAGGTTGGCAAAGCCTCTCAGGATCACCAAGTCCAACCTAGAACCCTACTCTACAAGATTCACCTTAAACCACAGCCCTAAGCACCACATCCAAACCATCCTGAACACAGCCAGGCTGGGGGACTCCACCACCTCCCTGGGCAGCTCATTCCACTCCCTGACCACTCTCTCCAGGAAAAAACTTTTTCCTAATATCTAATCTAAACCTCCCCAGTCTCAGCTTGAGGATCATCTAGTTCCAGCCTCCTTGGTATTGATCACACAATCATAACATCACAGGATGGTTTGGGTGACCTTTCAAGGTCATCTGGTCCAACCCCCCCCTTGCAGCCAGCAGGGACAACTGCAAGCAGAACAGGTAGCTCAGAGGCACAAAGATCCTGACCTGGAATGGTTTCAGGGATGGGACATCTACCACCTCTCTGGGCAAGATGTTCTCAATGCCACCAGTGCCCACAGGCAAGGGGCACTGCCAGGAAGCTGTATTTTTTTCATGGAAATTATTTTTCATGATTGAGTGGTCAGGGACTGGAATGAGCTGCCCAGGGAGGTGGTGGAGTCCCCCAGCCTGGCTGTGTTTAAGGGTGGTTTGGATGTGGTGCTTAGGGCTATGGTTTAAGGTGAATCTTGTAGAGTTCTAGGTTGGACTTGGTGATGGTGAGGTTTTTTTCTGTCCTGGATGTTTCTGTGAATGTGTGAATAGTAAGGTTGGTGGAGGCCACAATGAATCACAGCATCACAGCATGGTGGGGGTTGGAAGGTACCTCTGGAGTTCATCCAGTCCAACCCCTCTGCTAAAGCAGGGGCACCCACAGCAGCTTGCCCAGGATCACAATGCCCAAGGTGGGTTTGGAATCTCTCCACAGAAGGAGATTCCACAACCTATCTGCTCCAGAGTTCCAGCACCCTCACAGCAGTGAAGGTTCTCCTCCTGCTCAGATGGAAACTCCTGGGTTCCAGTCTGTGCCTGCTGCCCCTCGTCCTGCTGCAGAAAAGAGTCTGGCCCCATCCTCTTTCCCCCAGCCCTTTAGATAGTGATTAGCATCGAGGCAATCCCCAACAGGCAGTCCCTGTCCCTTGCCCACAGGACAGATGATGGGATGTCAGCATCAGCATGCCCACTAAACCAAACTAGCTATGCCCATCTCCCAGCAATGTGCAGTAAGAACATCAACTGGGTACAGCTTGCAATGGGAATGGCACTTACGTATGGGTGGCCACAGGCTCTGGATACAGCAGCTCTAATGTTTGTTTTCTTCAGGAGGCTCCAAGTCTGCAAGTGTTCAAGGCCAGGTTCAAGGAGACCTTAGAGTAGCCTTCCAGTATCTGAAGGGGGCCTACAGGAAGGCTGGGGAGGGACTATTGACAAGGTCTTGCAATGGCAGAACAAGGGGCAATGGGTTTGAAGTGGCAGAGGGGAGATTTAGACTGGATGTTAGGAGGAAGTTGTTTGCAGTGAGGGTGGTGAGACACTGGCACAGGTTGCCCAGGGAGGTTGTGGCTGCTCCCTCCCTGGAGGTGTTCAAGGCCAGGTTGGAGGAGGCCTTGAGTGACCTGTACTAGTGGGAGGTGTCCCTGCCTATGGCAGGGGTTGGAACTGGATGATCCTTGAGGTCCCTTCCAACCTTACCATTCTATGATTCTATGATTCTAGGTTGGAAGGAACCTTGAGTAACCTGCTCTAGCAGGAGGTTGTCCCTGCCCACGGCAGGGTGGTTGGAACACAGTTTGTGATATGTAATTAGAATAACTGCCCAATTATTCTAATTACCCATCACACTGTGATCTTTAAGTTCTGTGCAACCCAAACCATTCTATGGATCTGTGACTCCTACCATGAGCTTCATGCTGATTCCCAGGAAGATGCCATCACACTCAGGGCTCTCCTGGAGTGAAGACACATTCCTGAAGAAACCCCTTTGAAACAAACACCTGCCCAGCTCTTCTGCTGCATCCCTGCTGCTTATGGCAGGAGGCACCCCGCTGGGGAGCAGGAGCTGTAAGCCATCCCAGTTAGCCCATTAAGCAGGGTTAATTAATGCTCCATGACAGCAGAGCACATATGGGAACTGGCAGGGATGCTGAATGTATCCATGAAGGGCAGGCATGGTGACAATGTGATTCATAACTGTATGGCACCAAAACACAAAGTCCCTTCTGGCTTTTGTTATTGTGTTAATAGGTCAGAGGCTGTGGAGAGAAACTGCATGACTGATCGGGTCCATAAATTCTACAGGTACCTCCCATGACCCTTGGAGCAAGCCCAAGCCTGTTGCCAAGGAGAAGGATTTAATCATCAGGCACGTGAGGCAGAGCCACAGGCTGCCAGAAGTGTGTCATCTACATGGAAGGAGCAGGAGATGGAGACTCAGGAGGCCTCTGTGACAGAGCAGGGAGTTAGAAGGAGCTCAAGCCTTACCTCCTCCAGGTCCTGTACCAGAACACAGGAAACAAGATGCTGTTAGCATTTCTAATGCATGCTTGCTGGGACCAGAATTATGGAATGTATTCATCAGTGATCTGGGTGAGGGCATGGAGGGCACTGGCAGCAAGTTTGCTGATGGCACCAAGCTGGGTGCAGTGGCTGCCACACCAGAGAGCTGTGCTGCCATTCAGAGAGACTGAGACAGGCTGGAGGGTTGGGCAGGGAGAAACTGAATGAAGTTCAACAGGGGCAAGTGTAGAGTCCTGCACCTGGGAAAGAACAACCCCAGGGAGCAGGATAGGTTGGGGACTGAGCTGGTGGAGAGCAGTGAAGGAGAGAAGGATTTGGGAGTCCTGGTGGATGGTAGGATGGGCATGAGCAAGCAGGGTGCTCTGGTGGGCAGGAGGGGCAATGCCATTCTGGGGTGGATTAGAAGGCCTCTGATTGGTAGGTAGAGGAAAGTTATCCTCCCTCTCCACACTGCCCTGGTGAGGCCACATCTGGAGTACTGTGTCCAGTTCTGGCCCCCCCAGCTCAAGAAGGACAAGGAGCTGCTTCAAAAAGTCCAGCACAGGGCCACAAAGATGATGAAGGAAGTTGAACATCTTCCTTATGGGGAGAGCCTGAGGGAGCTGGGGCTGTGCTGCTGGGAGAGGAGGAGACTAAGGGGTGGCCTCATTCATGTTTATAAAGATGTGCAGGTGAGTGCCAGGAGGTTGGAGCCAGGCTCTGCTGGGTGATGCCCTTTGACAGGACAAGGGGCAATGGGCGGAAGTTGAGGCATAGGAGGAGGAATTTTTTCCCTGTGAGGGTGACAGAGAACTGGCACAGGCTGCCCAGAGGGGTTGTGGAGTCTCCCTCTCTGGAGATATTCAAGAACCATCTGGATGTGTTCCTGTGTGATCCTGCTCTGGCAGGGAGGCTGAACCAGATGAGCTTTTGAGGTCCATTCCAGCCCCTGATATTCATAGAATCATAGAATCATAGAATGGTAAGGTTGGAAGGGACCTCAAGGATCATCCAGTTCCAACCACCTGCCATAGGCAGGGACAACTCCCACTAGTACAGGGCACTCAAGGCCTCATCCAATCTGGCCTTGAACACATCCAGGGAGGGAGCATCCACAACCTCCCTGGGCAACCTGTGCCAGTGCCTCACCACCCTCACTG
>VWZE01026279.1:157579-169460 GCA_013396675.1 Eubucco bourcierii
CTGGAGCACAGCCCTATGGAGAGAGGCTGAGGGAGCTGGGATTGGTTAGCCTGGAGAAGAGGAGGCTCAGGGGAGACCTTCTTGCTGTCTACAGCTACCTGAAGGGTGGTTGTAGCCAGGGGGAGGTTACCTTCTTCTCTCAGGCAAGCAGCATCAGAACAAGAGGACACAGTCTCAAGCTGTGCCAGGGGAAGTTTAGGCTGGAGGTGAGGAGAAAGTTGTTGCCTGAGAGAGTCATTGGCTGCTGGAATGGGCTGCCCAGGGAGGTGGTGGAGTCAGCATCCCTGGAGGTGTTCAAGGTGGGTTTGGACGTGGCACTTGGTGCCATGGTCTGGTCTTGAGGGCTGTGGGAATGGGTTGGACTTGATGAGCTTTGAGGTCTCTTCCAACCCTGGTGATACTGTGAGACTGTGATACAAGTCTCCTCCTCTGCACAATGGAGAGGAGCTTCCTCTGCAAGCCAGATTGCTCCTCCACAGAATTGCCCTGTCTCCTCTTGGACCAACACAAGCTTTTCTCATCCACAAAGTCTCACAGAAAAGGAGTTCACAGGTTAACTGTGTGCCACATGAAAGTCACCTCCTCTGGGCTGCTGCTTCAGAGGCCATCAGCACCCAAGACTTCAGGTGACTGCACCTCCTTACCAATCACAGATGGGCTAGGTGCTCTCCATCACTTCAGGGGAGAAAACTCACCCCAAAAGAGCTCTTGGCATTATGCTAAGAGCCCAGGACCTGCTCTGACATCCTCAAGTGTTGCAACCAGTCCCTGTTCCTTCTCAATTTCCAACCAAATCACCTCACAGGCAGTTTCCCTGCTGGGAGCATCCTTAAGGAGGTAACAGGGAAGAGAAACAAGCCGTGGCAAGAGGAATGTTGTTCCCAGCTGTTCTGCTTGCACCCTCAGAAGCATGAGAAGCTGTCACAGATGCTGGAGTTTAAGTCATGTGCTTGGATCTTTTAATTAAAGCATAGGAGCTACAGCCTCTGAATCCTGAGGCAAGCTGAACGTATGCAATGCCTGACTAATTAAAATGGGATGTTTAATTAAGACTTGCATTCAGTCAGGGGGTTGATGGAGCTAAACTGCTGCTAATTGGCTTTTGGCTCCTGTCATGAGAGCCTGACTTTTGGATTCAACACTGCTTGAGATGAAAAACCAGGAACTAAGCCTAGAGCTGCAGCCTGAGATGAACCTGACTCCCAAAGCTGTGGCATGGAGCAAGATGAGACCAGATGAGGCAGTGCCATGTCCCAGGGCTGGAATGGTCTGGGCTGGAAAGGACCTTAGAGAACATTAGTTCTAACCTCTCTGCCACAGGCTGTGACACCTTCTACTAGACCTGGTTTCAAGTGTAAGGTCCTGCACCTGGGTAGGCACAATCCCAAGCACAACTCCAGGCTGGGTGGGGAATGGCTGAGAGCAGTCCTGAGGAAAAGGACCTGGGGGTCTGGGGTGGTGAAAAGCTCAACATGAGCCTGCAGTGTGAGTGCAGCCCAGAGAGCAACTGTGTGCTGGGCTGCAGCAAGAGCAGTGTGGGCAGCAGGGCAAGGGAGGGGATTCTACCCATTTGGTCTGCTCTCCTCAGACCCCACCTGGAGTCCTGTGTGCAGTTCTGGAGCCCCCAGCACAGGAAGGACATGGAAGTGTTGGAGCAGGTCCAGAGGAGGCCACAAGGATGCTCAGAGGGCTGGAGCAGCTCTGCTGTGAGGACAGGTTGAGAGAGTTGGGGCTCTTCAGCCTGGAGAAGAGAAGGCTTACAGGGGACCTTAGAGTAGCCTTCCAGGATCTGAAGGGGGCTACAGGAAGGCTGGGGAGGGATTATTGACAAGGTCTTGCAATGCCAGGACAAGGGGCAATGGGTTTGAACTGGCAGAGGGGAGATTTAGACTGGATGTTAGGAGGAAGTTCTTTACAGTGAGGGTGGTGAGACACTGGCACAGGTTGCCCAGGGAGGTTGTGGCTGCTCCCTCCCTGGAGGTGTTCAAGGCCAGCTTGGATGAGGCCTTGAGTGACCTGTGCTAGTGGGAGGTGTCCCTGCCTCTGGCAGGGGGTTGGAACTGGGTGATCCTTGAGGTCCCTTCCAACCTTATCATTCTATGATTCTATGATTCCATGTCCTTCCTGTGCTGAGGGTTCCAGAACTGCACACAGTACTCCAGGTGGGGTCTGACCAGAGCAGAGTAAAGGGGCAGAATCACCTCCCTTGCCCTGCTGGTGATTCTGCTCCTTTACTCTTTATCTCCTACCATTTCCCTCTGTCCTCATGCAGCAACAGAGCAGACTCACGTGTGAGGAGTTTAAGTCACCTCCAGAGGTCCCTTCCAACCACTCCCAGTCTGTGATTCTGTACCCTACAAAGCTGTCAGGGAGAATCTCCACTCCAGAAGGGCCAGTGGAGAATTCATGTGGGAAAAAAATACCTCATCTGTCCTGTGCCAGGCAGATACAAGCTGGAGGAGACAACGCAGTGGGTTTTGCCCCATGCCAAGCCTGGAAGCCAAGCTGCTGTCTGCCAGCTGATAGGATTTTGCTAAAGCCACTTATTTTTTGATAGCATTGATAAGATGCTGCTGCAGAGAGCAGGAACTCTCTGTGAGAGGCCTGGAGCACAGCCCTATGGAGAGAGGCTGAGGGAGCTGGGATTGGTTAGCCTGGAGAAGAGGAGGCTCAGGGGGGACCTTCTTGCTGTCTACAGCTACCTGAAGGGTGCTTGTAGCCAGGAGGAGGTTGCTTTCTTCTCTCAGGCAAGCAGCACCAGAACAAGAGGACACAGTCTCAAGCTGTGCCAGGGGAAGTTTAGGCTGGAGGTGAGGAGAAAGTTCTTGCCTGAGAGAGTCATTGACTGCTGGAATGGGCTGCCCAGGGAGGTGGTGGAGTCAGCGTCCCTGGAGGTGTTCAAGGTAGGTTTGGACGTGGCACTTGGTGCCATGGTCTGGTCTTGAGGGCTGTGGTATTGGGTTGGACTTGATGAGCTTTGAGGTCTCTTCCAACCCTGGTGATACTGTGAGACTGTGAACTGCTGCCAGGCCTGGCAGTCTGACATTTGGAGGCCTTATCAGCTCAGCCCAGTCTGTTCTTATTTAGCCCTGTTTGCCTTGAGTCATCAGATCTCAAGGTGAAATCTTGTACATGAATGTGCATCTGGTCACCCCTGCACTAAGGAGCTGCTGCAGGGCTGTGGGTGCTTGCTGGGTGTGGGGAAGGCAGGGCAGGGTCTCCAGGGATATGGTTTAATCTTGTACAGTAGGGTTCTAGGTTGGACTTGGTGATTCTCAGGGGCTTTTCCAACCTGCATGCTGCTGGGATCCTGTGATTGCACAAGGAGAACTTGGGATGTCTCCACGAAGGACAAGCCTCAAGAGCTTCATTTGGATGCCCCAAGCAGTTGCCTGCTCCACACAAGCCTGGGTGTCACCAGGATGTCTGCCTGCTGTGTCAGTGCAGTGTGCTGACCTAACCATCCCCTGAAAGGAGGATGTGGGGAGGTGGGAGCTGGGATGAGAAGAAACAGGCTCAAGCTGCACCAGGGGAGGTTTAAGCTGGACAGCAGGAAAAATCTCTTTCCTGCAAGAGTGGTCAGGCATTGGGACAGGCTGCCCAGGGAGGTGGTGGAGTCACCATCTCTGGAAGTGTTCAAAGAAGATGACGGGAGGTTGAGCATGAGCCAGCAATGTGCTCTGGTGGCCAGGAGGGCCAGTGCCATTCCGGGGTGGATTAGGAGGGCTGTGGTTAGTAGGTGGAGGGAGATTCTCCTGCCCCTCTACTCTGTCCTGGTGAGGACACACCTGGAGTACTGTGCCCAGTTCTGGGCTCCTCAGTTCAAGACAGACATAGAACTGCTTGAGAGAGTCCAGCACAGAGCCACAAAGATGCTGAAGGGAATGGAAGAGCTCTGTTATGAGGAGAGCCTGAGGGAGCTGGGGCTGTGCTGTGCGAAGAGGAGACCTCAGCAATGGTTATAGAGATGTGCAGGGTGAGTGCCAGGAGGCTGGAGCCAGGCTCTGCTGAGTAATGCCCAATGACAGGACAAGGGGCACTGGGTGGGAGCTGAGGCAGAGGAAGTTTCATTTAAACATGAGGAGGAATTTTTTCCCTGTGAGGGTGACAGAGCACTGGCACAGGCTGCCCAGGGGGGTTGTGGAGTCTCCTTCTCTGGAGATATTCCAAACCTGCCTGGATGCATTCCTGTGTGATCTGGTATAGGTGATCCTGTTCTGGCAGGGCGTGNGTGTGATCTGGTCTAGGAGATGCTGCTCTGGCAGAGGGGTTGGACTGGATGAGCTTTGGAGGTCCCTTCCAGCCCCTGACATTCTGTGACTCTGTGTGTGTGAAAGAACAAACAGAGGTGGTACTTTGGGACGTGGTCCAGTGGTCCTGCTGATGTTGGGTAGAAGGGCTTGATGATCTTAGATGTTAGGAGGAAGTTCTTTACAGTAAGGGTGGTGAGGCACTGGAACAGGTTGCCCAGGGAGGTTGTGGCTGCTCCCTCCCTGGAGGTGTTCAAGGCCAGGTTGGATGAGGCCTTGAGTAACCTGTACTAGTGGGAGGTGTCCCTGCCTATGGCAGGGGGTTGGAACTAGATGATCCTTGAGGTCCCTTCCAACCTTACCATTCTATGATTCTATGATCTTAGAGGTCTTTTCCAAGCTCACTGATCCTATAATTCTCTGATTCAGTAAGTGGCTAAGCCTGCCTGCACCACTCCAGAGTGCCCAAGCTCCATGCCAGCAGGACTGCTTGCTTCCTTAGAATCTTCTCCCAACCACATCCACTCCCCTGTGCTCTGTGCAAGATGCTGACTGCAGTAACCAGCCAGGACCCCCCATTCCTGTCACTGGGGAGCACAGATGGCCCCAGCTACTGGCTTTGTTCACACAAACACTAGGGCACTGTACTTCCTCAGCAGGCAGAACTGATTCAAAGGCTCCAGCCTGGAAATCAAACAAGGATAGATTCTTTTCAAGCATGACTTTGCTCAAACCCTTTCACTGCCTCCCATGTGGCTCTGGGGTTCCCAAGGCCTTCTCCCAGCAATGCTGAGTTTCTTGAACCTTTTCTTTAGACTTGTAGACTCACAGAATGGGTTGGGTTGGAAGAGATCTCTAAAGGTCACCTAGTCATAGAATCACAGAATCAGGCACTGCTGTGCTTGCTTTAGCTTAGCTCCCAGAAGAGGGTAGACCTAGGACTATTCCTTGCAGCCTAGCAAGGTCCAGCTTTGCACACAGCTCATGGGTGACAAGTCTCTTGGCTGTCCTTAGACTAAACAAATACAAGAGGTATCTGATGTCCTGGGCTGCTCCTTGCTGACAGTTCCTGGCTGTGAGGATGTCTTGAAGATGCTTTCTCCTCCCTCTGATACAGGATAAGAGTCCTTGCTTTGATTTTTTTTTTTTTTTTTTTTTTTAAAGGAGAAGAAATGTAAGCACCCAGTAATAGCCCTTTGATGTCATCCCATTAACTCCTGGTTTGCTTCATTAACACTCAACAACAAATCATCTCAGCTTCTCCTTTTCAAAACATTACATATGGCCCTTTGAAATCTGGGATATAACTGCCGGCTCCAGCACAGGGATGCAGAGAAAAAGACAACCTAAGGAAGGGTCTGCTCATGGGCCCATGGAGGGGTAAGCAAGGTAAGGGTGAAAAACTACTTATTAAAATATTATGGAGTGATGGGTGCAGATCACAGGCTCACAGGATGTCAGGGGTTGGAAGGGACCCAAAGACATCATCCAGCCCAACCTCCCTGCCACAGCAGGAGCAGACAATCTAGCTCAGGGCACACAGCAACACATCCATTCAGGCCTGCAAAGGCTCCAGACAAGGAGACTCCACAACCTCTCTGGGCAGCCTGTGCCAGTGCTCTGGGACCCTCCCAGCAAAGAAGTTGCCCCTTGTGTTGAGCTGCAACCTCCTGTGCTGCAGCTTCCATCCATTGCTCCTTGTCCTATCCTAGGCAGCAATGAGCAGAGCCTGTCCCCTTCTCCTGACCCCCAGCCCTCAGGTATTTATAAACATTGATTAAATCCCTTCTCAGTCTTCTCTCCTCCAGACTAAGCAGCCCCAGGTCCCTCAGCCTCTCCTCCCCAGGCAGTGCTCCAGTCCCCTCATCATCCTCATAGCCCTCCCTTGGACTCTCTTGAGTAGGTCTTTGTCCCTCTTAAACTGGGGAGCCCAAAACTGCAGGTAGTACTTCAGATGAGGTCTCACCAGGGCAGAGTAGAGTAGAGTAGATGTGTAGTGAGTTGCACCTGAGGTTCCCTTTTTCCATATGCCAAGAGGAGATCCACTTTGGACTCACCCTTGCCTGGTCTTTCTTCAGCTGCACTGTGTTAGGTGTGGTCCTGGAGAACATCTACCAGGCTGTGTGCTTGGCAGGAGTCCAGGTCCTGCTACAGGTCTGCACACAGACATCAGGGTGGAAATGCAGGTTAAGAGTACTGCAGATACTTCCACATCCTGGTCTTGGGGACAGCTCTCCCTCTGCCTTGGAGTGTTGTTACCATGATCATAGAATCGTTTGGACTGGAAAAGACCTTTTAGAGCACTGAGTCCAACCCCTAACCCAGCACTGCCTAGGCCATGTCCCTCAGCACCTCACCTACACAGCTTTGAAATCTCTCCAGGAGAGGGGACTCCACCACTGCCCTGAGCAGCCTGTTTCAGGGCTTGACAACCTTTTTGGGCAAGAAATGGTTCCTCATGTCCAACCTAAACCTTCCCTGGTGCAACTTGAGGCTGTTTCCTTTTGTCCTATCACTTCTTACTGAGAAGAAACTGAAGATTTAGACTGGATGTTAGGAGGAAGTTGTTTGCAGTGAGGGTGGTGAGACACTGGCACAGGTTGCCCAGGGAGGTTGTGGCTGCTCCCTCCCTGGAGGTGTTCAAGGCCAGGTTGGAGGAGGCCTTGAGTGACCTGTGCTAGTGGGAGGTGTCCCTGCCTCTGGCAGGGGGTTGGAACTGGATGATCCTTGAGGTCCCTTCCAACCTTACCATTCTATGATTCTATGATACTGACTCAGTATGACTTCTCCTGCCATCTGAACCCC
Source organism: Eubucco bourcierii (assembly GCA_013396675.1). Taxonomy (NCBI): domain Eukaryota; kingdom Metazoa; phylum Chordata; class Aves; order Piciformes; family Ramphastidae; genus Eubucco; species Eubucco bourcierii. Next base: position 164,635 of record VWZE01026279.1, read on the forward strand.
ACTGAGAAAGCCATGAACTTTGCCAGTGGCTGGTTCATACAAGCAAGACTAGAATAAATCCCTCCCCATCACCTGTGGTGGGGCAGATGAGGATATGTCAGGCAGCAAGCATCTCATCTGCCAGCTCTGAAGTCCACAGCTAGCCAAGATCCAAGTGGGATCCTCAGGACCTATCTCTTCTCCTCTGGAGCACTCAGAGCCACCTTGCAGACTGAGGGTGGAAATCAGCACAGACTGGACCAATTCTCCCTTTTCTTCCTTCAGTCAGGCCTGCTGGAGATCCAAGATTCCTCTTCCCACATCAACAGACCCAGGGGAAGTGTCCTGCCAATGCTGGCCCTTGTTTCTTCTCCATCCATGTCTCTGCAACTCTGGGACAGCTTTGAGGCTTCTGCAACTGACAGTCACTGAGCCCAGCAAGCCTGAAGTGTCCCAGAACAGGCATGGAGGTGGAAGCTACACAGCTTTGCTGTGAGATCACAGAATTACAGGCTGGGAGGGGTTGGAGAAGACTTCTGGAGATCATTTAGTCCGACACCCATTGTAGGGCATGGTCACCCACATCAGCATGCACAGGTCAGGATCCAGGCAGCTTTTGAATGACTCCAGAGATGAAGACTCTGCCACTTCTTTAGGCAGACTGGTCCAGTGCTCTACCACCCTCAGAGTGAAGAATTTCCTCCTCATGTTTAGATGGAACTTCCTGTGTTAAGCCTTGAGCCCCTTACCTCTTGTCCTCTCACTGAGCACCTCTGAAAAAAGACTGGCCCCAGACAGAGATAAAAGATGGTTTTGTAGAGCAATTCACAAGAAGGCATCAATAAAGCAGCCTTTGTTCACCATCTTCATCAGATTTATGAACCTTGCCACCGCTAGAAGCCAAGATGAGAGCTCAGGGAGGAGGGCTCCCCACCTATCTGCCTTAATGATGGCCAAACCTTGGCATAAGACCAACTGCACTGCTGACTTCATGCCTCCAACTGCCACAACAGTGAGAGCTTTGTGAAGAACATGACCAACATCACTGATCTGCCAGCTCTGTGGAGACCCTCCCACAGCCTGGGCACAGATCCCAGGTACCAAGGGTGCACCATAAGGCTGGGCTTGTTTCCAGCCCCACAGGTGTATGCTAAAGGGGAACTCTTTGGGCTGAGGAGATGTGTAGATGTGATGGATGCAGACAGCAAAGCGATGCGTGCCAGCAACGCAAGCACAGGCAGCTCCATGTGGCTTCTAATGAGGCTGATGGGAGGAAGCAAAGAGATGTTTTGGCTGGAGCTGTATGAAGGTGAAGGTCCTGGTGCAAGCCAGTCCACCCAGGGCACACAGCTCCCTTTACTGACAGTGTTGAGCCATGTTTTGAGGAAAGCAACCATGATGACAGTCAATTAGCACCACTTGGGACCTAGCTGGGAGCACACTGACCGACAGCTGCTACCATCCAGCTGCTGGCATTTCCAAACCACCCTGGAAGCACAGGACTCATTTGCTTTGTGTCAGTGGTCAGAATCACAGAAATATGCAGGTTGGCAAAGCCCCTCAGCATCACCAAGTCCAACCTAGAACCCTACTCTACAAGATTCACCTTAAACCACAGCCCTAAGCACCACATCCAAACCACCCTGAAACACAGCCAGGCTGGGGGACTCCACCACCTCCCTGGGCAGCTCATTCCACTCTCTGACCACTCTCTCCAGGAAAAAACTTTTTCCTAATGTCCAATCTAAACCTCCCCAGACTCAGCTTGAGGCCATTCCCTCTTGTTCTGTCTCCAGTTACCTGTGAGAGCCCAGCAGCAGCCTCTCCACCATGTCCCTTCAGGTAGCTGTATACAGCAATGAAGTCTCCCTTCAGACTCCTCTTCCTCAAACTAACCACCCCCAGCTCCCTCAGTCATCCTCATAAGATTTATTCCCCAGGCTCTTCCCCAGCCTTGTTGCCCTCCTCTGCGCCAGCACCTCCACATCTCTCTTGTATTGCAGTGCCCAAAACTGAACAGAGGGAGCTTTGAGAGATGAATGAAGCTAGAGAGAGGCAGAGGACAGCTTGCATTTGAGCAATGACTGCTCCAGGTTCCTGCCCCTCCCCTGCAAAGCACGGTCCAGCAACAGGCAGGGTCCTGAGCAGGTGGAAACAGAACCACACAATCATGGAATGGTTTGAGTTGGAAGCCCATTTATTCCAACACCCTTGCAGCCAGCAGGGACATCTTCAACTGGAGCAGGTTGCTCAGAGCCCCAGACAACCTCATCTGCAGTGGTTCCAGGGATGGGGCACCAACCATGTCTCTGGGCAAACTGGACCAGAGTCTCACCACACTTAGCATCAAAAATGTCTTCCTTCTGTGTAGTCTGAGTCTCCCTCCCTTGTCCTGTCACAACAGGCCCTGCTCAAAAATCTGTCCCCACCTTTCTTACTCACCCCTTTAAATACTGAAAGGCCACCAGAAGGTCTCTCTGGAGCCTTTGCTTTTCCAGGCTGAACAACCCCAACTCTCTTAGCCTAGTCTGACAGCAGAGATTCCATTGCTGTGGCCTCCTCTGGCCCTGCTCCAACAGGTTCATGTCTTGGCTATGCTGAAGACTCCAGAGCTGGCCCTAGCACTGCAGGTGGGGTCTCAGCAGAGCAGAGCAGAATCCCCTTCCTCCACAAGCTCCTAGCTCCCCTGGCCCAGCACTAACAGCCTCCTCCACAAGCTCCTAGCTCCCCTGGCCCAGCACTAACAGCCTCCTCCACAAGCTCCTAGCTCCCCTGGCCCAGCACTAACAGCCACCTCCCCAGGCAGAGGAGCAGGTCCTTTGCTAGAGCTGCATTTTTGCAGGCAGAAGGATGACACAGCTACACCCACACTGCTCCCTGGAGAAGCTGGGAACCCTGCACACACTCTTCCTTAAGCAGCCTGGTCTCGTGGAAGGTGTCTGTGCTCGTGGTGGTGGTAGAGTTGGAACTAGATGATCTTGAAGGTCTCTTCCAGCCCAAACCAGTCTGTGATTCTATATTTGTGGAAAAAGTGACTAAGCACTCTTTGGTCCTCCTCAGCCCTCAGAGCACTGAGAGCTGGAGCAAAACCCTGTGTGCTGAAGGGCAGCCCTGAGGGTACTGTCACTGCAGCCACCAAAGCAGTTCTATGGGCTCTGCCCCTAGGGCTATGTCCTGCCCCTTTTAGGCTCCAACCTGCTAAAATCTGGTTTCCCTCATGGCTAGGGGAGTCAGGCTGGACAGCATGTTGCCTGATGCCCTGGAGTGCCTCCTCATCTGCAGAGTGGCATTCCCAGAAGGCAAAGCCTCCTCCAGGCTCCCCTGCTTCCGACTGCAGCTGCTATGAGCAGCTCGATGGAACGAGCAGAGCTGAATCCAATTAGAGAGATCCGGAGATGGGAACAGGGCCAGGTTGCTGAGAGCTCTGTGTGCCCTTGTGCCAGCAGAGGAGACTCACAGATGAAGAGGACAGTGTGCCCAGCCCTGCTTTGATTCACAGCATCTCAGTACGCTGGAGGTTGGAAAGGATCTCTGCAGATCATCCAGTTCGATGCACCCTGCTAAAGCAGAGTCACCCACAGCAGCCTGCCCAGGATCACAATGTCCAGGTGGGTTTGGAGTCTTTCCACAGAAGGAGACTCCACAACCTCTCTGGGCAGCCTGCTCCAGGGCTCCAGCACCCTCACAGCAAAGAATTTTCTCTTCCTGTTCAGGTGGAACTTTCTGAGTTCCAGCTGGTGCTCACTGCCCCTTGTCTTGACGCTGGACAACGGTGAAGAGCCTGGCCTCAGGCTCTTGCCCCCTACCCTTTAGCCATGGATCACCATTGAGAAGATCCCTCTCAGTCTCTCTGCATATCACAAGGAACTGGCTCACCAAACAAGATTTTCCACATCTCAGTCAGTGACTAATTAATAGGTTCAGACCTTTAAGTTCATCAAGTCCAACCATTACCTAAGCCTACCAACACTGCTGCTAAACCATGTCCCTCAGCACCATGTCTCTACATGTTTTAAACACCTCTGGGAGATGGGAATTCAATCACCTCTCTGGGGACCCTGTTCCAGTGTTCTGAGAACCCTTTCAGACAAGAAATTTCTTGTAGTATCCAAACTAAACCCACTCTGGTGCAACTTAAGGCCATTTCCTCTTGTCACCTGTGACTTGGGAGAAGGGACCAACCTTCACCTGGCTCCAACCTCCTCTCAGGGAATTGCAGAGAGCCAGAAGGTCTCCCCTCAGCTTCCTTTCCTCCAGACTAAACAACCCCAGTTTCCTTGGTCATTATTATTGTTTTTAAAATTAGTAGGTTCATTACACAGTCCTAATTAGAGGGGAAACCAATTAAGAGAAGCAAACCCTGCATTTCCTGAGGAGGCTGCTCTATTGCAGCTGATCCCTCCTTAGATCAATGCTCCTTATGACATTCCCCCTTCACTCTGAATAAGTCTCCAAGCTCTGGATTCCCCTGCTCATGGTGCAGACAACATAAAGGAACAGTTATGAGGCATTCAACTTGTGTCCTGAGCTCCTGGGCCAGCCACAAGTGTTGTCCCCCACTGATGTGTTCCCCCAGATACTGTCTCTGAGATGCAGTGGTCATTGTTTCTAGGTCATCCTCTCAGTAGCAGGTCCTCAAAGCCCAGTGTTCACCTCTGGCTCAGATGAACACTGTCCCAGTGATGTGACACACAAAAGGAACCTCAAGCAGTCAGTTCAGCTCCATGGATCATCCCAGGGCACAATGGAGAGAGTGAGCTGCAGTTACAAGAGGTTTGGAACTAAAGAAGGGGCATTGAAAGTGGTTCAACAAGATGTGTGCAGTTCTGGAGCCCCCAGCACAGGAA
>VWZE01026280.1:0-14863 GCA_013396675.1 Eubucco bourcierii
TGCTTTCCTGAAGTCCAGAGCTGTGATCTGGGTACATCTGGGTCATCTGCAAACTTGCTGGTGACTGACTCAATGCCCTTGTCCAGATCATCAGTGAAGATGTTAAAGAGGATGGGGCCCAGCACTGATCCCTGGGGGACACCGCTAGTGCCCAGCCTCCAGCTGGATGTGGCACCATTCACCACCACTCTCTGGGCTCGGCCCTCCAGCCAGTTCCTAACCCAGCGCAGAGTGTTGGCATCCAAACCACAACCATAACCTCAGCCATAACCTCAGCCTGTTTGCAGAAAATGCACAAGCAGTGCAGTAGCAAAATGCACAAGCAGTGGCAGAAGGCAGTAATAAAATGGTTCCTTCCACCCCAACCCTCAACCAGCCCACCAGAAAAGCCCTAACACCCTAAAAGCTGAAACTGGAAGTCATAGAATCATAGAATCAACCAGGTTGGAAGAGACCTCCAAAATCATCCAGTTCAACCTATCACCCAGCCCTAACCTATCAACTAGACCATGGCACTAAGTGCCCCATCCACTCTTTTCTTGAACATCTCCAGGGACAGCGACTCCACCAGCTCCCTGGGCAGCCCATTCCAATGCCAATCACTCTCTCTGGGAAGAACTTTGTCCTAATATCCAGCCTAGACCTCCCCTGGCACAACTTGAGACTGTGTCCCCTTGTTCTGTTGCTGGTCACCTGGGAGAAGAGACCAACCCCCACCTGGCTACAACCTCCTTTCAGGTAGCTGTAGAGAGCAATGAGGTCACCCCTGAGCCTTCTCTTCTCCAGGCTCAATAACCCCAGCTCTCTCAGCTGGGGACCTGTGCTCCAGGTCCCTCACCAGCTTTGTTGCTCTTCTCTGGACACATCCTAGTACCTCAACATCTCTTTTGAATTGAGTGGCCCAGAACTGGACACAGTACTCCAGATGTGGCCTGACCAGTGCTGAGTACAGGGAAAGAAGAACCTCCCTTGTCCTGCTGGCCACACTGTTCCTGATACAGGCCAGGGTGCCATTGGCTCTCCTGGGAACCAGGGCACACTGCTGGCTCATGTTCAGCTACTATCTACCAGTACCCCCAGGTCCTTTTCTGCTAGGCTGCTCTGCAGCTACTCTGTCCCCAGCCTATAGCGCTGTTTGGGGTTGTTGTGACCAAAGTGTAGAGCCCTGCACCTAGCCTTGTTAAATCTCATCCCATTGGCCTCAGCCCACCCATCCAGCTTGTCAAGGTCCCTCTGCAGAGCCCTTCTACCCTCCAACAGATCCACACCTGCTCCTAACTTGGTGTCATCGGCAAGCTCAATCCCCTTGTCTAGATCATCAATAAAGATATTGAATAGGATTGGTTGCAGCACTGATCTCTGGGGCGCACCACTAGTGACAGCTGCCAACTGGATGTGGCACCATTCACCACCACTCTCTGGGACTGGCCCTCCAGCCAGTTCTTGACCCATATCAGAGTGAATCTGTCCAACCACAAGCTGTCAGCTTTGTCAGGAGCTTGTTGTGGCAGATGGTGTCAAAGGCTTTGCTGAAGTCCAGGTAGACTACATCCACAGCCTGTCCTGCGTTCACCAGGAGGATAACCTGATCATAAAAGGAGATCAGGTTGGTCAGGCAGGACCTGCCCTTCCTAAACCCATGCTGGCTGGGCCTGATCCCTTGATGGGTCTGCAGTGTTACAATCTGAACTTCAATGCCCATGATACTTTGCTCCAGCCAGCACTTCCATTTCGAAGCTGACATGGTACTGAGCAGTAGCAGCAGCACGTTCAGCTAAAACTGTACCAGAATGGTTGGTGTAGGGGTGTGTGCATAGGCATGTCTTAACCTTGAGCATGAAGTCTCAAGGTTTTGACTTCCACTGATTAAGCAAATAGTGTCACATCTTGCTGAGCTGGATGCAGAAGCAGACTCCACACACCTGAGCAGCACAGGAGATGTCCCCTCCAGCTTGCCAGTTCATCCAGGATTCAAGAGTTCATATCCCTGATGCTGGTCGTTGCTTTTACAGTTACCCAAGCTTCTGGCTGACTGTAAATGAGGAGGATTGTGGTTTTGAACTGACCCCTGGGTTTGGATCATGGTTTCTGGCTTTTATCCTCTGAGGGAGTGCTGCACACCTGCTCTGCTAGTGTGATCTATGGCCTCTTTGGGGGGCTAGATAACAACTGCTTTTAGGGAGCAGAGGAGAGCTGAGATTATGACATCGAGATAACAGCAAGGAGCTGATTTCCCCATGACAACCTCACATGTAAGTCATCCATTGGGAGAGGCTGGAGATTGTGGACATTTCTCCTAAATTCACCTGGGACTTGAAAGACCAGTGTACTGAGCTCAGGTTTTACTGTGTGTGGGATGGTGTCAAGGAATAAAGAGTAAGGCAAAGAGCTCTGGTAGCCACCTGCTACCAATCTGGAGCTGCAAGTGAAATCTACTGTTTGTCACTGCCTGGAGGACAGGGCAAAATCTGTCTTGTTTCACCTGTCCAGCCTTTCCTTTGCTCTAAAACACATCTAAGTCCTTGGCAACATGCTGTTGGAAGCAGCAAAGAGAAGGCTGTAGTATTTTCTTCCTACTAGGCATCCCTTCTCATGGTTTCCTTAGGAGGGCACATTTTAGTGGTCACAGTCTGTAACCTCCTAGACTGCTGTGCCTCACTCTGAGAATGGTTCCTGCAGCACACTCCCTGCTCACATCTCTGAACGCATTTCATTATGTCTCAGATTTTGTTTGGTCTTTCAGTTCAGGGAACTGCTCTTAGAAATGCTTTCGGTTATTAGTAAGCTTTGACCATTAGGACTCCACCAGGAGGTTTGTTGTTCTGAAACAAAAATCAGGTGCTGAACAAGGTCACCTTACCAATAATTCTTCTGGCTTATTGATTGTCTTGGGATGTGCATTTATCAACAGCTGATAAATAAGTGAGGAGGATTTTGTTGTGGCGTAGATCACAGGAGGTCTCAGGCCTTATCTAGCAGGAATAAGTGAAGGGGTTAGCAGTGTATGCATCAAGTTAAGTCCATGTTCTTGCTTTGTAGCTGGGTGTACTGATTGAGTTCTTTAGGTCATCTGCTTCGTGAACTGTCGATGACTTGCAGAAATGTGTTACTCTCCACTGTAGATTTTGAAAGGTGGATCTTGATCAAGCAGCCAGTCAGCGTCCAGGAATGATGTGTTTCGTCTGTGCTATGCGCTCCACCTACATTACCCTTGTGCTGGTTTGCACTCTGTTTCTCTTACTTTCCCTCTATTTACTTGCAGCTGGGTGTGTTTAAGGATTTATTTAAAATTCAGTGCCTTTATGTTTCACTGTCTGAGAATGGGAGAGGAAGATAGGGAGCTGCCAATGAGGAAATAGTGTCTGAAAACTTGAAGAATGGAAATAGTGAGAAGCCAGGCACATTTTTAGAGAGGTGTAATGGGGAAAACAAAATCCTACTGCAAATCTGAATGGCCCTAACAGTCTTGGAACCTCGAGTGGAAACTAACCCCAGGTACTTCCATATGTACAAATGATCCCAGTATCAAATTCCAAGTCCTCTACCATTTGTACATTACCCACAGCAGGTTTTTTTATAACAAGTAAGGGCAATGACTTTTCCTGGGTAGAGTGTAACACTGGTACCTCCAGCATAACAAACTGTCTGGTCGAGAGAGCAAAATATTCCAGTAAATGGTGTGTCTGTGTATCCAGAGGATAATAAAGAGATTGATGAAGTTTTCAGGGGGTTATTAGATGTTCAGAATAGTAAATAAGCACTAAACTCCTTGACGTTGTTGTCCGGCTGGCAGTGTTGGGTGCCACGGGCTGAATCTATCACACAGGTTGAACAGTAGTGTCTGGCAGTGCCCTTTGTCACACTGCCTGCCTCAGAAATGGGGAACAGCTTTTGTAGGACCTGCCAGATCAACTGGCTAACACTTCTGCTTGCTGCCTTCAGTGGCTGAATGTTTGCTGAGTAATCTACAGCCACCACTCTCGTGTAGGGAGGCAGCTAAAATCTGTGTGATTTGTTGGTACCTGTGATAGTCCATCAGGGCTGGCTTAGTGACTCCCCCAAAAGACTCTGTCTTGCAGCAATGTTTGCTCTGAAGTCTCTTAACTGCCTTGGGAATTTCTTTTTTCTTTCTGCCAATGCCTTCTCCAACGAAAATTGCCTCTAAAAATTAAAATTACTTATTCTTTATTTTTGGTCATCTGTTTTCCTGAGCATCTAAGGGAAAAAAAAAAACCAAAACCAACTTTGTCTCTGGACCTGTGTCTCCAGTGATCCTGACTGACCTGACTCTAATGTTTGATGATAAAACATAACACTTCTGTTCCTGGCGTAGGAACATTCCACCTGTGCTGCCTCAGTCTCCAAGATATGCCAACAGCATCCCGGACGGCATTAGGCAGAACCTTGCAAGCAGGTTGAATGAGTGGGGTCACTGGTTAGATCATATCTGGAGCACTGTGTCCAGTCTTGGGCTCCCCAATATGAGACAGACATCGACATACTGGAGGAAGTCCAGTGAAGGGTCATGAGGTTGTAATCAGTCAAGGGTTTGGAACATCTAACCTGTGAAGAGAGGCTGAAAGAGCTTCAGCTGCTTATCCTCAAGAAAAGGATGCTGGGAGGTTATCTTATCAGCATGCACAGGTATTTGATGGAAAAAGAATAAAGGCAGAGTCAACTCTTCTGTGTGGTGTGCAGTGACAATGGGCACAAATTGAAACACAAAATACTGTTTTGATCAGGGATTGGCCTCAGAGATCTCTGAAGTCAACTTCCAACCTCAACTGTTCTGTGATTCTGTGCAGGCTGATGAACCCTGGGGAAAGCTTGTAGTAAGGAACCTCAGGCTACTGCTGTTACCCTTAGTCTGCTGGGAGGCTAAAGTAAACCAGGAAAAAAGGAGTTAATGAACTAGAGAGAAGAGAGTCGAGTGGGCCTGCAGTTGTAGTTGGCTTTCAGATCATTCTGGAATCACAAGCATTCACTCAGTTACCTGGAAGCGTACTTTACAGGATGCCATCTGTTCCCTTTATTCTTCTAGTTCACTGCAGCTCATTCAAAAGTTCTGTCTTTTAGGTGGGAATAGGAAGATCAGCTTTCCCTTCTTGCCACTTAAGACAGATTATAGGCTGAAGTAGTGTTAAACTGGAACTCAAAAGGAGAGACACATTTACAGAGATCATAGAATTCAAGTGAGTAGGGACCTCAGGAGGTCTCTGCTCCAACCTCCTGCAGGGTCAACTATGAGGACAGACAGTGTCCCTCATTGCTTTATCAAGTTGGGTCTTTCAAATTTCCAAAGATGGAGGTTGCACAACGTCTGTGAGCAACTCTGCCACAGTGGAAGTGTCCTCATTGTGAAAAGGGTTTTCCAGTCAGAATCTTTCACTTTTAATGTTGGGGGTTTTTTTGTGTGTGTTTGTGTGAATCAAGGCAACAAGGTTGCCTTTGGGAGTTTTAAGCCATCTACATCTCTTATACTCTCAGGTACTAAAGGAATCCTTCCCTAGGCCTTTACCTTTATTTTGAAGCACGAAGGTGCATCTGAAAACCTCACCCAGTGTCTCCTGGCCTTCATGACTTCAAGAGTTTCCAAACTGAAGCTCAGTTAACTTTCTTGTGTTTATAAGCAATGACTTCTCTGGAGACTTTCAAAACCCAGCTGGACACATTCCTGTATGACCTGCCTTGGATGATCCTGATCTAGCCGGGGAGTTGGACTCTTTTGAGGTCCCTTCCAACTCCTGACATTTTGTGATCCTGGATTTGGAGAAGCTTTGATTACAGCAGTATGTGTCTGGTGAAATTTAACTGAAGTATTTATTTATTGAATATTTTCTTCTGTTAACTTTGCTGATGTTAGTAATAATGAGGTAAGGTGAGAACTAAGGGCATGATTAAGGGCTGGAGCACCGCTGCTATGAGGACAGGCTGAGAGAGCTGAGGTTGTTCAGCCTGTAGAAGTCTCCAAGGAGACCTTAGAGCTGCTTTCAGTACCTGAAGGGATCCTCCAGGAAGGCTGCAGAGGGACTTTTTGTGTGGTTGTCTAGGGACAGGACAAGGGGGAATGGTTTGAAGCTGAGGAGAGCAGGGTTAGACTGGCTCTTAGGAAGACATTCTTCAGTAGGAGGATGGTGAGACACTGGTGAGACTGCTTAGGGAGGCTGTGGCTGCCTCCTTCCTGGGGGTGTTGAAGACAAGGTTGGATGAGGTCTTGAGCATTTGAGTCTAGGTGAGAGGTGTCCCTGCTCATGGAGGGGAGATTGGAGGAGATGAGGTCTGAGGTCCCTTCCAACCTGAGCCATTCTAGGATTCCATGATTTTTGCAAAGGGAAAGATTAATAATTCCTTGCACATTGCCTTACAGGTTAGGAAAAGGCACCAGTAAAAATGGTTTTAAAAGGCAAAGAAAAACCTCTGTGTGGAATCTTAAGAATACTGTGCCTGTGTATATCAAACAGGCACAGTGTTTAAGGCAGAAAACCTCAGGAGTCATCTGCAGTAGCAGATTTTGTCTATTTTCTGTATTCTGCTGTGTGCCATAGATTAATTTGGTCCTGCTTCTTACCCTAACCATAACTGCTTTTTTTCCCCCCCTTTTGTGGCAGTGTTTGCTTTTGCTCTGTCCGTTCCTTGTTGCTCTTAAGAAGAGGTATTTGCCAAAACAAATGGATGTGAGTGATAAAAGCTAAGAGGAATGTCTGTTGGACCACAGGAAATTTCCTGTTCAGGAAGAGATCTTGGGAACTTCCTGTGGAGCAGGGCATTGTGGGTATGTTGGCAGAAGTCCCTTGACCACAGCTGCAGTTAAGTATGAGAGGGTGGAAAACAGTCAGTGCTGCCTTTTGCTGTCATAGAGTTCAAGAGAGGAGCCTGAACTGGGTGCTTAAAACAGGCACTGCATGAGCTAAACGTTAAATCAGAGCTGGAGGTGTGCAGGTGATCACTCTCATAGCCAAAAAAAACCAGACAAATGAGAATGGTGCAGAAGTCCAGGCCACCTCTGCTCGTGCTCCCATACTTCATTCCCACTTACAGACTAACTTCAAGTATCTGGTGGGTACCCTAGGGGTTAATGCAGCTAAGATGTTTCAGCAAGCTTTGTCCCAAGTGGCTGAGACTGAAGCATGTCCTCGGACCCTGCATTTTGTGCACCGATGTTGCCTGGCACCTTGCCATACTTAGGAGACATTTCTAGTCAGTCTCTGCTCTCCAGAAGGATTTTCCCACGTCAGTACTGTCCCCGCAGCTTCCATCCGGGTCCCCAACATGTCCCTCTTATGACGGGGACCAGAACCAGATTCCACCTTGAATACTGTGTTCAGTTCTGTGTCCCCAACACGAGAAGGACACAGAGCTGTTGGAGTGAGTCCAGATGACCCAAGGGCTGCAGCACCTCTGCTATGAGGGTACCATGAGGGAGCTGGAGCAGTTCAGCCTGCAGGGGCACCTTAGAACTGCTTTACAGTACCTGAAGGGATCCTCCAGGAAGGCTGCAGAGAGACTTTTTCCTGAGGGTATCTAGAGACAGGACAAGGGGGAGTGGTTTGAAGCTGAGGGAGAACAGGGTTAGACTGGAGCTTAGGAAGAAGTCAGGCTCTCGAATAGGCTACCCAGGGAGGTTGTGGCTGCCTCCTGCCTGGGGATGTTGCAGGCCAGGCTGGATGAGGCTTTGAGCAACTGAGTCTAGTTGAGAGGTGTCCCTGCCTATGGTGGGGAGGTTGGAGTAGATGAGCTCTGAGGTCCCTTCCAACCTGAACCATTCTGTGATTCTTCCCAGGCAAGTTCAAATCTGAAGTGAGCTGCATCCCATGTGCTGCATTAAATCTCTCTGCTGGCAGAAGTTTGTGTTCACTGCCAGCATGGAAGACCCTTATTTTCAGATCATCTATATTTTCCCCACTAGCAGACATGCATGTCTTTCCTCTTCTCTCTAAGGTGACACCTGCAGGGGCAGGGGAACTGCCGTGGAGAGAGGAGTTGAGGGGTTAAAAAGCTGCGGAGGGGTACAGCATGCTGGCATAGACTGGTGTAATAAAAAAGGAGGGGAGAGACAACTGTGTCATAGGAGGAAATGGGCATAGTTCACAGGGTAGAAAGAGAACGGAAGAGAAAGAGACACCAGAAGCACAGATTTTGTAGGAAGAGAAGCTAGATGGACAACTGGAGACAAACACATTTCTTCTAGCAGTATGTTCAGAGCATGATCAGATGTTACAGAAGGGGGAATTTGTGGGGCAGGGGTTGTCAAACCCATTAGGTGATGGCAAAGTCAGCTCAGTATGGACACGTGGTGATACATCCTAGACTGCAGTCCCAGCTTCATCTGTGAAGACAGTCATAGCCCTATGCCTGTATCCCATATCTCAGGGGTCAGTGCTGGGACCAGTGCTGTTGAACATCTTTGTCAGTGACATGGACAGAGGAATCAGTGCACCCTCAGCAAGTTTGCAGATGACACCAAGCTGTGTGGCACAGTCGACTTGCTAGAGGGCAGGGATCCATCCAGAGGGACCTGGACAGGCTGGAGAGTTGGGCCCAGGCCAAACTCATGAAATTCAACAAGGTCAAGTGTAAGGTCCTGCACCTGGGTAGGCACAATCCCAAGCACAAATCCAGGCTGGGTGGTGAATGGCTGGAGAGCAGCCCTGAGGAAAAGGACCTTGGAGTCTGGGTTGATGAAAAGCTCAACATGAGCCTGCAGTGTGCACATGCAGCCCAGACAGCAACCGAGTCCTGGGCTGCATCAAGAGCAGCGTGGCCAGCAGGGCAAGGGAGGGGATTCTGCCCCTTTGCTCTGCTCTTGTCAGACCCCACCTGGAGTACTGTGTGCAGTTCTGGAGCCCCCAGCACAGGAAGGACATGGAAGTGTTGAAGTGGGTCCAGAGGAGGACCACAAAGATGATCAGAGGGCTGGAGCAGCTCTGCTATGAGGACAGACTGAGAGAGTTGGGGCTCTTCAGCCTGGAGAAGAGAAGGCTTCGAGGGGACCTGATAGTAGCCTTCCAGTATCTGAAGGGGGCCTACAGGAAGGCTGGGGAGGGACTATTTACAAGGTCTTGCAATGACAGGACAAGGGGCAATGGGTTTAAACTGGCAGAGGGGAGATTTAGACTGGATGTTAGGAGGAAGTTCTTTACAGTGAGGGTGCTGAGACACTGACACAGGTTGCCCAGAGAGGCTGTGGATGCTCCTTCTCTAGAGGTGTTCAAGGCCAGGTTGGATGAGGCCTTGAGTGACTATTGGGAGGTGTCCCTGCCTATGGCAGGGGGTTGGAACTAGATGATCCTTGAGGTCCCTTCCAACCTTACCATTCTATGATTCTATAATCCTATCCTTGAGCTCACTTGGAGAATGACAGAATCTCACAGTGTTAGGTGTTGGAAGGCACCTCCAGAAATCATCCAGTCCAACCCCCCTGACCTAGAACAGACTGCACAGGAAGACATCCAGGTGGGTTTTGAAAGTCTCAAGAAGAGCAGAAGGTGCCATAGAAGAGGCTGCTGAAGTGGTGCTTGAGCTTGTGGTCTGTGCTCTCTGGCAGCCCTGTGTGAGAGGTGGCATTAAGGGTGTTGAGTCCCTTTAGAGAGGTCAAACAACAGCTGACAGTAACATTTGAACTTCAGCCTTGTGAGGCAACGTAGAGAATCACAGATTGTTTTCACTGGAAGAGATCTTTAAGATAAACATAATGGCGTTTTCTAAGGGCCAGCTCCTCAGCTGGCATGACTCTCCTCACAAAACTGGGCCCTGTGACCTAGCCCCCTTGCCTGTGCTGCTTCAGCAGTTGGCTGTTTTCTTCCAGCTGTCTCTGTGCACTTCTCTTTGTTTGCTCACTGAGTGCTTCCCCACAGGAAATTTCCTGTGATGGAAAGCTCTGGGGAAGCATCCTGTCAGCTGAGGTGCTGCAGGGGGCAGATAACAGAGACTCTGAAGCCCACAAACCACAGCAGCAGAGGAGGCATTGTCACCTGCTGCTTTCTGCTGAGGGAGGCTGGCTGACAGGAAGAGTCAGACACTTTCTTGAGTGATATGGGGTGATGGGACAGGGCAGCTGCTCAGTGGAAGACCCACTGCTGCTGTTGCCCTGATGAAGTCTTTGCTAAAGCTGGATGCTGGAGTTGGTTGCTCCCAGAAGCCATGGATTAATTCATATCATGGGGGACTCCTGGTGGGGCAGCTAAGTCAGCAGTTCTCAGGCTCTGGGAAGGCCTGTCCCATTGTGAGCTGAGCGGCTTTGCAGAGGAGAAAGCTGTTGCCTTAAGGAGGACTCCCACCTTTTGATAATGTTGCCTGTCTCTTACCACTCGCTTTCAAGAAGAGGGAGGGTCCTGCAGTCATACTGCTTTTGAGCCAAAGGATGTACCTGGCAGTCCATGCAGAACCACTTTACATCCCTTACTGGGACTTGGCCTTGCACTGATACAGAAAGAATGATCTGGCTGGTAAGTAGCTGTTGGTGCTACTGACACCCCAGGCTCCAACAGTGTCCTCCTGGTGTTTGGGCAGGGGTTGTCGCTTTGCAAAATTGGATCTTGATGACTTCATAGGAACAGTGGCCTGCAAATGTGCAACAGTGATTCAGTCAGTCCAAGGCTGACAGCACAAACCCTGCTTGGGGAGGGCACCCTGATGCAGGAGAGTTCTTCAGGCTGAGGCCACAATTCCATGGTCATCACATTGCCCATGTGGTTAGGTGGTACCTTGGGGAGCTCTGAAGACCATCAGGTACTCGCAAATAACCTACAGTCTTCCACAGCTCTTGCCATTTAGCCTTGCTGTGCCTCAGATTCCTCATACATAATACCATGATGGTAGTGCCTCTTTCTGCCCCCACTCCACATCTCTGGATCAGTGTCTGGCTGAGAAGGTAGAACTTCAGAGTTGTCAGCACACAGGCATGCCTGCCCCATCAACAATAATTTGAGCTTCCCTCTCACTAAACCACCCTCAACCCTCCACAGTGTCCCTTTCAACTCTTCAGAATGTTTCCTCTGCCTCTGCAACACCTCAGCTTTCCATTGTCTGCTGTACCATCCAATGATTTTTATATTACCCCCACAAAGTTTCTGGGTACTGGTAACATTCCTTAAACATTCCTTAAACCTCCTCCTTGGGAGTACTCTTATGAAGAGATCTTCAGGATCACTTGCCTAAATACTGCTTATGCATAATTGCACAGAATTACAGAACATTAGGTGTTGGAAGATCATCCAGTCCAACTCCCCAGCCTGAGCAGGATCACCCAGAGCAGGTCACACAGGAATGCATCCAGATAGGTTTGGAATGTCTCCAAAGAAGGAGACTCCACAACCTCTCTGGGCAGCCTGCTCCAGGGCTCTGGTACCCTCACAGGTTAAAAAAGTTGTCCTTTCTGTTCCTGTGTCATTGGACATCTCTGAGCAGAGCCTGGCTCCGTCCTCCCAACACTGCCCTGTGTATCTTTATGAACATGAATGAAGGCAGCCCTTAGACTCTTCTGATCCAAGCTAAAGAGCCCCAGCTCCCTGAGCCTGTCCTCAGCAGGCAGGCAGGTGTTTCACAAGGGGCTTTGTTGTTTGCATGCAATCCTTCTGTATGTTGATTTATACCAGGAACCTCTGGGAATTCTTACCAAAAGATGGAGGGGAGAGTACCCTTTTGCCCTGAATGTTCCTGGTTTTCTTCAGAGCCCAGCCACTTGAATCTGGTGAGGAAAGTTAGAAATTCAAGTTTAAGTCACATTAAATTGAACTATGGTGTCCTTTAGTGACTTCTTTAGGCCTGCTCCCTCAGGGCTAGATAAGGCAGATGTTCAAAGCTTTTAGTTTTCAGTGTGGCATAGTTGCAATGCAGCCTTCGTTTAGCCAGCAGTAACTGCAGTAATGTAATCCCTGGGCTTGACTCAGAAGTGTGTGTGGGCTGGCCAGCTGGCCCAGCCAGTCATTCACTGGGCTGGTGAGACTGGCCAGCTGGCTGTCATTTCTTGACTGATGGGGCACCCTCAGATTGCAAATGCTGCTTCTCAGCTATGGGACAGGCAGGAATGAGGCACTGCTTCTGATGTCCTGGTAGAGCAAAGACATGGTTTTGGGGTCCATCAGTCCCAGTGTGGTGTCACCTGCCATAGATTGAAGGCACCATGGAAAAATGTCAAGCACTTGTTATGGGGTGAATGACTGCACTGCTTCTTTTACAGATTTATAGACACTCCCATGGTTAAGAACTTGGTCTTGGGAGTTGTACAACTTTTTCACTTTTTGAACTGTTGAAGCTGGGAATTTGTTTGCCAGGACAGAGAACAGTATATTGCTGTTGAACTCTCACAATGTCTGGCACTCTTAAGACTTGAAGGAAGAGAAACATCTCTGCTGTGCTTTGGGTACCTCTCTGCTGTGCTTTGAGTACCTCTCTGCTGGGCTGTGTAGGTAGAGAGGAGCCAACACGGGCAAAGCCAAGAGGTTCAATTCAGGGGGCAAAGGGAGGAGTCTGGTCAAGGAGACTTGGCTTTGTGCACGGGCACAATCAGAAGTGGAAAGAGAAGGACTTGCAGTGGAGCTAGAAGGATGCGTTTCTTAACCTTGTCCTTACTCTGCTGTCACATGCATCTTTTGCACAACCTGTTGGCAAAGTGGGTCAGGATAGCTCCTGCCCTCCAGGTAGTTTTGGTCCCTGTGACAGGTGCCAGTATATTCCTGCTGCTAGCAGCTGTCACTTCTGCAAGAAGGTCTGTAGGTTGGATCTGAAAGTGCTGGCCCTGCTACTGACCCGTGCAGGTTTCATTATGATGCCATGGTGGAACTTCTGAGGGGAGGGGTTTTTTTTGCCATTTCTGATACTTAAATAACAAAGGAAAAAATTACTCTCAACATATGTATTCTGCATTACAACTACTAAGGTTGCCAAGGTGAGGAAATGTCAGAATTAACGTTACCTATGTGTACAATGATCCCTTAGTCACTTGGGCTTTGCCTGTACATCAGCACAGACGAGGTTAGCAAAGTGAGGGCTCCAGAGGCTGTGAGTAACTCCACTAAGTACATGTACAAGAGGAAAGGGGATAAACCTGTAGTCAGTAGAGAGGATAATTGTAGGAGAAAGCTATTGAATCTGCAGGGACTCCTCGTCTGCTCACTGCCATCTCAGCATGAAAAGTGTTTTTGCAACTCCCGTGTTATCCATAACCACATCAACTTTGGTTACTACAACTGAGCTGGAACCATTGTCTTGAAGAATGTGATGAGAGCTTCTTCCTGGCTTCATTCAGCATGTAGGGGTTTGCTAGGGCAGAAGTGGTTTGTACCAAGTCACCTAGGAAGCCTGCAGTTCATAAATCTGTTGATTTATAGAATGGTTTAGGTTGGAAGGGACCTTAAAGATCATCTAGTTCTAACCCCTTGCCGTGGGCAGGAACACCTCCCACTAGCCCAGGTTACTCAAAGCCTCATCCAACCTGGCTTTGAACACCCCCAGGGAGGAGGCATCCACAGCCTTCCTGGGGAGCCTGTTTCAGTGTCTCACCACACTCACTGTAAAGAATTTCTTCCAAATCTCCAGCCTAAACCTCCCCTCTTTCAGCTCAAAGCTATTCCATCTCCTATCTCTACAACCCCTTATAAGAAGTCCTTCCTCAGCTCTCCTCTAGTGCCCTTCAGGTACAGAAAGACTGCTCTAAGGTCTCCCTGGCATTGAACTTGGGTTTTGCTGGTCCCCTAACCAGTATCTTCCTTGCTCTAAGATTCTTCACTTTCCAGCAGTACACAGATCTGCCTTCCCTTCCATCCATATTCTGTATCACTCTGGCAAATAAGTCAGATGTTTACATGGCAATGTAATAGTAGGAAAAGTATTGATTGTATTTTTAGCAGTCTGTAATGTAATTGAGCAGATGGAAAAAATGAGGAGAGAGCCAGCTTTCTGCAGACCACCAACATGTGCTCTGCATGCTGGAGCTGGGGGATTGGTAAGATAGAAAACTGAGTGAAAGAGTGCATAGCTTTCTGCACAGATGTGCTTACTGTCAGGATGGACATGCACTCATGAGAGAACCCACAGTCAAAGCCACTCATACCAAGACTGAGCGCTTCCACTGACTGTAGTAGGCTTTGGCTTAAACCCTGTTGTGTTCTATGGTGTTTGGTTCCTTTTATGGTGTTTGTAAAGTGTTTGTCCTGCTGGAGAGGTGATACATAAACCTCACCACCATGAACTCAGACAAACTGAGTCAGCGTGCTGTTGAAAGTACTGCACTGTTCATTCCAAAGTAGTAATGTGGTTTCAATTGTTTCTAATGCTTAATAATACACTTGGACATCTTCTTGATGTGTTGTGTAAACAGAATAAAGTATTAGGAAAATTAGGGTTTGCTAAAGATTGTCTATTAAGTATTTTCAGCTCAAGGCTGCAAGAAATTATCCCAACTGGCACTGAGAATTTGCAGTGTTATTTGTAAATATAACTGATGAGGTTCAGAAGCAAAGTCATTAATAGAGCTCATCTGTCAGTAAACCTTCTTGACATTAACCTTTAATACTCTAAAAACTGTCTCAAACAAAATTCTTCTTAGAAGAGGTCACACTACAACATTTTTTACTTTTATTCCGAAATATTCAAAGTTGGGGGGGCCGAGGAGGGGAAGCGCTTTTAGCAATGATTTTCAAACCAGTTCTCCTAACAGTGTGGAAAACTTTGCTTACCCCAAAACCTAGCTTACCCCCAAACTCAAAGTAGACATCACAGTTAGGACAGCAAAGCACCAAAAGGCGCAATGGATTAATGCCAGCCTGGAAGTGTCACACTTTTTCTCCTTTGTATTTTATTGAATGGATCTTATTTCGTAGACTCAAACACTTCTTAGCTCACCAGCCTCCTGAGTACCCCATCA
>VWZE01026280.1:23877-79620 GCA_013396675.1 Eubucco bourcierii
AACAGGTTGCCCAGGGAGGTTGTGGCTGCTCCCTCCCTGGAGGTGTTCAAGGCCAGGTTGGACGAGGCCTTGAGTGACCTATACTATTGGGAGGTGTCCCTGCCTATGGCAGGGGGTTGGAACTAGATGATCCTTGAGGTCCCTTCCAACCTTACCATTCTATGACTTAGGGGTGCTGGTGAAGGAGAAGTAAGACAGGAGCCAGCAGGGTGAACTTGCAGCCCAAAAGGCAAATGGCACCTGGGCTGCATCCAAAACAGTGTGGCTAGAGATGGAGAGAGGTTCTGTCCCTCTGGTCTGCTCTGGTGAGACCTCACCAGGAGTGCTGTGTCCAGGTCTGGAGCCCTCAACACATAAAGGACATGGACCTGATGAAGCAGGTCCAGAGACGGCCACAAAAATGCTCAGAGGGCTGAGGCACCTCTGCTACAAGGACAGGCTGAAGGAATAGGGGTTGTTCAGCCTGGAGAATAGAAGACTCCAGGAAGACCTAAGAGCAGCCTGCAAGTACCTTAAGGATACAAGAAGGCTGCAGAGGGACTGTTTGCAAAGGCCTGCAGTGACAGGATGAGAGCAGTGGTTTGAAATGAGAGCAGAACATATTTAGGTTGGATGTGAGGAACAAGTTCTGCACTATGAGGGTGGTGGAACACTGCAACACATTGCTCAGAGAGGTAGTTGAGGCCCTACTGAGGTGTTTAGCACAGTCGTTTCAGAGTTCACAGAGTGAATCTGGGGTGGTGTCAGTTGCCTACCATCACTTGGTGTGCAGCCTCTCTCACAGCACCTTTGCCTTTGCAAGCAGAATGAGACAGACCTTGTGGATTATCTCATCCGTTTGTTTTCCTTTCCATTCAAAGCTTGATTGTCTGCTAGAGATGCGTAGGTAAATCACTTGCCTTTGTTGGCATTGCAATCCTTTTTTCAGCCCCAGAAGCAAACCTTTCTTGGTGACATCATCCAGACCAACCCAAGTAAGACACTATCATAGACATGACATGTTCTACAACAATTGTAGCTGAAGCATTTCCTCCCTTCTCTGTCACCAGATCCAGCTGTTGTTCTGTTTTGTAACTTGCCACCTCCCTGCCAGTTGTGTTGAGCTGCCTGTTACTGCAGTTGTGCTCCCAGAAAGCTGACTGGCAGAAACCAACATGCAAATACACTGCGGGTCCTCAGTGACAGGACAAGATGTACTGGGCATAAAACTGAACGTAGGAAGTCCCATCTAAACATGAGAAGGAACTTCTTCACTGTGAGGGTGACGGAGCACTGGCACAGGCTGCCCAGAAAGGTGGTGGAGCCTCCATCTCTGGAGACTTTCAAGGCTCACAGGGACATGTTCCTGTGTGATCTGCTTTATGTGACCCTGCTTCGGCTGGGGGGATTGGAGTCGATTTTCAAAGGTCCCTTCCAACCCCTGCCACTCTGTGAATCCTCCCCACCACTGCATTGACACATCAAAGGGTCGGCCAGAAAACACTACTAAGCACAGCCACCGAGCACTACGTCTTCTGTGAGCTGTGGCCTGGAAGGACAGGGGAGAAACTGAAGACGTGTGTTTCTGAGATCTGAGGCTGTCACTGGGTGGTAGCCATAGCTCACACAGGGTCTCTCTCTGCTGCAGGGAGAGAGGAGTTGGTGTTACAGCTGCCCAAGAATGTGTTGAAGCCATGGTACCCACAGACCTTAGCATGACCTAACTACCATGGTGTCAGGCAGGCTGTGTTGAAGATGCTGCCTATGCTCAAGCCCTTGTTATGATTGGCACCTCAGGGAGCTAGTTCAGAGGGCTCCAAAGGGATGACTGTGAGTGCTGCACCCATGCCTCTGAGTGAGGATGCACATGGCCATAAGACACCAAGCACAACATCCTAGCTCCTACCTGACAGGCTCCTGAACAGGATCTTGCCTGCCATCCCAGTTAATAAAGATGGTTTCTGATTCCTTGGGCAATATTTGGAAATGGGCCCAAACAGAAGCAATGCCTCAACTTCATAAGAATTGCACAGGAATACTAAGTGAAAGCCTTTTTTGGGGGGGTGGGGGAGGGGCTACTATTAGTGTAGGTATACTACTAACTGTGCTGACTAACTTCAGAGCAAGCAGGAGTTAAACTCTGGAGAGGAAGCAATTCTGAAGCTGCAGCAAAGATAATCATGATAATTTATCACCTGATAATCAAAGAGCACACACTTAATTTGTACTCATTATCAATGTATTTCAAGCACAAGTACCTCAGTAAAAGAAGCCTTTCTGTGCACATGTTGCACTGGAAGGGTGGAGATAAAGGGCCCCATGGAAATGCAGTGCAGTTACTTCTCCTGTCTGAATGATGTGGAATAGAGCAGTTTGGAGTCCATCTCAGCGGCCTCCTTGTCCTGCTGGAGTGGAAAAGGACCCCTGGAGTTTAGAGCTGTTGCTTCAAGCACTTGACCTTTCTCTAGGAAGGCAGAAATGACTGACCAAGAACTACAGGGATTTGGTTCATTAAGGAACCATCAAGAACTGAAGCAGAATCTGGAGGTTTTAAGCGTGTCAGAATTCTGGCTCACAGCATGCAAGGGTAGGGCTTTTACCTCCAAAGCCCAAAATGTGGTTCAGAACTGAAAACAGCATACAGACTCTATAGCTGCCATTTGCATCATTCCCCCCAGTTATTTGATATTTGATGTCATCTGAAGGCAGGTCTTTGCATAAAGCACAGGAAGACTCATCTGCTGGTGGACTGAAACAGGCTTAATGCCTGCATAAGCCAAGAGACAGAGGTCCAGAAGTTAAATGAGTTCCAGCAGAAGTATGCCATGCTTTTACCACATGCTGGTGGTAACAGTTTTCTCTACACTGATTTGCTTAATGGTTAGAGGCAAAGTAAGGCACAGTGCTGGCTGTGCTGCCAAAATCTGCTTTTACAGTAGCAGCACAAAGTGCAGCTGCAGCTCGCAAGGCCTGCAGCCTCTGCACTGAGGAAGCCTTCAGATGACATCTTACTGTCATGGGGCAGACTGCTCTATAGTGAAACTGGCCTCATGTTCCATGGAAACAGCCTGGCAAACATACTCCTTGTGTCCACCCCCACTCCCCAGCTCTCACAGTCACAGCTGAGCTAGGAAACAAAGTACTAGCCAAAATTCCTCAAGGGAAAGGGACCCAACTTATTCAGGATGCTAGGCTCTGAGAACAAAATCTCCTTGTGAGAAGAAAGCAGCTCCTTAATACAGGAGGATTACAGTGCCTTGCTATGTTGTTGGTGATGTTTTGCTGGCTTGTGAAACTGAGATTTCAAAACTTTCCACTTGATTCAGCTGTACAGAAAGGAATCCCTAGCCGTTTTCTTCTGAAACAGAACCAACTCTAAGCTTGCAGCCACTGGAAGAGTGAGGTGACCTAGCTGATGATAGGTTGAAGTGATAAATTGATGAAAGGAGCCATCTTCATTTTAGCAGCTGTATTCAGTGCAGCTGGCAGCTAATTCTTCAGTTCCCCCCATCTTTCTGGAGTGCTGATGGAGTACCTAAACTTGGCAATTTCTGTCCACCAGCAGCGTTACTGCTGCAGACTGTAAGCGTGGGAACGATGGCAGCAGCCCTCTCTGCTCTGTAGCAGTCAGGCAGCAGGCAAGAGACTCAGGTGAAACCATAGCTAGGTCAAGAGTCTGCTTTGAGAGTAGGCTGAGGGAGCTGGGCTTGTTTAGCTGGAGAAGAGAAAGAATCAAGGGGGTCCTTAGAGCTGCCTTCCAGTACCTACAGGAAGGCGGCAGAAGGACTTTTTCCTGAGGGTATCTAGAGACAGGACAAGGGGGAATGGTTTGAAGCTGAGGGAGAACAGGGTTACACTGGATCTTAGGAAGAAGTTCTTCAGTGTGAGGTTGGCATGACTCTGGAACAGGCTGCCCTGTTAGGATCCCTAATAGGATGCCTCCTGCCTAGGGGTGTTGAAGGTGAGGTTGGATGAGGCCTTGAGCAGCTGAGTCTAGTGGAGAGATGTCTCTGCCTGTGGTGGGAAGGCTGGAATAGATGATCTCTGAGGTCCCTCCCAATCTGAGCTGTTCTAGGATTCTATGACTACCAAGATCAATTTATTTATTTACAAACCTTTACCACCCCAGCTAAGGACTGAGGCCATGTTGTGTTAGAAGAAAGAAACAGAAGGTTTCTAACGCAGATTTCAATTTTTTACCTTAAAATTACTGTTGCCAGGATGCACCAACTACTGGTATCATACCAGTGGGGAGGAAAAGCAGATGTTAAGGATGTAAAGATGCTCTGCATTTGTCCAGTAGTAAAGAGGAGCAGAACATAGTGGATTTACTCCCTCCTTTAACAGATTTGGAGTCCAATAACTTTCTGCTTCAAATCCACAAACCAGGTGTAACAACCTGATCCGCCTGCACTTAAGAAAGATGCTGTGTGATGTTGGTATATGAGTTACAAATAGTAGCACCATCAGTGGCTGTATCCGGTACAGGAAGACTGCAAGGAATATGTTTTTAGACCTGAAGTTTGCCCCAGGTTAAGACAAATTAGTTTGAAACAATAAAGAGTTGCTGAGGAGAAAATTAAAGTTTTCATAACCTCGTTGACCTCTGCTTGCCCCCAGCAGCAGAGTCTTCTGAACTGGCTAACCCGTGCCACTGTGGGGCTGAGCTCTTTTTGTTCAGGAGATAGGTTTTGCACACACAAGGGGAAAAAGCAACAGAGGACATTTCTTTCATCTCCTTTTGGAAGGCAGCAGCAGGAAAACAGTGTCTGCTCCATGGAAAACAGCCAACAACTGGTTGAACAGGAGTCAGGAGTGGATTAAGACTGTAACTGGGAGCAGATCCAAACCAACGTTTCCCCATTCTCCATCCCCCTGCCAGCTGCTTGTGTTGCACAAAACACTCTGATAGGTGTACTGTGGTTGTCTGCACTCTGCCTACAAGCACAATGTGAGCAAGGAGAGTGGGGTCATCTGGGACCCAAGCAAGTTCTTTGCCATGGTAGCAGATGAACGGCTGTAGGCAGCCAAAAAGCATTGCACTGTCCACAGCTCAGGCTCACTGTTCTGCTCTGGGCTTCTCTAAATGTGGTGCCCAGGTGCCACATGCCAGCCTTCACCCTGCCCTGGAAGGTGAGCTCTTGTCAGGCTTCTAGGAAGGTTTTGCAAACACCACGAAATGAAGCTGAAGTCATTCTACACAGCTTTTGGAAGTTCTTGGACATGGCTCATGGAATAAGCACCCAGAAAACATGCTGATCTTTTCATCGCTGCTGTGCTTGCTTGCTTGCTTCTTTAGCTGGTAGCTTATCCCTTCCAAAACTTTTCAAATCCTTCAAATTCCAATATCTAGGCAGGTTTGCCCCACCCTGGGTGAATTCTTGTTTCAGACTGCAAATTGTCAGCATCAGGTGAAGTGCTCCAGCATCTTCTGTAACTGATCCCAAAGTGGGGCAGCTCACAGAGGACAGAGAGCTACGTTCCCGCTGTTTTTTTTCTGCAAGTTACTCGTGGTGATGCACGTGGAAACACAAAGGAGAGAGGTGTCTGGTAAGGGGCAGATACTGATTTAATTTACAAGAAATGCAGCACAGCTGCCACCTTAAATGCACCTCAAGGTTCCACTTGAGACTGTTCTGTGACAAGGTACAGCTCTGAGGACTTCAGGAGTTGGTTTGCAGGGTTCAGGGACTTTCCTGATTGTTGCTGGGACAGGGTGGGTCTTAGACCTAGCTGAATAATTTTGTGTAAGAGTTACTTCACTTACTAACCTCTGTCTTCAAAGAAAAGGGTTTTACTATAGGGTGAGAGAAAA
This sequence comes from Eubucco bourcierii, assembly GCA_013396675.1. Classification (NCBI taxonomy): domain Eukaryota; kingdom Metazoa; phylum Chordata; class Aves; order Piciformes; family Ramphastidae; genus Eubucco; species Eubucco bourcierii. The sequence continues at coordinate 29,672 of VWZE01026280.1, forward strand.
TGAATGCTTGGTGTTTAATGCTACAGAGTGTGGCCTTCTCCCCCCCCCACCCCTTTCCTGCTTACACAGCCTTCAGATTTTGTGAGGTTTTTGTTCTAGTGACTTCATCTACCACCATTAATCAGTGAGCTATCTCAGCCCAGCAAGCTAATTTAGAGTCCTGCTCATGCATTTGATCAGCAAATGCAAACCATGTGTAATGTCAGCAGGTCAGGGGAGGTGATGGAACGTGAGATTTTCACCTCAGTTCCAGAAAGGGCCCTGGCTGCTTCCAGGAAGCTGAGCTCGGCACTGGGTGTGGGGAATTGAAAAGATTTATTTCTCTCTGCGAGAGCTCAGAGCTTGATCATTCTAATCAAGCATTTTCCAATCAATATGTTTCTTACAGGCTTTCCAAAGGCTGCATTAGAAAAGCAATTTTATTTATTTTATGACCCTGAAGCCCTGAGGGATCTGGGTGCAGCAACTTCCCAAGATCTCTGTACCGGCTGTGAGAAGAGAAGGGCTGGATCACAGGGCACCACGCTAGCAGAAACCTGGGCTGGTGCTTCCCGAGGTTTGGTCCTGTAGATGTCTGCATACACAGAGCAGACAGCTGCGCTTCTTCAACAGGACAGCAAGAGCCTCTGCCTTTTATTTCAGATTGCTGCAGAACAAAACTATTTCATCCTCTGTTCCCAGCAGTGTAGGAAGCTTCTCAGACCCTTGTCATTCTGATTCCAGGCAGTTTCAGACCTTTTTTAAGGACATGCAAGCCTCATTGGGGTCTCTCTTCCTGCCCGTCACAACTCCTCTGTCCCCTATCCAATAATGTTTTCCTTAACAAGACCTGTAAAGGCGGAGTTTCATCTGCTGCCATCCGTTTCCCTTGTACCAGTTTGTACTCAACTTCCAGATCATTTGCTGAGGATTAGCCAGGATTAACCTTTTCCTCCTTGTCTACGTTTACTTATCTCTGGGCCTTGAAACTACAGACCCCAGTCCCTGCAGACCAGCAGCAATGAATGGCCACTACTTATCCACTACCTGGGTCAAGTGCCGCCTGCTGGAAGGACCAAGTGGTCAGGCACATCACTGTACACTAGACTTCTGTCCCCTACTCATAGCAGCAAGTGCAGGGGCCACCAGCAATACAGGGTTTATTTTGTAGTAGGGCTTCATTTTCCACATGCCTGCCAACCCAAGAGCAAGCCCAGAAGGCAGGAATCTAGGCTGTCTATCTTCATGGAGGTAGCTAAGCACACCACAACTCTTTGTTGCCAGCTGAGGAATTAGGAAGGCTTCCTGAGAAAGTAAGGTCCTGAATTTCCTACCTTCATATCTGAGGTAATCCTGAAGAGCTGCTGAGCACACTGTGGGTGTGAGCCTGTCCGTGCTGGTAGCTCAAGGCACTGGCAGTAAGAAATTGGTGCTGCAGTTCCAGCAGAGATAGCATCACATTCCTCCTCGGGCTTTTGTTGGAAAGCCCCTTCAGTGTGGTCAGCACAGTGCTGTTGAGCTCAGACCTGCAGGGAGCAGCACGTAGTGGTTTGTGCTGGTAGGTTTGAGCGTGGTACCAGAACAGGGGCCCTGGTCTGCAAGCAACAATCAACAGCTTTGAGCAGAGACCCAGAGAGCAGCAGAGACAGCACCGTGGGACTATTGGACTGTAGGTAGTTGATGTAGCTGAGCAGCATTGCATTTAGAAGCACTTCATACATTAACCGGCACATGACACCTCTGTGTTTTCCTCATCTTGCTTTCCAAATGAACAAGGAAGACAGGAGGAAGGCACTTGTAAGAAGTTGCTTTGGCAGAACTTAGAAGGATTTCTGAATCTAGTCCTCTGTTCTTCCTCCAGACTTTATTACCTTTACAAAAAATGAAGAGGAATGCACAGCCTCATGCCCCCTTCCTGCTTGACATACACCATCATATGCAGAAACAGGCGTTATGCCTTATGGATAATATGGAAAAATTTTGTTAATTAATGACAAAAAAAGAGAACATCACTTCCTAAGGAGCTAGTTGGTAGCAAACAGTCAAGTCTTCTGAACTTCTCCAGCTGTGGTCAGAGCTGTCCTGCCTCATGCTGCCAGTGATGATGCATCTTTTTGTAGGATGAGAGGAAATGGCCTCAAGTTGCACCAGGGGAGGTTTAGGTTGAGTATTACAAGAAACTTCTTCACTGAAAGAGTTCTCAGCCACTGGAAATAGGCTCCCCATGGAGGTGGCTGAATCACCATGCCTGGAGGTGTTCAAAAGACAAGTAGATGTGGTGCCAGGGGACATGGTTTAGGACTAGACTTGGTGGAGTTACATAGCAGTTGGAATCAATGATCTTAAAGTTTTTTCCCAATCCAAGCAATTCTATGATTTGTCCCTGACTGTTAGGAAACCAGCTCCCAATTTGCATGTTGGCCCCTTTGCCCAGGAAAAATGAGTCTGTCTGCCTTGCAAAAAGGAGGAGTAAATGAGAGCTCTGTCTTTGCCCTCTTCTTGCCTCTTCATCCTGCTGTACAGATGGCATGCCCTGCTGAAGTGGAATGAGAAGCTGGATGGCACTTGCTGTGGATGCTCTTTCTGTCCTGCCTGCTTCTTGCGTGGCTCTGTCCTCATAGTGAAACTAAAACGGAGCAACAGCTCTGAGGGGTGCTGTGCTTCACCACACTTTGCATCAGATTTGTGTCTTAAGAGTGTTCCACAATGAGTCAAGGTGAAAACAGCCCACAGTGCATTATACTTTATGGGTCTGCTGTGTCTGTTACATACACTGTACTGCAAAGCACATAGTCTTGTCTTCCAAAACCAAGAAGGAGATGCTGCACAGGGGTGCTTTGCAAGATTCAAGATCAACCACTTCTCTTCAAAAAACCAAAGCTGTAACCCGACCAGATGTTTGTGGTCAAACACAAATATTGCTGCCTGTGTAGTTTTATGTGCAAAAGGTTATACTAGGTAAGCAGAGCACTCTGCTTTTCCATCCTCAAAGCCTGCCCATGCTTGGTTTTCCGAGGGGCTCACTATCAAAAGGACTCTAGCCACCATCCTAGAACAACTCTGATTGGAAGGGACCTCAGAGTTCATCTACCCCAACCTCCCCATCATGGGCAGGGACAACTGTCAGCTAGACTTGGCTGCTCAAGACCTCATCCAACCTGGCCTTTAATGCTCCCAAGCAAGAAGCAGTCACAACCTCCCTGGGCAGTCTATTCCAGAGTCTCACCACCCTCCTACTGACGACTTTCTTCCTAAGCTCCAGTCTAACCTTGCTCTCCCTCAGTTTCAAACCATTCCTCCTTGTCCTGTCCCCAGATCAATGCGCTCTGCTGTGTGTGTGCAACTGCATGGACATAAGTAAACAGTTGGACTTGCAGAAGCAGGTGTGAATTACCCCACTGACCTTTCTTCATTGTTCTTGGTTTGGCTGCCCAAGAATAGGAAGGGAGAGTGGATTTCTTTTACAACCCAGATGGTTATCAGCTTGTGCCCTTGTGCGTGAGAATTGATCGCTCACCACTTATAACATAGCTATAATGCAAGAGGTGCTAGAAACAGGACTCGGGATGGGGAATAGCCAACACAAGTGGGTGATCTCTTAAGGCATCACTGCTGCAGCCTGCAGCATTAGAAAGGTGAGCATGAATGTTTCTCTCTGTTTAATGCATGTGAGTCTGGCACATTCCAAAGGTATCTGTATATTGTATTTCACTCTGCTGGAGGTGGTGCTTGGAAACTGACAGAAGACAACCTAAAGAATATGCTGGATGTCACAAAGCCAGGGTCTGATGGCTGACATTTGTTTGTTAAAGCTGCTTTTGGCTATTGAGTTCAACAAGTGTTTGTTGTTGTTTACTTTTATACTGCACAGATGGGAAGATTCGGGTTGGGGATGCTTGTCAGACTTCAGCCAGTGGAGCAGTGGCTGGGGTAGGGGCAGAGCCAGCTCTGACTTTCAGGTCGAAATTCATTCTCTGAATTCTATGGTGACACAGCACTGGGAGAAAGGCAACATCCCCTGTATCTGATCCACACCTAATGAAAGCAGCAAAGCCTTTCCACAGCTGGTTCAGCAGGCAAAACTCTTGTCCCCATTTTCTAGCTCAGCACTGATTTTCCTCACTGTTTTTAGCCTGGCCAATATCTTTGTTAGTTGAAAGACAACACTGTTAGCTTTCACAGAGACTAAAACTGGGGAGATAAAAAGAGCCCATTTTCCTTAACCATGAGCATGACAATAAAAGAGAAGATGGAGAGGAGGAAAAAAACCAAACAATATCCAAAAAAGAAAACCTCTCTAAGCAGGATTATTTTTTTTTCTTTCACGGACAGTACAGGAAAGCATTTTCAGGACCTACTGATAGCTGTGAATGCTGTGCTGTAAAATCCTTCAGCTGCAAAGCCAACCCTCTGGTGCCCTTGTTTTCACAGAACTAACTGCTGCTTCTTAAGAAAGGGCAAAGAAGGTGGGATCCAAGTTTATTCAGTGCTGTACTGCACATGAAATAATTATTTTTTGTACGGCAGTTTCTGAAGCACTTCAGCAGCACCAGCCTGCACCTGCAGAAAAGCCTCATGGGGCTGATATGCTTCAGGCTTACAAAGCACATGGGCATGCAGCAGGGGCAGGCAACAAGAGATGGGATCTAAGTGATTCTGTTCTAGCAGGGGGATTGGACTAGATGATCTTCAGAGGTCCCCTCCAAGCCCTAACATTCAATGGTCCTGGTTTTTTGAAGAAACTAACTTCCCAGGAAAGTAGCAGGGCAGAGAGGGCAGGAGATGAGAGAAGAGGGAGAGGGAAAAGGAGGTAACTCATTTTATGGCACTTTGTGTCTTCCAAACAAGATGTAATGATTTAATTATAGTATCATTCCATGGGTGGAGAGATGTGGCACATCCACCCACTGATTTTAGTGGTACCCAGATTGACTTAGAAGGGCTGCTTGCTGATTCTCAGTAACTAGAAGCCCTGAGTCATAGAATCACAGAATGGCTCAGGTTGGAAGGGACCTCAGAGACCATCTACTCCAAACCCCCTGCCGTGGCCAGGGACCTCTCTCAATTAGACTCAGCTGCTCAAGGCCTCAGAGTTGTATGAGAGTTAAGAGAGGTCATAGAGCTCTAGGACTTTTCTAACAAGCTTTGGAGATGCTGCTGAAACTCATCAGAGATCTGATTTGCTGTGTGGCACTGGGCCTGTTTCAGGTTTGCCAGCAACGCACAAGTGGCTTGTCCCAGGGTGTGTGGCTTATATGGCTGTTCTGGATCTAGTGCTGATGGATCTAAACCTCTCTTCAGCCATGGTGGATTTGTATGAGCTGAGTGGGAGGCAAAAGTGCCCTGTTAGCAGCACATAGGAAGCATTGCTCTGTGTACAGGGGAGGGCTTCACCAGCCATGCCAGACTGGTGAAGTTCCTGCTGACTGGAGGAGGGCAAACATAACACCCATCTTCAAGAAGGGAAAAAAGGATAACACTGGAAACTACAGACCAGTCAGCCTCACCTCTGTGCCTGGCAAGATCATGGAGCAGATCCTGCTGAAAGTTCTGCTAAGGCAAACGGAAAACAAAGCAGAGGTGATTGGTGGGAACCAGCAATGGCTTCACCAAGGGCAGATCTTGCCTGACACATTTGGTGGCTTTTTATGATGAAGTCACAACGACAGTGGACAAGGGAAGGGCAACTGATGCATTCTACCTGGACCTGAGTAAGGCATTTGACTCTGTCCCACATGACATCCTGGTCACCACACTGGAAAAACATGGACTGGATGGGTGGAGCACTGCTGGACAAGGAATTGGCTGCATGGTCACACACAGAGAGTGGTGATCAAGGGCACAATGTGCACCTGGAGACCAGTGCCAAGTGGTGTCCCTCAGGGGTCAGTGCTGGGACCAGTGCTGTTTAACATCTTTGTCAGTGACATGGACAGAGGAATGGAGTGCACCCTCAGCAAGTTTGCAGATGACACCAAGCTGTGTGGCACAGTCGACTTGCTAGAGGGCAGGGATGCATCCAGAGGGACCTGGACAGGCTGGAGAGGTGGGCCCAGGCCAACCTCATGACATTCAACAAGGCCAAGTGTAAGGTCCTGCACCTGGGTAGGCACAATCCCAAGCACAAATACAGGCTGGGTGGTGAATGGCTGGAGAGCAGCCCTGAGGAAAAGGACCTTGGAGTCTGGGTTGATGAAAAGCTCAACATGAGCCTGCAGTGTGCACATGCAGCCCAGACAGCAACCGAGTCCTAGGCTGCATCAAGAGCAGCGTGGCCAGCAGGGCAAGGGAGGGGATTCTGCCCCTTTACTCTGCTCTCGTCAGACCCCACCTGGAGTACTGTGTGCAGTTCTGGAACCCTCAGCACAGGAAGGACATGGAAGTGTTGGAGCGGGTCCAGAGGAGGGCCACAAAGATGATCAGAGGGCTGGAGCAGCTCTCCTATGAGGACAGGCTGAGAGAGTTGGGGCTCTGCAGCCTGGAGAAGAGAAGGCTTCCAGGAGACCTGATAGTAGCCTTCCAGTATCTGAAGGGGGCCTACAGGAAGGCTGGGGAGGGACTATTTACAAGGTCTTGCAATGACAGGACAAGGGGCAATGGGTTTAAACTGGCAGAGGGGAGATTTAGACTGGATGTTAGGAGGAAGTTCTTTACAGTGAGGGTGGTGAGGCACTGGCACAGGTTGCCCAGGGAGGTTGCGGCTGCTCCCTCCCTGGAGGTGTTCAAGGCCAGATTGGACGAGGCCTTGAGTGACCTGTACTATTGGGAGGTGTCCCTGCCTATGGCAGGGGGTTGGATCTAGATGATCCTTGAGGTCCCTTCCAACCTTACCATTCTGTGATTTTATGATTTGTTATATTGTTATCTTTACTGGAGCAAGCACCTCATGGGAAGTTATCACAGAGCTCTGTCCATGTTACCCTGATTTTTCCACTACTGTTTTGTGCCTCATGTTGTGAAGTCCACATCAGAAGTCCATTAGATTTCCACATGGGAGTGCTCCTCCAGGAAGTTCATTACTAGCATGGCAAAGTGAGAGGCAGAAGAAGTCATCCAGGATTATTTCAAGCATTCCTGGGGTGGTCTTTTGAACTCTTCTATACATTGTGGTCTAGCTGTATCACATCTGACTTCTTGCTCTTTGAGCTGCAGTCAGTGTGCTTGTGCATGCTGCCTAACAGTGGCCTGGGGTCTGGGTTTGTGCAGAAACAGCCCCATGTTCAGCAGGAAATGAACCTCACACTGGCATTTGAGATGACAGTTGCTGTGTCTCTGAGCAGATCTACACCTCACCCCATTGCCCTGAAAAAGAAAGGTTCTGCAGAAAACTCTGACCTCACTCAGTAGACTTTAATTCAATAGGGGGGAGAGAATTGCAGTCCTTCATCAATAGATAAATGCTACTTCTTGTCTCTGTGTGGCACATAACACTGCTACAGGGGCAGCTGAAAGCAGACATCTCTTCCTAAGGTCAGCTCTGACTCTTTCTCAGGCTAGATCTCAATTCCTTTTCCAGCTGAGATTTAGTTCATGTGCAGCTGTGGCTGTGGGACTTTCCAAAGCCACTGTCAAGGAATCTGGCACAGCAGTAGAGTGCGACTGACTGCATGGGACCTTTTGCTAGAACAGAAAAACATGTGATAACCAAACCAAGACAGCACAGTGCAACTCTCCCAGGTTTCTTTTAATGCTTGTAGGAGAAGAGTAATCAGAGCTCAGAGCATGGTGTGCCAGGAAGGAAATCTCTTCCAGTGTGCAGCATACAATCAGCCAGGTGGAGTATGAGGAAGGGACGTTCATCTTCCTCTGAAGCGTAAGGCATTAGCCCATGCCAGAGGCTCTGTACCAGAGATCTGATCAGATACGGCAAGTTTTATGTTCTAGGCACAGTGTGAAGCTTTCATTTCTGTGCAACACATTGTAGCAAGTCAAACAATGACTCATCTCAGGGGGGAAAAAGGAAGGAAAGCTTTTTATCTCCCAGTGGACTGGAGATAATCTCTCTACCTGGGTATAAAAAGCTCTCCACTATGCTGCTTCGTCTCCAGGGGAAGAGAGCTGTAAAACAAGTATTGAATTGTGTCACCTCCCAAGCCTTTCTGCCTCGGCTTAGTGAAAGTACTGGGCAAATGGTCTTTGACTTTGATGGTAACATGATTGGGCCCCTGTGGGTTAACACAATAGTTTAGATTGTACTGTACAGGCTGGTTAGGAAAAAGGGAGGGCCAGATACCCTTTACCATGAGGGTGGTGGAACACTGGCACAGGTGGCCCAGGGAGGTAGTTGCAACCCCATCCCTGGAGATATGCAAGGTCAGGCTTAACAAGGCTCTGGGGCAACCCACTCTAGTGGAGCTTGTCCCTGACAACTGCACTGGTGTTGGACTAGATAGATGACTGTTAGAGGTTTTCTCTGACTCAGATCATTCTATGAATCTATGATTCTCCTTGGGACCCTGGAAACTCTGTGGCCAGACCAACCATAGTTGCTGTTTTGCTACCAAGTGGCATACCACCCTTCTGTGGGCAGAGGGTATTGCTAAGATATTCTCACTGCACAGGAGCCACAAACTAAAGCAGTACTAAAGGTGCCACAGCCTCAGTGCTTGTTTTCCCCTCCAGTGAGGGAATAGCATTCTACTAGTGTAACAAAATCTGAGGTCTGAGCACACCTTGCTTAGCTATACCTGCACTGATCACCACTCAACAGAGGCTGTGTCTAGGAGCCCCTCTTTGCAGACCCCAGCCACCCGGAGGGAGGTATGGGCACCATTCTGCAGCTGGCCGAGTCAATGACTTTAGGAGAGAGCCTGCCTTTCTTCTGTGAAAGGACACACACCAAGGGTTGATGGGGCCAAGGACTTGGGCCTCCTACGTCTTCTGTACCACAGAAGGAGCAGCTGGAGGAAAGCCCCATTTCAGTAGAAATCTGTAATGAAATAATATCCTAGAAGCTTTTTTCAGTTCTTGTGTCTTTAACGTGTCACCAAGAAACCAAGGCGCCTAAACTAATGAAGTATTGCACAGTCCAGTGCCTAAAGCAGTTCACTTTCCTCAGAAACGTGGTGCTGTGGGGACAAAGGGGGAGTCACTGCTGGCTGCCAGTTTTCCCATGCCTTGTCTCAGTTTGGTAACACAATCACTGTCTTCTGCCACAGGTTTGCAGCCCATTTACTGGAGCAGAGACGATGTGGCACAGTGGCTCAGGTGGGCCGAGAAGGAGTTCTCCTTGAGGCCGATCGAGAGCAGCACTTTTGAGATGAACGGCAAGGCTCTGCTGCTCCTCACCAAAGAGGACTTTCGATACAGGTCTCCTCATTCAGGTGAGCATTGTTCACAGGAGCTGTGACTGGAAGGAGCGAGAAGGCCGCCACGAAACCTGGAGAGGGTCAGAGGAGAAAATGGGCACATTTGTTGTGGTTGGCTGGGCAAGGGGAGGAGGCTGGGTACAGAGACACTTGTATGAGGCAAAGACAAAAAGGACAAGAAGGGAATGAAGTCTTGGTACAGCTGCGTTGTAGGCAAATTTGAATGCAGATCCAAGGCCAAGCACGCAACCTTTCTGCAGCTAAAATTCTCTGCAGAACTCACAGAAAACAAGCTTGCACTCTGTGACTTGCAGCTCTTCCCTGCCAAGCTTATCTTCCACAGCCCCAGCTACATCAGCGAGTTAATCAAGTGCTCCAGCCTCTTAAAGAGTCCCATATTAGCATTTTGCCTTGCAGTTGGCTTGGCTGACATGCTACTAAAAGTGATTGCAGAACTCCTCCCTGGGGGACCTTCCCTCTATTTAACAGCCCCTGTGGGCTTTGCTTTACTTTCCCACATTCTCTCATGTGCAGGAGTCCAGCCCAAGACAGAGCACAGACAGGTGTGTGAATCAGTCTGCCTACTGCTCAAATTATGTCTTCATTTATTCACAAAGAAGATTTAGAAATGTGTCTGTTGCCTGTATTTCTATCCCCTGCAGTCTGTCTGCTCCAGTTTTACAGTCAAAGTAAGCCTCTGCCCTCCTTTGTCAGAGATGTTTAACTGAACATGAGTTGTGAGCTTTTCCTTCGTGACCATACGACGTACTCCTGGTAAAAATAAAGGCTGTAACTCAGTCAGCACAGGTGAGCAATGGGTCTGGACCAAGTAGTGACCGAACTGCTGTGAGGAGGCTTCCAGTGCAAGGCTCACTAGGTGTAAAAGCACAGCTGGTACTCCTTGGATAAATAGACTGTGGCACTGACTCCACCAAGCTGTTTGGTGACTACCTTGAGCACCCCCCCAGAACCATCCTTCTGCAGAATCTACCTCAGCAACTGGGACTTGTTTGGTGTACACAAAGCTTTTTAAGCGTGTGCTTCAAACATAGGACTAATATTGTGTGGAGGGAGATGCCACACATGAGCATCACTTGTAGTGTAATACAGCAGAGAAAAGTGATGTCTGGAAACAGCTTTTCCTTTTATTTCTGGTACATGGCTTTGAATCATTATATTAAAAAATGAGCCCTGCTTAAAAATAGAGGAGTATGGAAAGTGAGGATGTGGGCAAGGACTGTAAAGGACACCTTTATGTACTTGAGTGCAACTGCCCTTACCACTCCAGTGCCTCGCTGCCTACAAGTGATGCATCTGCTCTGTCTGCTGTGAGGACACTTGAAATGAGCAGGATTCAAATGTTTGTGGCTGGAACTAGAGCACTGCCCAGAAATGAACCATGTGTGACATTTAAAAAGTAGAGAATGATGTTTGCCATAGAGGCACTGAGTTGGTTTCAAGGTTGTAGCTACATAAAAGCTGAGTCCTTTACCCTCCTGGTTAAACCAGGAGAACTCTGTCCACTCCCTACAGTGCTCCTTACAATAAAGTGGGTTCGCAACCCCACACCTATACTTCTGTTTAGAGGTGGCCAGGGCAGGGAGGCAGCAGAGAAAGGAGACCATGAAAAACACTTTTCACTTTCCTGACTAGCATTGCAGCACCTGGGTGGCTGAAGAAACAGAATTGCTTTATCAGGTACAAAAAGCCAGCCAGCTTTACGAACATTTTCAACAGTCTGTCAGGCCAAACCAAAAGAAGTACAAATTTTCTACCTTAGAGCTGGGAGTGTAGCAGCACTGGCTGTGATTATGCCACTTTTGCATTGAAAGATGCAAATGATATGGTAAAATCACTTTTTAGCCTTTCAGGTACTAAACATAGCAAAGGTAACTGGATACTTGAGGCTTTGTTGTTAATTAGAGTTTTGGGTATTGCAGTCATCTCTTTAAAATGCCCTGAAGTCATTGCTGAGACAGTAAAAGTAGCCAGGATGGTAAAAATAAAGGAAGCTGAGCGACGGAAAGCAGAATGGCTTTGACCGTTTCACACTAAGACATTAACAGATAGAGACATAGGGCCCTGGAAGTGTATGGAGACAAAGGATAAATGGTGCAGGATTTACAATCTCACAGCAACTGCTGTTGGAAAAACCCACACACACCCCTGAGAAAACTCCAGAAAATGCAAGGGTTCCTAACTGCAGTTTCACTGGGTTCTTTTCAGATAATCTGTGATTGCTGCAGCCTGTTCCTTTGTGATGTGAGCAGTGACAAACAAGAGCTTGTAAACAGAATTTAAAAGATAAGAGAATTCCTACCCGATGTGGTGCATCTCACTTGCCCATGTGCAACCAATTACATCAGACAGAATGTGCAAGGTCCTGCAGCTGGGTCGGGCCAGTCCCAGGCACAGATCCAGGCTAGGTGCAGAGTGGGTTGAGAGCACCTCTGAAAAAAGAGACTTGGGGGTGTTGGTTGCTGAGAAGCTCCCCATGAGCCAGCAGTGCCCTCATGCAGCCCAGAACACAGCCCTGTGCTGGGCTGCATCCAGAAGTGTGTGGCCAGCAGGGCAAAAGAAGGGATTCTGCCCCTTGACTCTGCTGAGACCCCAACTCTAATCCTGCCTTCAGTTCTGGTGTTCCCAACATAAGAAGGACACAGAGCTGGTGGAGAGAGTCCAGAGGAGGCCACAAAGATGATCCAAGGGCTGAAGCACCTCTGGTATGAGGACAGGCTGAAGGAGCTGGGGCTGTACAGCCTGGAGAAGAGAAGACTCTGGGGAGGCCTTAGAGCTGCCTTCCAATACCTGAAGGGATCTTCCAGGAAGGCTGCAGAGGGACTTTTCTTGAAAGTGTCTAGAGACAGGACAAGGGGGAATGGTTTGAAGCTGAGGGAGAGCAGGGTTACACTGGATCTTAGAAAGAAGTTCATCAGTAGGAGGGTGGTGAGACTTTGGAATAGGCTGCCCAGGAAGGTTCAGGGCCAGGTTGGATGAGACCTTGAGCAGCCAAGTCTAGTTGAGAGATGTCTGCCCATGGTGGGGAGGTTGGAGTAGATGAGCTCTGAGGTCTCTTCCAACCTGAGCCATTCTTTGATTCTATGTATATAATGTAGATGTTGTATAGGGGCTTCAGTACCAAATGTAATACATGAAAAGACACAAAATAAGCAGTTAGTTCATTGGTTTCCTGGGTATGGTGATGACATACACCACTGAGGAAAGACACAGCACTTCTGGGACCAGGTGGGAAGAGAGGAGCAGCCCATCTGCAGTCCCTACAGAACCAGGCACCTGCATCACTTCAGGCAAGACTGTCAGCTTGGTGCAGGAAGTTCTACAGCAGCAAACCAGTGCCTCACAGGGTTTAATTGCCCATCCAGAGCACCAGGTCTACTGCATTTTGTTCCTTAGTCTGCATATCTATAGTCCAATACTGCCTGTCACAGGGAGTTCTATACAGATTCCAGCAGCTAGAAATAACCAGCTTTAGGATCCTAACTGTACTTTTCATCAGTCCAAGCCATGACACCAGAAGTGATGGACAGAAGTTCCTAAGGCATCTGTAGCACTTGAGTACCTCCAGGAGTTTTTAGCACAGCAAAGTTGGTCAGGATCTTGAAATCTCTCAATCCTTTTAAAGTCCTTGAGTCCATACCAAAGAACCTTGTCAAAGTGAGAGTGGATTTGCTGGAATGGAGTTTCTTAGTGGCAGACTGCCTCTGGCCTTAAGATTTCTGTGTCTTAATGCAGCTATCTGAAACCTGAGGCTATGATAAGGTAGGACACTAAACTAACCACTTGTAAAGGTTGGGAGCTCTTGAATGGACAGTCACAGCCTGGGAAAACCTCTGCATTAGAGCAAAAAAGGCCATGCCACGTCCTTCTCCCACTCTTCCAGTCACACACAAAGGTATCCTGTGCAGCTTTGCTTTTGTTTTTTGTTTTCCATTCAGGGAAGAACCTTGCAAAAGAATGTAGGATTTTACTGCAAGCATTTTGGGGTCTGAAATTAGTACCCAGGATCTGTGGATCCCTGCATCACATGGCTAAATGACTCTTATCAGCAGTGTGTAGATTTTCATTTCCTTTTTTCCTGCTGTGTGTCTTCCAGGTGATGTTTTGTATGAACTCCTTCAGCACATCCTGAAGCAAAGGAAAGCTCGTATGCTCTTCACACCATTCTTCCACCCTGGGAACTCCATCCATGCTCAGCCAGAGGTTGTATTACACCAGAACCATGATGAAGGTAACTGTCTTGCTTTTAGAGGAGCTGCCATTATGGAGGCAAGAAGGGTAAAGCTGTGAGACATGATGCCATTTTCTTCAGAGAACCACAGAATCACAAAATGGCTCAGGTCCTGATAACTAGAAATGATGAAAGATCTTCCTGGATCACATTTAATTTGCTCTCTCTGCTCTCCTGTGTTCATCACAGAATCCTAAAATGGTTCAGGTTCAAAGTGACCTCAGAGCTCATTTCCTCCAACCTCCTCACCATGGGCAGGGGCACCTCTCCACTAGACTCAGCTGCTGAAGGCCTCATCCAACCTGGCCATCAACACTCCCAGGGAGGAGGCAGCCACAACCTCCCAGGGCAGCCTACTCCAGAGTCTCACCACCCTTCTACTGATGAACTTCTTCCTAAGATCCAGTTTAACCCTGTTCTCCTTCAGCTTCAAACCATTCCCCCACCCTGTCCAATTGCTAGACACCCTTATCAGCCATCAGCACCCTCAAGTCTCTTGCTTCAGAGCTGCTCTAAACCCACTCTGCCTCTGCATCCAGCCTGGATTTCTTGCTCCAAATTTACTTGAATAAAGCTACTCTCTTACATTTGTCTCCATAGCTTTAGAACAATCATCTAGTAATAGAGAGGGAGTCACCTGTATCCTCCACTTCTCTGCCATTATGTTGTTCTGTTTCCAAAGCCTGTGTGGAGTTTAAAAGAACACCAGGAAGGCTTAGTGACTCCACAGATTCACTTTTCCTTACTCACAATTAGGCAGGCAGAGGTGCTGCATGGACTTTTAGTATCCTGGAGATGCAACTAGATGCACTTGTTTGCAGAGCAAGGGAGAAGGAACATCTAACTTAAAGTCACTTCTGCCACTGCAGCATGCCAGAGATTCTAGCACTAAGCCCATCGTGTTGCTCGGCCCTTGAGCTGATAGAGCAATCCACATTGAGAGGAGGAGGTTTTTTCTGCAAATTTTCTCTCATTTTTATTATCAGCTTAGATAGCTTGTTAGCTTCCTTGTAGTGGCCTTAGATAGCATGCTTGACAGAGGTGGTAAGAAAGAACAGGTATGTTTGTCAAGCTGCAGATTTGGGCTGCTTCTCCTCATAATTAGTACAGATCAAAATGCTGAAGTCTTCTTCCTTCCATGGAAGGCTGAGGTTTTATTTACTTTAAAAAAAAAAAAAAAAAAAAAAAAAAAAAAAAAAAAACACCTACTTAAAATACTTTTTGGTTTTCTTCACTAACAGAAAAATAAAGAACCCAAGCATTTCATTTTAAAATGTCCTTTCCATGACAGCATTGTGCAGAATTATTTTTTTCAATGAAAAAAAAAAATATAGGCAAAAGTAGTGTTATTCTATTCTCAGGTGAGCAGGGGAAGAGAACAGAAGTGAGTAAGGAGCAGAAGTGAGTGAGGGTATCACCCTAATCCCTGCTAACTGGAGAAGAGGTGCACAAATTATTTCAAGATTCAATGCTAGGATAGCAAGAGAAGGTTGAGAGGTGCTCAGACCTGTCCAAGCTGCCCATGGCCAAGCTGAGCAGGCCAGAACCAAGTGCACCAGCAAAACTCTTGAGACTGAGCCAGGAGCAGGACAGCAGAGGGTGGGATAAGGACATGCCGAAGTGTTTCCACACAGCTGTGTAAATTTTGAAGATTAGAAGAGGGTGCTGCAGGTCAGGCTGAAGTTGAACTGGCAAATGTTGCCTGGTGTAGTACGATAGGCACTTCCTAGAGACCATTTTTTTCCTGAAGCTTGGCATTCACGCACGAGTGTCCCCTTTCCAAATCTCACAGAGAAATGCCAGTTGCCCTCCCAAACGCCCCAGCAGCAAAGATAGGGGGCAGATTTTTCTCCAGAGACGATTTCACAGGAAGTTTGAGTCAGTTTAACGAGTGTCACTTAGAAGTTCCCTGCATTCCAGTCCAACTCCTGTCAGAGCACAGGATGATTCAGAAAGATCTTTGCTCTCTTCCTGCCAATGCTGTGGCTGCTGACGGCAGTACTGCTTTTACTTACAGAACTCTGCTGCTGCTCAAAACTTTCCTTTATAATAACAAAAATTAACTCTCGCTTTGCTGTGAGGGGGAACTACTAAAGGAGCAGAAATAAATACAGCTTGCCTGTCACAATGCTCTGAGCAATCAGAAAACCTCTGCAAGGAATTTACGGGCAGAAGAATTTACTCATTTACGTACTGTGACATTCCTCCTTTTCTCCTTCCTGTCCCGCAGTCACTTGGCAGAATCCAGCACAGTGAAGTCTACCATTTTCCCTTAGCAGACTGCAGCTTAGTGAAAAAGGAGAAATAATGTGAGAAGTAGAGTTTAACCCTGCCTAACTCAAGTGTTACTTTGGCACAGTTTTGAGTGGTTGAAGTTCATAAGCAATGGATCTCTGACCCCAGTGATCTTTCCCCATTTTCTTCTACCAGCTCTCTTGCCCATTTCCCAATAGATTACATACTTGTGATCTTGCTTATAAATGCTTTCATTTTAAGGTAGTTAATCCATGATCAGATCAGACCAACCTTTACATCTGGTGTAGCTAGTCAAAGTGGGTTTGACTGCTGGAAATCAGTTGATTGATAGCAGTTCATGGGATCTCCAGGATGCACTGGCTTGAGATCTGCCCTATGGGTGTCAGTCTCTGTCCCTGCAGAGGGATAAGCAACGCAGAGTGAATGACCCGCATCTCCAGTGGTCCTTCTGACTCAGCAGTGAGTCATTTGATGGGATCCCATACAGGAAGCTTGCACTGTCATTCCCTGCACTGCTTTTATGGGCAAGCAAAGAGTGCAAATTGTTGTGACTGTCACACTTGCAATTGCTCACTCTCAACCCCACCCATCTCTATATGCATCAGATGGGTCCACAGTTTTCCTAGGAGCTGAATTCCCTTTCACAGCCTTCCCTTCAAGAAAAGAGTGTTGGTCACTCAGAATAAAGAGCCAGACTGGTAACGTGGCTCTCTTCCTGCAGGAAATGATATACCATATGTGCTCAACTTAGAGTCATCAGATACGTGCCAGGGAATTAATGTGATGAGGACTTTATTCTGGTCAGGGTCATTCACGGCACTGGAGCTGAGATTGAGTTGTTTTATGGTAAACAGCAACTTCAGTCATTAAGGGATTCTTTACTTAATTAACTAAAGAGAAAGCTCTTGGAGGGAAGTGAACAGTGGTGTCTATCCATTCATGCTTTTTCCTCTTGCTGCTTTTAAAAGAGTTCCTTGATCCCTACCTTCTCTCCACGCTGCCCTGGTTCAGGATCACCATATTTTGGGAGCAGACAGATAGGTTCTGCTTGGAGCTTGTCAGAGCCAACTAATGTTTGCAGGGGGCTTAGTGTAAAGCACAGCAGGGTATTCCCTTCTGCTTTCAGGATACTGCTCCGCACAGCCAGCGCACTTTAAGACAGACAGAAAAGACAAGATTCTGGTCTATATTGACAGGCCAAGAATGAGCACATAGCATGTGACTGTACAGTGATGGAAGTGGATGGCATAGAGAAGATAGGACACACAATAAACCTGGGGAGTTGGTTGTGTTTTCCTGTTGTGGCAAAGAAAGGAGACTAAGGGAAAACAGCCACAGAAGCAGGTATAGCTGTAAATTAATTCTTCTTTGGTCTTCACATCATTTGGGCTATCCCACATTAGTTAGCCACACTGTATTTGAATCTGTTAGGGTTTAAACAAGAAAAATCCATAGCTCTCAAGTTCTACATCCTCCAGCTGTTCATTGTCAGTACAGGTGTGTGAAAGAAGAGCTCTGGAGTCAGGTAGTTTCTGCCTGGTTTTGTTGTAGACTTAGCATCCTGAGTAGGCAAAAGGATTGTCACTGCCTGCCACTGTGTTTTCTCAGGACTAGAGCATTTTCTGACCAGGCCTTTCCCTGGGTAAGTGCTTATCCCTCTCCTGAAGCCTGCCTGGCTTCCAGGCCAGTCCCTGGGTCTTATCCTGCACAGGATCTTTAGCAAGTATCAGTAGCTTGACAGGAGAGCAAGAGAATCAGAGCAAATGGAGCGAGCAAACAGGCAGCCACAAACAGGCAGCTCGTTCTGTCACTTGTTGACATGGACACAGGAGCTTCCGTCTCTTATCATCCAAGGCTTTCAACAAACAGAAATTTGATCTTCTTTTTCAGATAAAAACCTGTTAGTCACTGCACTCTGGGGGTATTTTCCTCTTTGTTGGTCATTTCCCAAGTCCAAATCAATGGCCTGAGCTAAGATGGAAGTTTGCACTGTTTGTGTCAAGCAGTTCATTTTGTGGGAATATTGTTGGTACTTAAAGACGCTGACCGAGAACTGTGGTTTGTCTACTGTGAGGGATCACAGCTGGGGAAATGTGCTCCTGCAAAAGTGATGCTAGAAATCCTCCTGATGAAGAAATGTACATTCAGGTATGGGGCAACCCATTAGTAGACAGCACAGGCCAAAGAAAACAAGGGGAAAATACCCTTCTGAACATCTCACATGCTCTTAAACATGGAATAAAATTAAATCACAGAATCACAGAATGGCTCAGGTTAGAAGGGACCTCAGAGCTCATATCCTCCAACCTCCTCACCATGGGCAGAGACACCTCTCCACTAAACTCAGCTGCTGAAGGCCTCATCCAACCTGGCCTTGAACACTCCCAGGGAGGAGGCAGCCACAGCCTTCCAAGGCAGCCTATTCCAGTCTCACCACCCTCCTACTGAAGAACTTCCCTAAATCCACTTTAACCCTGTTCTCCTTCATTTTCAAACCATTCTCCCTTGTCCTGCCTTTAGACATCCTCAGGAAAAGTCCCTCTGCAGCCTTCCTTTAGGATTCCTTGAGGTACTTGAGGGCAACTCTAAGGTTCCCCTGGAGTCTTCTCTTCTCCAGGTTGACCAACTGCAGCTCCCTCAGCCTGTCCTCATAGAAGTACTCCTTCTTATGCTGTGGACACCAGAGGTGGATGCAGTATTCAAGGTGGGGTTGAGGCTGGGTATCCAGTAAGCCCAGCTACCAGTTTGACAGTCAGATCCTTCTCCATGATCGCAATGTAGACAATCTGTAATTTTTTGTGGTTTGTTTTTTTTCCTTCACAGATAGCTTTGTCCAGAGACCTTCAAGACCATCCACAGAAACAGTCTACCACAACCCCCCAACCATTGAACTGTTGCATCGTTCTAGGTCACCCATCACCAACAATCACCGTCCATCACCAGACCCCGATCAGCATCCACTGAAGTCCCCTATGGACAACACTATCCGCCACCTCTCCCCAGCTGACAGGGTGCCAGGAACAAGGCATCAGCAAGAGAACAACCACCATGAGTCCTATCCTCTCTCAGTGTCCCCCATAGAAAACAACCACTGCCCACCTCCTTCTGAGGTGCTTCAGAAGCCCTCCAGTCCTCGCCAGGAGAACACCAGGGTCATCCAGCTGATGCCCAGCCCCATCATGCATCCCTTAATACTGAACCCCAGGCACTCCGATTTCAAGCCACCAAGGTTTCCTGAGGATGGGCTGCACAGGGATGTGAAGCCAATCAACCTGTCCCACCGAGAAGAGTTAGCCTATATGAACCACATCATGGTGTCCGTATCTCCTCCTGAGGACCACACCATGCCAATTGGAAGAATAGCAGGTAAGTGGCATTCTCTAGGCTACACTAGAGGTGATGCTCTTTGTTTGAAACCATGCTGTGCGTGGCCAGCTCCATGCTTCCTTCAGGTGCTCTGTGACATCAGGAGATTGCTGCCACTCTGCAGGTTTCAGCACTCTGTGGTTCAGACAATTAACTGTGAGTAAAGCAGTTTCATGAGAGGCAGGCAGAGGTGCAGAAGTGACTTGCTTGTGACCACAGAATGCGTAATGGGTACTGAAACATTTGTGTTTGATGCTCACTGCCTCCCTGTCCACTAGCAAACCACCCAAGATAAAGATCTCTAAAGCCTTGTCCTGCAAAAGAGGTAGTTTTCCAAGAAGTGCATTCAAATTGGGAATGGAAAGCAAAAAAACTACTTGACTTTTAAGATAACACAGTGTCAAACTCACTATCCTGGGGATGGTGTGAGTAAGGAAATCCCACCTCTGAGTCCTACTTTGAAGGCTTCCCTGCACTTCTCACACCAGTATTGTCCCTTCTTACAGGAACAAGGTTGCCTTTGTCACACACAGGCATTGTCTCATCTTTGTTATCCTTAATAGCTAACATCACAGCAGCTGAGTCAGGAAGCTGAGGCTACAGAAAATGGTGGTGTATGTTTGAAAGAGAGTTGTAAACAGACAGGCAGAGGTGGGAAGAGAAAGGGAATCCAACTTCAGGAATATGCTGGAATTGCCCCAGGAACCAATTTCTTTTGAGAAATGTAAATGCACTCCACACCCAAACCCATCCCATGCATTTGTGTCAGCAGTGAGCTAAAGTGAGACTCCAGCTGCTGGGGGGGTGCCACACATATCCACCTTGTCCTGTTTTGTGTTTAGTGCCTGAAATTTGTTCCAGGTGTGGTGCTGCTTCAGCCTTAATGAGCAAGAGTTTCTGTTTTCTTCAGACCTTGCACTTTGAATTCAAAAGATACACATCTCACCATCTCGGCCAGTACCAAGCACAGGGGCCATAGTACTTTCACATGAGAGAGATGGGCTACAGGAATTAATATTTTGACATTTTTGCCCTCCTGCCATTTCTATCACTCCTTTTGGTTTTTATTTCCTACTCCCAACAAGTAAAGAAAGAAATGTCACGGCACAGAAGATGCTTTATTGGTTGCATCACTGAATACGTCCTTCCCATAAAGTGCTACTGGAAGATCAGGGAACTTCTTCATTGTTTCTCTGAAGGGAAGATTCTATAAGAATGAAACCTAGACTGAAAAGAACAGAGGAAGAAATCTGGATAGCAAATGGCAATGTCATTTTTCTAATTTAAGCTCAGGTGTTTTCTTACATGCTTGGGAACTTTTGGTTTGTGTGCACTGCGTCCAGTGACAGCAGCCCTGTAACTGGTACTCCCATGTCCTTGCCATCTCTGTAGTTTGCAGGACACCAGAGCCTAACCCCATGGATATTTAAGCTTAGGACAGTTGCTTGGCAAGTGTGTGATAGTTGGGAGTGCTGTATTTGAATACTTAGCTGCTTGTACTTGGAGTCTTGTGGTGTTCCTTAGACCCACCAGCATGGGTGGTTCATCTTAAAGAGCTGCTGAAGTGTATCATGCCAAAAAGACCGAAAGTGTACTCAGGTATTCAGTTCAGATGAGGGTAGTGCTTTCTGGCCACAGATAAGTGGTTTACACAGCTGGTAGTTGGTAGCATCTTAGACTTCTGCTGAATTTCATAGAATCACAGAATTGTCAAGGTTGGAAGGGACCTCAGGGATCATCTAGCTCAAACCACCCTGCCATGGGCAGGGACACCTTCTGCTAGATCAGATTGCCCAGGGCCACATCCAGCCTAGCCTTAAAAACTTGCAGGGATGAGGCTTCCACCATCTCCTTGGGCAACCTGTTTCAGTGTCTCACCACCCTCATGCTGAAGAACTTCTTCCTAACATCTAATCTAAATCTATCCTCCTTTAGCTTGGGCCCATTTCCCCTAGTCTTATCACTACCTGTCATCCTAAAAAGTCTCTCACCAGCTTTCTTGTACGCCCCCTTCAGATACCAGGAGGCCACAATAAGTCTCCTCAGAGTCCTCTCCAGACTGAACTGAATATGCACTGTTCTTCTATCAGTCCTACATATCCTCTACTTGTAAGTGCTCATGAGCCTCACTCAGTGTACAGGTATAGAATCATAGAATCATAGAATGGTAAGGTTGGAAGGGACCTCAAGGATCATCTAGTTCCAACCCCCTGCCATAGGCAGGGACACCTCCCACTAGTACAGCTCACTCAAGGCCTCATCCAACCTGGCCTTGAACACCTCCAGGGAGGGAGAAGCCACAACCTCCCTGGGCAACCTGTGCCAGTGCCTCACCACCCTCACTGTAAAGAACTTCCTCCTAACATCCAGTTTAAATCTCCCCTCTGCCAGTTTAAACCCATTGCCCCTTGTCTTATCATTGCAAGACCCTGTCAGTAGTCCCTCCCCAGCCTTCCTGTAGGCCCCCTTCAGATACTGGAAGGCTACTATCAGGTCCCCTCAAAGCCTTCTCTTCTCCAGGCTGAAGAGCCCCAACTCTTGTAGCCTGTCCTCATAGGAAAGCTGCTGCAGCCCTCTGATCATCTTTGTGACCCTCCTCTGGACCTGCTCCAATACTTCCATATCCTTCCTGTGCTGGGGGCTCCAAAACTGCACACTGTAATCCAGGTGGACATCCTGGTCATCTAACTGGAAAAACATGCTTCCCACCCATTTCACCACCTCCAAATCAGAGCTATTACTATAAGAAGATTTAATTTTAAGATTTTTTTTTTAAAGTCAGCACAGATCTATTTCCCACCTGGCTGTGATTATCTCCACCAACACTGCTACAGTTAACCCGGGAGGCTTTTGACTGTCAGTGGCTTGTCAGTGGATTTGAGACCATGAAAATCAGACCAGTTAGCTCTTGAACTGCAAATGCACATCAATTAAAGAGAGCTTCTTAAAAATCACTGCCATTAGTTTTGTCTTATGGATGACGAAGACTGATGGATTGGGTAATGAAAAGATTTACCAATATTTCAGTGACAGAGCTAAATACTTAGCACAGGATCACAGAATGGTAGGGATTGGAAAGGACCTCCACAGATCATCCACTCCAAACACCCTGCCAGATCAGGATCACCCAGGAACACATCGAGGAGGGTTTGGAATGTCTCCACAGAAGGAGACTCCACAACCACTCTGGGCAGCCTGCTCCAGGGCTCTGCCACCCTCACAGGGAAAATATTTTCCCTTCTGTTACTGTGGCTCCTCCTCTGCTCCAGCTTGGCCCCATTGCCCCTTGTCCTGTCATCTGACATCCCTGAGCAGAGCCTGGCTCTGTCCTCCTGACACTGCCCTGCACATCTTTATCAACATGAACGAGGGCAGCCCTCAGGCTCCTCTGCTCCAAATTAAAGAGCCTCAGCTCCCTCAGCCTGTCCTCACAGGGAAATGTTCCACCGCCTTCAGCAGCTTTGTGGCTCTGCTCTGGACTCTGTCAGGCAGTTCCTTGAGGTCCTTCTTGAGCTGAGGGGCCCAGAACTGGACACAATATTCCAGATGTGGCCTCAGCAGGGCAGAGTAAAGGGGCAGAAGCACCCCTCTAGATTTAGTAGCCACCAGAGGCTGGTGAGAAGAGAGCAGTAATTTTGTATGGCTGAACCATTAGCATGCAGGTGATTTCCAGGGCAGATAGCAATGAGAAACAGCTACCCAGGAAGTCCTGTGGGCTGCTGACTGAAACACTGGGCTGTGCTCCAAAATGTATTCTCTTCCCAGCTTGGAGATTTTAAACTGTAGAAGGAATTCTTCTTGGATGGAAGATCCATCCCACCCTCATAAACCTGTTTACTTGCCTGGTTTTAAATGCAGCATGTAGTGGTTTGGTGCTGAGAAAGAAAACAAGGGTTGTGCTTGCTGCTGTCTATTGTTTTCAGGAGGATGATCAATGGAGCTCTGGGCTTCCAGGCAGACAAAATAACGACCTCTGCTCATGGACTTGACTAATCTTTCCTACCTTTTAATGTAATACAGTTTCTCAGAATATTAATTTTACTGGTAAAGCACTTTCCCTTTTACAGCAAGGAATTTCTGCTTGAAGGTCTTGTTCTCTTTTCCTCTAAGGCCATTTTATGCTTTTCTAGCAAAGCAGGAGACATGAAGTATCTTTATGTTGCTTGTTAATGTCCATCTATTATTCATCAATGGATGGAGTTGGTTTTTAAAATGATGTTGAACTCTCGGGACAATATTCATGAGTCTTGTCTGCAGCTTTGTTAGGACTAGAGGTCATTGAGACACTGAGGTCCTGGAGGGTGTCCAGCGAAGAGCAGTGAGGCTAGGGAGGGATTTGGAGGGCATCATACAAGGGAGCTAAGGGTGTTTAGTGTGGAGAAGAAAAGGTTGAGGGGAGATCTCATTGCTCTCTACAGCTACCTGAAAGGAGGCTGGAGTGAGGTTGCTGTTGGTCTCTTCTCCCAAGTAACCAGTGACAGAACAAGATAAAATGAGTTTGAGTTGTGCCAGGGGAAGTTTAGGTTGGACATGAGGAAACCTTCTTTAGCGAGGGTGGCAAGGGGCTGGAACAGGCTGCCCAGGGAGGTGGTGGAGTCACCATCCCTGGAGGTGTTCAAGAAGCTCTAGATGTAGCGCTTCAGGAGATGGCTTAGTGGTCATGGGAGTTGAGTTATGGTTAGACTCTTAAGATCTCGAAGTTTTTTTCCCAACCTTAATGATTCTATCATTGCGTTGGGATGATCCAAAGTCAGACTCGCATCCACTTGTGCGTACACCAGAAATGGTGTGGCTAAGTCACTCAGGCAGCAAGAATCATCTCACTACTTTAAAATATTAAAGTATAAAAAACCTCCCTGGGCAGCCTATTCCAGAATCTCACCACCCTCACACTGAAGAACTTCTTCCCTAGATGCAGTCTAACCCTGCTCTCCCTTAGCTTCAAACCATTTCCCCTTGTCCTGTCTCTGGACACCCTTATAAGAAGTCCCTCTGCAGCCTTCCTGTCGGATTTCTTCAGGTATTGGAAGCAGCTCTAAGGTCTCCCCAGAGTCTTCTCTTCTCCAGGCTGAACAGCCCCAGGTCCCTCAGCCTGTCCTTACAGCAAAGGTGCTCCAAGCCCTGGATCATATCTGTGGCCCTCATCTGGACTCTCTCCAATGCTTTTGTGTCATTATGATTTTTGTCCTTTTATCACACAGAGGTTGACTTAGAAACATCTAAGTTAACCTAATGACACTTTGGTATCTACCTAAGTTTTTATTCAGTCACTTAGAACTCACTTAGAACACACTTCAACATGCTTCTTGCGAGGGGAAATACATTGCTGAGCAGGTTTCTAGGGTGTCCAGCTCCCAGTGTTCTCTTCTCTGGTAGCTCTCTGGGACTGAAAGGCTTCTTCACAACTGCACCGGTAGTGCTGGCACTGAAACTTTGGGTGCAACCTCTTTACCTGAGCATTACCCAGTACAGATGCAAACCAAACAGATGTGTAGGTGTGAAATGCAGAGTGCTGTAGAGCAGTGCTGGGTGCTGCTGGACCTCCTCCCTAGGGGCCTTCTGGAGTTGAGACCAAATAAACCCCATGAAGCTCCAGGCTCACTCTGTGCACGTCTGCTGCAGCCTTCTCCCGCTCCTACAAGCAGCATAGAAAGATGGTGTCGTTCTGCCCTGCCTGCCCCACCCTGCCATTGCTTTGGATCCTGTTCTGCACTGGGTGGGGGGGGGAAGTCTACAGGCAGGTGAGTCTTGTGCCTGTTGCCTGCTAACTGTTCTTATCAGCTGGGTTCCCTTAGCAACTGGGATCTATCTGACTTTATGAACTCCTGATTTGTTTCTTCCCCTTCAGGAGCCTGAGGAGAAGCCAGGTAATGTTTAAACTGCTCAGAGGCACTGCGTTGGTTTGAATCACAGAGCTATTGACTGCTACTGGAATGAGGACAGGCAAGATTCTTACCCTGCCAAAGCCATGGAAGAGATCTAACTCTAGCCTGGCTTCTGGCTTGCCTCATGCCCCTCAGCCTGCCACCCATGGAAGAGTACAGGGGTGCAGCATGAAACCCGCATGTATGTAAGCAACCTGCAAATAAAAACAGTCTGACAGCTGAGACTGGAAAATGCTGTCCCTGCTAGGAGTGCATCAGCTAGAAGTGATTCATGTTCTACTAACAGCTACAAAGAGCACTTAGGCTGGGCGTATGCTGTGTGTTAGCTGTGAGCACAGAGAGGTCTTTCCATAGCTCTGTTGGGATTGCAGTTCGGTTGTTTCCTGTTGGAAAGGGAAGAGGCTGAGGGATTCTCCTGCCCTTTTGTTTGAAAAACTTCATCACTTCTCATAACTTGCAGGGGAGGGGCAAGGAGAGATTAGCAGAGTGAGTCTTTCACATTGATGTAATGCAGCACCTACATGCCATGGCTGGGCAGACACGAAATGGGCTCAGAGCACCCTCAGTCTTCACTGGGGTCGGCCCCATGTTAAACACCTTGTTAAGAAACTACCTGTGAATGAAAACGTGCCCCTTGTTTTCCCTGGGGACTGCACACTTTCTTCAGGCTGAGGTGAGGGAAAATATACAAGAAAACCAGGGAATGAGGCCCATCCAAAAAGGAAGGTCCTGCCTAACCATCCTGGGTGACCTGCCTGGTAAATGAGGCCAAGGCTGTGGATGTGGTCTACCTACAAAAGCAAAGCCTTTGACACAGTCTGCCACAGCATCTCCTGGCAAAGCTGGCAGCCCATGGCTTGGAGAGGTGCACCCATCACTGCATTAAAAACTGTCTGTATGATCAGGCACAGAGAGTGGTTGTGAATGGTGATGCATCCAGTTGGTGTCTGGTGACCATTGGTGACCACAGGGATCAGTACTGGGCCCACTTCTATTCAACATCTTTATTGATGACCTGGATGAGGAGATCGAGTCTACTGTCAGTCAGTGTGCAGATGACACCAAGTTGGGAGGGAGAGTTGATCTCCTGGAGGGCAGGAAGATGATATAGAGGGACCTGGACAGGCTGGGTCAATCAGCTGAGGCCAATGGGATGAAATTCAGCAGGACCAAGTGCAGGCTCCTACACTTTGGCCACAATAACCTCATGCATCACTACAAACTGGGGGATGAATGGCTGGAGAGCAGCCTGGCAGAGAGGGACCTGGGAGTGCTGGGTGACAGCCAGCTGAAGATGAGCCAGCAGTATGCCCAGGTGGCACAAAAGGCCAATGGCATCTTGGCCTGCATCAAGAATAGTGTGGCCAGCAGGACAGGGTTACAATTGTGCCCCTGTACTTGGCACTGGTGAGGCCTCACCTTGAGCACTGTGTGCAGCTCTGGGCCCCTCACTTCAAGAAGGATATCGAGATGCTGGAGGAGGGCGATGAGACTGGGGAGGGGGCTGGAGGGAAAGTCTGATGAGGAGATGCTGAGGGAGCTAGGGGTGTTCAGCCTGGAGAAGAGGAGATGTAGAGAGGACCTTATCACTCTCTACAACTACCTGAAGGGAAGCTGTATTCAAGTAGGGGTCAGGGTCTTCTCCCAGGCAACTTGGACAGGACATGGTCTGAAGCTGTGCAAGGGGAGGTTTAGATTGGAAGCACTTCCTCACAGAAAGGGTGATTAGGCACTGGAATGGACTCCCCAGGGAGGTGGTGGAGTCACCATCCCTGGAGGTCTTTAAGAACTGGATGTGGCACTTGGTGGGATGGTTTACCTGATGTTGTGGTGTTAGGTTATAAGCTGGACTTAATGATCTCAGAGGTCTTTTCCAATGTCATGGTTCTGTGATTCTGTGAAAAACACAAGAGGATCAGAGGCAGTTTTCTGTAGTGAGATAGCTGGAAGAGTGCTCTCTAGCATTTGAGGGGNGAACACCACTTTGCTAACACTGGAGAGAGCTGCCTGTCTGATGGAGACAGGAGGATGGAAAGGGAGAACAGGACAAAAAAATAACAGACATGATTTCATACTTCAGCTTTAAGACTTCAGCTTGAAAATTCTCCATCTATAGAGCTGTTCACATATTCTTTGTGATTTGAGTGCTCTTTTCTACGACTACATGAGGGATAAGAACCTTTTGGATCCTCCTTCCCCTGACAAGATTTTATTGCCGAAGACAGAGCTTGGCCTCATCTTGCTGTGTTACTTTTGCAAGCTCACAGCACAACTGTTTGCAGCCTCAGGTTCCTGCTCTCACACTCGGCGCTGGGCATGAAGCAGAAGCAGTGCACAACTGTTGTATTGTGCCATCTGGCAACCTCTCTCCTCAGCCCCAGCTTGAATTTACTGAGCTGAACAAACAGTTGTCTGTCAAGAGGTTTCTCCACATAGAAACATTGGCTGTACTGTACCAGCTTACCATCCTGCTTCCCACAGCATCCAGCATCCACAGAAAGAATTTTCTTTTCTCTCAGTAACCTGGACGGGGATCAGCATACAGAGACAAGCAGGACAGCTCCCATCTCTGGATCAAAGCTCCCCTGATCCTCAGTGCCATTTAGCCACTTGAGACTTGGCTACTTTTTTGGCTTCATCTTGTCTGCTCAAATAAGTATGCCATGGTATTAGGTAGCTACTGAGGATGGGTTTTGTCTCCACGCAGCAGTAATCCTACTACAGCCTGTCCTTCTGTCTTAGTGTGCTGTCAATTTTTTTCCCAGTATTTTTTTTGCCGTGGAAAAGGCTTTCAGCAAGAAGAGAAGAGCTGATTTGATAAGGTCCAGCCGTATGTGCTCTCTCTCCTTTGTACCAGATTTATCTCCTTCCATTTGTTTAAGGAGAGCAAGATCTCACTGAGCAGTTCTCACCATACTCCTCTAACAAACAACAGTACCAGCCAGCCTGATGAACTTCATGTGCCAGCTAGATAGCTCCAGGGTCCATTCGGGTCATCCAGAAAGCTGTGCCTGTTGCACTGTATAGGATGTGGTTAAACTGCAGTTGGAGTTCACCTCCATGGACAAGCCTAAACCCGAACTCAGGAGCTGTTTTCCAATCACCTTACTGATTTGCAGGTTCTGGCTGAAACAAGTAGCATTGTCTTCTCTGAGACCTACTGATGACCACAGGCTGAAGGTCCATGGGACCTTCTAAGCATCTCCTTCTTTCTTCCCTCTCCTCACCTTCTCTGCCAGTGTAGTCTTGCCAGCGTCTTTCTGCTGGCTGCAGCATTCAGTAGCTCTTCTGGCAAGCAGATTCAGCACTCCTACAACAGAAAACAAGCTGGTGTTTTCTGCAGGTTTTTTGTCTTTTAAGTGATTTAAGTCAGCTCACAGTGAAACCTTACAAAGAGCCAGCACAAGGGAAGCAGCAGGAGAAAAGGAGGTCATGATCTTCTCACAGCACCTGTGGATAGCCTGATTTTGACCAGTTCATGATTTTGATAGCATAAGCATCACCTTGTTAGCTATCCTAACCACAGTTCAGGTGTGCTTATGGAAACCAGAGCAGGAGAGAACTTGTAGAGATGGCTGACTTCATTAGTCTCAGTTGTGAACAGCCTTTGCTTGCTTCACTGCACACAAATGCAGCCTAAGCACAAATCACCTTGGAAAATAAAGGGGCCTGAGCTTCTGAGGGCTCCTCAGCTGGTACAAATCACAGAACAATTTCATTCAGATGGTATCATGCTGGGGGAAATTTCAGGCTAACTTTCTCAGCATGGGCTGAGGCCTCAGCTGGTGTCAGAGGGATTCTCTGACAGTGCTACTTTGCCAGGGCCTCTTCCTCCCTGAAGTCACGTTAGTGTCCAAGTCAGCCATCAGCCAGACCCAATGCACTTTCCATAATGAACGATGTGGGTGGGTCCCTGAAACTTCTCTGTGGTGAGAAGAGGTGTTTGGTAGCTGGCATATGAAGAGGCTCAGCACTGCTCTGCCCTGAGGGCATCACTTAAACCAGAGAGCTCTCAGTTGTGTGTAGGAAATATTGCAGTGCAAGCAATGTTGCCTTCCAAACCAAAGAGGCCTTCAGCGTGTGTGTGCCTGTGCATGATTTAGTCTAAGGGAGCACAGATATGAGACTATCACTACTGCAGCATGGAGAGTACCAGGCTAGAGCCTGCCATGGCCAAGTGATTCTAGAGCATTCATGACTGGACAACTGTCAAAAGACTAAGAACCCAAGGTCATAGAATCGTAGAATGGGTTGGGTTGGAAGAGACCTCCAAAGATCATCTAGTCCAATCCCCTTGGAGTCAGCAGGGGCATCCTCCACTAGAGCAGGTTGCTCACACTACTGTCCAGCCTCACCTTGAAGATCTACAGGAATAGAGCCTCAACTACCTCTCCGGGCAATCTGTCGCAGTGTTCCGTCACCCTCACGATGCAGAACTTGCTCCTCACATCCAATCTAAACCTGCTCTTCTCTCATTTCAAACCATTGCCTTTATCCTGTCACAGCAGGCCTTTGCAAACAGTTGCTCTACAGCCTTCTTGGAGCCTGCTTCAGGTACTGGCAGGCTGCTCTTAGGTCTACCTGGAGCTTTCTTTTCTCCAGTACGAACAACCCCAGCTCCCTCAGCCTGTCCTCATAGCAGAGGTGCCCCAGCCCCCTGATCATTGTCGTGGCCCTCCTCTGGACCTGCTCCATCAGGTCCATGTCCTTTCTGTGTTGAAGGCTCCAGACCCAGACACAGCACACCTGGTGAGGTCTCACCAGAGCAGACCAGAGTGGCAGAATCCTCTCTCCATCTGTTGCTGCATCCCAGGATGCATTTTGAGTTGCAAGGGATGGATGTACTACTGTTATGTAGCCGTTAGGAAACATTTATGTGCCAGTTTGATGCCTGTGGGGAAGATTTTGCCTGTGGATTCAGAAGGATATTTGAAATGAAGGGTCTGCAATACATGCTTACTCTCACAGAGTGTCTGTTTGACAAGGGATTTTTAATGACAATTTATTACTGTCTCTCCTTGTTTGCAACATTACCAAGCAATGCTGTAAATGTGGGCAGCAAACAGAGCTTTTCAGCCAGAGGAGTGAAATTTTACTGTGCCAAAGAGGATTGGCTGAAGCTTGGGTGCTTCTGGCACCTGAAAGCAGGGGTTAAAACTAAAGCAAGGAGGCTGTTATTGGAAGGGTTTAAAGTCAGCAGTTGGTGTTTTGGGAGAGATTTCTTCCTACTCCTGAAACCCCAAACACTCTGTCTCCTGTCTCCCACCCTCTTCAGGATTGTGCAGCTGTCTTTTTTTGCTGTGACTAAGGTCTGCCCTGGCAGCCCAGCAGCATCCAGGAGACTGAGTGGGCAGGCATCCCCAAAGGCTTTACTTCAGCTCTGCCAACCTTGGGACTGTACAAGCCATGGCTGTTACTAGCAGGAGTAGGAAACTGCTGTTTCTTGCACATACAAGGCAGTGTTTATGGGACACACTTAGAGAGCCAGCTAAGTACTGCACACCTTATTACTACCTGGTGCATAACTGTAAAACCTGCTCTAGAAGCATTAAGTGCAGGCAGAAAGCTGCATCTGTGCCTTTCCATTTGAAGGTAGAATTTGCCCTCATTCCCAGCCAGTCGCACAGTTCAGCCTTGACCAGTAGTACCGCTGAGAAGGGGGTTGGAGATGGGAAGCCCTGCCACACTGCTGGACCCATTAACCACCTTCCAACTTCAGCTGGGTATGGTAAAGGGGAAATTATGTTTCCTTGTCATACAGAGAGAATTACCTTCTAAGTAAGCTTATTTTAGCCAAAAGGCAGGAAATTGCAACACACTCAAAACAATTCAGTTACCAGCCCTGACTCTCCCCATTTTAAAGTGTGACTCAACTACCACTGGCCTCAGCAGCATCCCTGTGCTTTCTTGCCATTGCTCACCAGCCAACATACCCCCTGTGGAGGGTACCCCCATGTGACTGCTCCTTTGGAGGCCTTCTGACAGCCAGGGAAGTGATTTAATTTTCATGGAGTCCTTCGCACCACCCAGGCTTTGCTCAAACAACTGATTTGCACTTAAAAGACAACTCTCCATACACAAGTCCTCTCCATTTTTCTGTCCTTCCTGACAATGCATGGAACAGTTTTGACCTTCCTGGAGGATGTGACTTTCTGCATTGTCTTCACCAGCCTCTTTTCCCAGTGGAGAAGTGCCTTTCAATAGCATTTTCTAGCACTGCCCCTTCTTGGGTCTTCACCAGTTTCATATGCTTGCAATCCACTCCAAAAGGACTCTAAATTCATCATGCTTGCTCAGAGTTTACAATGTTTGACCTAGAGCTTCTATACTCTTATTAAAGATGACCTCTATTGGCCTAATCGTTATTTAGCTGCTGCTTCTCTGTCTGTCAGACTCCTCCAGAACCTCCTTCTTTTTTTTTTTTTTTGTTTTTGTTTTTACTGGACATTGTATGGAGAAAGTCACCCACGTGTGGTTAAAAAGAAACAAAGCCTGAGTGACAGTGCTCAAATTCCTCAAGGTCTCCTCTGTGACACCTGAGAAAAGGTAAATTGATTTAGGTCCTCTGGAAACAGAGCTCAGGCATCTTCTAAACGGTGCTGCCAAGCATCAGCTGGTCCATGATGACTTCAGTGTTCATGCTCATAGCACTCAGCAGAAGTGAGAAGAAATGAAGTGAATCTAAACCTTTCCTACTGGTGTTTAGATCTAATGCTTTTGATTTCCTTTTTGCAGTGGCTGCAGACACAGTTGCCAGTTGCCAGCTCATTGAGTTATTGCAGCTCAGTCAGGTATCTGAAGTTGCTGACAGACAAGTGTAGTTTTTGCAGACAGTTTTTTAAGTGGTTGTAGGAGCCAAGCAGAATTTTCAGAAGTTTTCTATTTTCATTTTGAAGCAAACAAGAGGTCCAAGACACTTGGGTGGTTGGGGGTTTTTTTTGTGAATTCCATCAGCCTACTAAATACCTGTGCAAGTCTGAGCAGCTCAGTCAGTTTAGAATATGAGATGGGGCCCTTGATCACTTAGGACTTCTCTTGTGAAGATCTCAAGATGCAGATCTGAGGGTTTTCTCATTTGAGGAATATTTATATTCAAACTTACCCTGAATCCATTCTAAAAATTAAATAACAACAAAAAGCAAATTTGCATTTTAATGCTACCTCTTCTTCAAGTCTGAAGCTCAGTTGTTATTCTCAGTAATTTGCCACCCAGACATCTCAGGCTGAATTTTGTTGTCTTTTTTCGCTTTCGTGAAGTAGGGTGCACAGTGTAGGGAGGAAGCAAGTAATGGTAGGCAATGGGTAATCTCCAGCACTACTAGGACTCAACCAGATTCAAGGTGAAATGTGCAGCCCTGCCACAATGCACATGGCTGCTGTCAAGGAGCCATCAGCTCCTTGAAACTCCTCCAGAAGCCACTCTAGAGAGGGTATTAGGGGTCTGCCCTAATCAGTAGGAGCTGTATTTATACAGTTTGTCTTTGGTTCCCTGCTCTTCAACCACTCTTAACAGGACCTCTCTCAAAGACTGGTTTGCCTTTTAAAGTGAGATGCAACCTTACAGCCATCTTAGGCTCTGGAGAGCTGAACTCTAAAAGGCCTTGTTGTTTCTGCCAGCAGCAGAAGCCCCAACTCTCAGCAGCTCACTTTCTATATTTCATAGTTGTCAGTTATTACACTGTGCCATGCACACACACACACACACACACACACACTACAAGCAGGAAGCAGGAGCAGCTCAGCTCTTGGCTTCCTCTCTCTCAAGAGACTGCCATGAAACTGAAAAACACTAAAGTAAAACCTAAGTATCTGTTAGACCTTTAATTAGCAACCTGAGGAGTGTTTGCCAAGAGGAAATTTGAATTCAATTATCCAAATAGAAAGTATTTAACCTCTCAATAGCACTCAAGTAATTATAATACTCGGGTTGGTTTTCTTGGTATTTTTTCAGAAACCTAAAAGAAATAAAACAAAAAAGCAAATTGAAAAATGTTAGAAGGTGTCAATTTCCTAACACGTGAAGCATAGGGAGGCAAGCTGTGGCATTGCCCACGCTTTAGACTGGTCATATTGCACAGGAAGGAGCAACCTTGAGCACGGAGAGCAGGCTGCAGAGTTCTTCATTTCCCCAGTGAAGCAGGGAACAACAGCAGCAGGGCCAGTAGAGGTGGGCTTCTGTGCAGCAGTCCAACAGGAAACACACAGCTAAGGCCACTTCACACAGCTCGTCGTGTACTAAGGATGCTCAGTCACTGCTGGAAGGTCACACAGCATAAAGGAGGGGAAAGGGCTTAAGGCCTGTAGGGGCTGGCCTGCAGAGTGAACCCGAGCTGGAGCTGCATCCAGAGAGAGAAACGAAGTTTTTCAGCTGGAGAACAGGGCTGGTGAGGGGCAACTGAGGGAACTGGGATTGTTCAGCCTGGAGAAGAGGAGGCTTAGGGGAGACTTCTTGGCTCTCTACAACTCTCTGAAAGGAGGATGGAGCTGAATGGGATTGGTCTCTTCTCCCAAGGAACAAGTGACAGGACAAGAAGATACATCCTGAAAATATGCCAGGGAAGGTTTAGGTAGGACATTAGAAGAAACTCCTTCACTGAAAGAGTTCTCAAACACTGGAACAGGCTTCCCAGGGAGGTGACTGAATCCCTAAGGAGGTATTTCAGAACTGCAGAGATGTGGTGCTGAGCGACGTGGTTTAGCACCAGTCTTGGTCAAGTTAGAGCATGGTTGGACTGTATGATATTAAAGGTCTTTGCCAACCAAAATGATTCTATGGCTAAGACACATCAGTATTCACTCCAGGATATCTTGCAGACATTGGTTCATATGAACCACACCACCTGCATTTCAGATCACAGCAGCTGGTTCAACCCTGCTCCCAATTGTGCTTTCACTACACTTCCACCCAGAGGTGTCCAGAATTAATACCAAGGCAGAAGTCACTATTGTCTTGCTCCTCTCTCCACAGACTGCAGGTTGCTCTGGGACTATGTTTATCAGCTGCTTTCTGACAGCCGGTACGAGAACTTCATCCGATGGGAAGACAAGGAATCCAAAATCTTTCGGATAGTGGATCCCAACGGGCTGGCCCGGCTGTGGGGAAACCACAAGGTAAGGAAGCAAAGCAGGTTTTGTTCTGTGCCACTCCACCCTTTGTGATCTCACAAGATGCACTCGTGAACAGAGGGAGGAGGAAGAAAGCATCTGCACATAAACTGCTGCTGGAAAATTGTGATCTTTCATGCTACACACATGAGAAATAGAAATCATCCAGCCTTAAACCCACCTTTCATCTAGAGAACCTGTTGGGTTGGTTTCAAGACACTTCAATGGATTTAATTACAAAGAGCACAAGAATCAAGGGTCCTTCTCTCTCAAGGCAGCTCATTTCTTCCTAAACCCCATGCTAAGTAAGTTCAGGTGAGAAGTGGTCTGCAAGGGGCTGTGTAATACATCTGGGCAGAAGCTTTCTACCTGTGTTCCTGTCTGCACCTGGGTTAAAAGCAGCTCTGAAGAAAGTGAGTTGGAGGTGTTGATTGATGAGGGCCTCCCCATGAGCCAGCAGCGTCCTCATGCAGCCTAGCAAGAGGAGCATGGCCAGCAGGGCAAGACAGAGGGTTCTGCCCCTCGACTTTGCTCTGCTGGGACCCCACCTCCAATCCTGCCTCCAGTTCTGGTGTCCTCAGCATAAGAAGGACATAGAGCTGAGTCCAGAGGAGGCCACAAAGATGATCCAAGGTCTGAAGAACCTCTGCTATGAGGATATGCTGAGGGAGCTGGGGCTGTTCAGCTTGGAGAAGAGAAGAGAAGACTGCGGGTGCCTTCCAAAGCTGAAGGGATCCTGCAGGAAGGCTGCAGAGGGACTTATCCTGAGGGTGTCTAGAGACAGGACAAGGGGGACAAGTGGTTTGAAGCTGAGGGAGAGCTTGGGAAGAAGTTCTTCAGTACAAGAGTGGTGAAGTTGGAATAGGCTGCCCAGGGAGGTTGTGACTGCCTCCTTCCTGGGGGAGTTTTCAAGGACAGGGAGTTTTCAAGGACAGGCTGGATGAGGCCTTGAGAATCTCAGTCTAGCTGAGAGATGTCCCTGCCCGTGGTGGGAAGGTTGGAGTAGATGATCTCTGAGGTCTCTTCCAACTTGAACTATTCTGTGTTTCAGTTTACACAGACTGTCCTGTAGCACACCCTAGATGCTACAGGATTATGGATTTCCTAGTCAGAGTGTAACTCTGTTTTGTTCTCTCGACAGCAGTTACTGATTTTTGCAGTTTATAGAGTACACACAGCTATCTCTGTGGGGTTGTGATGAATACAGGAGTATTCAATGTGGATTTCCAAAAGGGAAGTCATGCTTAACTATTGTAATACCCATCTACAATGAACTAATGAGCTCAGTGGATGCAAGGAGCACAGTGGTTGTAGCTTACCTTGATTTTACAGAGGCTTTTCAGACTGTCTCCCAAGGTATCCTCACATAGAAGCAGAAAGTCTCAGACGAATACAGTGAGGTAAATGGAGAACTGGCTGAACCACTGGGCTGAATCACAGAATAGTTGGGCTTGCAAGGGACCTCTGGGGATCATCTAAACCAACCTCCTTGCTAATGCAGGTTCACCTAATGCAGGCTGCACAGGATTGTGTCTCAATGAGATTTGAAAGTCTCCAGAAAAGGAAACTCCACAGTCTGGGCAGCCTGTTCCAATGCTCCATCACCCTCGAAGTGAAAAAGTTTTTCCTTCATTTCAAGTGACCCCTCCTGTGCTCTAGTTCATACTCAGTGCCCCTTGTCTTATCACTGGGCACCACTGACCCCAGCCCCATTTTCATGAACCCCATGTTTTAATTATTGATAATTAATTACTGATCAGATTCCCCCCTCATTTTTGTGTTTTCCAGGCTAAAGAGTCCCAGGTCTCTCAGCCTCTCCTCATAGGAGAGATGCTCCAGTTCCTTAATCATCTTCATGCCACTCCCTTGGACTCCCCTCAGTGTTTCTCTGTCCTTCTTGAGCTGGGAGCCCACAACCAAACACAACACTCCACATGTCCCCTCACACAGGCAGAACAGAGCAGAGGGGGAAGAAAACTTCCCTTGACCTGCTGGCCACACTCTTAATTCACCCTGGAACACCATTGACCTTCTTGGACATGAGGTCACATTGCTGGCTCATGGTGAATTTGTTGCCCACCAGTAGTCCCAGATCCTCTGCAGAGCTGCTTTCCAGCGGATCACCTCCTAACCTGTTCTGGTGCAGGGGATTGTTCCTCCCTAGGTGCAGGACTGTACACTTGCCCTTGTTGAACTTCATGCGCTCTGCCCAGCTAATCCAGCCTGTCCAGGTCTGACTGCATGGCAGGACAACCTGACAGGGTGTCAGCCACTCCTCCCAGTCTTGTGTCATAAGCAAACTTGCTGATAGTACACTTACACTCTGCTCCTTCATCCAGGCCCTTGATGAAGATGTTGAACATGACTGGATCCAGTATTGACCCTAGGGGCCTCCAACTAGACTTGCACTATTGATCACAACCCTCTGAGCTCTCTCATTCTTCACAAAATCCAGTCACTAGTGATGTTACCCCAGGGACTGATTCTGGGGGTAATACTCTAGCATTTGCATTAATGACTCTGGATGATGGGGCAGAGCACAACCTCAGTAAAGGGTTGGACAATACAGAACTGGGAAGAGTGGCTGTTCTACCAGAGGGTTGTGCTGCCATCCAGAGGGACCTGGACAGAATGGAGAAATGGACTAGCGGGAATTTCATGAAGTTTAACAAGAGACGATGTAAAGTCCTCCACCTGGGGAGGGCTGACCTCGGGAGGTGTGGGACTTTACCTTGCTCCTCAATACATTTCATGAAACCCCAGGTGTGGGACTGTGACTGTTTCACTAGAAAGATGGTCAGACACTGGAGCAGGCTGCCCAGAGGACACTGTAGACTCTATTGGAGATGTTAAAAATCCAGCTGGACACAATCCTGAGCAACTGTCTCTGTCTGACACTGGTTTGAGCAGAGGGGCTAGGCTAGGTAAGCTCCAGAGGAGCCTTCCAACTTCAGTTCCTCTGTGATTTTGCATACAAAGCCTCCAGCCTTAACAAGGTCAAGATTTTGTCATCTGTCTTAGATGGCTTGGACTGCAACACTGTGGAAACAGAGAGTTCTGCCCTTACTCAGTCTCCATGCTAATAATTGGGCCTCATATTTCATGTCTAAAGCTACTTCAGCACAGTAGCCACTTGGGAAACTCAGTGGCCTTTTAGCATGTCAGGAACTGCAGAAGCAATTCCTGGTATTTCAGGGGACTTCCCAGTGGGTGGAGCCTGCCTTTTGTCACAGGAGCTCATTATATGGCCTTCCTTAGCAGAACTGCTGGATCAGGGCAAGCAGAGGAGGTCTGCTCATAAGAGCTGTTTTAGACAGGCAGATAATTTACTACAGCTAGGTCACCACTACAGCCTTTTGCATGGTGCTGGACTGGCAGAGCTGTGCCAAGCCAGCATGAAGCCTAAAGCATGTTTCTACTGGTTTGGCATGCTTTGCCCATGGTGAAGCAGCTGCCTTCTGCTCCTGCAAACACAGCTTTGCTCCTGTAGCTGACTCTGCTGGGAGCTTCTTTGCCAGCACAGTCACCCGTGTTCCTCATACCACAAGAAAACTTCATGGCAGACACAGCCTAAAGGACCGATCCTGCTACCCCAAATCAGTGCTTATGGAGGCTGCCCACATACAGCTCCGCCAGTGCCTGTCACTTCTGCCTTTTGACACTCAGCTTCAGTAGGACCATGCCTTAGTCCCCCTGCAGTGCTGTGGCCATGGCCATTGGGGTTAGCAGCACCCAGAATGAAGCGGAGGCTCTGCAACAGAGGCAGATGTACAACCTAATGGACTTCTTGATTTATGCCCAGATAACAAGAGGAGGAACAGGCACTGGGTCTCCACAGTGCTCTGTAAGCATTATCTAGTTAATGGAGGGGAATTTCAGAGGAGCAGTGCTCTTAGCAGGGATTGCTGACAGGCTCAGTCTATTAACCGCTGGTCTTAGGTTCCTACCAAGGGTGGTTGCATTAAGAACAGACCTGTCACATCCCACTTGGCATGAACGTCTCCCTCCATCTACTGTCTCCTCTCATGGTTGATAATCCTTTTGTTAGCTGTGATTCAAGAGACTGCACAAAAACCTTGCTTTGAATTTTCGTTAGGCTTTCTTGCTTAAATTGCCCTGAGTGAAAAGAGGCCCATAAAATTTTGGTGATGAGGGCTGGAGGGGCAGGCTGGGCCTGCAAACAGCAAAAGTATGGAACATGTAATTTCTTGAACCAACTTGGTTACTTGAGCTAGCTGCAATAGTTCTGCAACTCTTTTTGAGGCTTGGGAAGCTTTTCATGAATCATCTCACCAGGTTTTTGTTTTTTCTTTTGAAAAAAAAAAACAGAACAGAACAAATATGACTTACGAGAAAATGTCCAGAGCCCTACGCCACTACTACAAACTAAATATCATCCGTAAGGAACCAGGACAAAGGCTTTTGTTCAGGTAATTTGTCCTTTTCTTTCCCATCCCTTTCTACAGACAGCTGGGGGTTTGAAGGCGGGAAGGGAATCGTGTGTGGGGTGCTTTGTTGTGACAGCTGTAACACAGGTGACAACAGGCATCCATTTGTGAAAGCTGTCTAGAGCAGTGCTTCCTAGGTGTCAGGGTAACCGCAGCGATTTAGGCCAACAGGGCCCTCTTTCAGTGATCAGTGGAGTCAGAGAATCTTTTTCACTGTCTTCAAGCACATTTGCACCATTGTTTAAGACCCTGGCTAAACAATTCATGATCTCAGCCAAACTGTTAAAAAACTTGCTCCAAACTGACTTCTCAAACACAGCTGCCAGTGAAAGCTAAGCAGGGAGCAGGCATTTCCTCAAGTGCCTCAGCATAACAGAAGTGCTGATGACCATGTTTTCACTGGTGCTGCCTGCAAGGAAGAGAGGGACCTGCAAGAGCTGTTCATCAAATGCATGAGATTGGATGATACAACCTATGAATTTAGGAAATAGAGCCTGAAACAGCATTAAAGCTTGTACAGACTTGAGTGTGGCTGGCAGAGGGCGAGGGCACTCCAGTTCTCTTCAGATTAAGGCCAGTGAATGTAGTGCATACATCCAACTTGAGAGCACTGAACTCACACCAAGGGCTGCTTTAGTGTCAGTGGCCTGGGTCTGTATGTGCTCAGAAGTGGTATCAGTCAGGAAGCACTGGGTTGGAGTTTGTGTTCTTAAACAGCTAACAGAACTGCATTAGCACTGCAGCTGTATACAGTTGGAAAGGTTTCTATGGAATATATTATGCCAGCTCTTAAACAGAGACTTAGAAGGAGAGAGGAGAGTGAAGGGGAGAGGCCATCAAAGGCAGAATCAACTGCACAATTTTAATATTATTTTTGCGTTAAGGTAAAATACATTTTTCAAGATGAAACAAGGTTGCCCTATCAGCAGCAATGCCACAGGAACTTGGATCGCTGTGTTCTTCTGTGAAGAACTACACAGCCCTGGGGAAATTCTGTGATGCTGAACAGTAGGTGTGCTTGGAGGCTGGAGGGGCAGCCCCCCCCCCTTCAGTAGGGACACAAAGATAACAGGAGTCCATCTCTTCTCAACCAGGCTGCCTATTTCCGCAAAACTACAGTGACTTAATATGCTTGGAGACCTCACTTCCTCTGTCAGACTTGGCCAAAATTGACCAACTGATTGAAAGGTCACCAAGAAGCATAAAATATGAGCATGTAAACCTCATTTCCTTTGGAAAATGGAAAGAAAAAAAAAAAAACCAAAAAAGCATTTTTCTGCACAATTCCCAATAAAAACTTACTGATGTTGTTTTCTTAGACCTATTTATATCTGAAGAGAAAAAGAACAGCTGCAAAAAATCAAGCCGTTAATGTGCCTTTCTTGGCTATTTCTTGCAAGCACAGAAATAATAAGAACTGTGACTTTGTAAGTAACATGCAAGCAGTTGTCATCTGCAGATATCTGCAGAGCTTTAAGGAAAATGGAATCCGAGAAGGATTTCTAGGCTGCCAGAGTGTCTTGGCAACAAAAGAGGTCACAGACCCTCCTTCCTCGGTAGCTTGTAGTTCTGTAGGAGTAATTAATTTTAAAATTTAATCAAATCCTATTACAAATAAATGTCCATGCTTTGAGTTCCTCAATGTGACTTACAACAGAGATGAGAAAGAATACCTGAAGTACTGTGGTGCAGTTCATGGCAGCCCATTTCCCACATGGCTTAGGAAACAAGAGCAGACAGAAGGTAGTGAGGGCTGTGGGACTGCTCTCTGTTTTGATTTCATCCTGATGTGAGATGAAGAAGACAAGCAGAGGGTTTGAATCAGGGCACGGCCTGGCCCCTAGGCTTTAGTGCATTGCCACTGATTCAGCGCTCCTGAATGCTGTTTTTTCACCACCGTGACACCATTTGTATCAGCAGCACTCTTAGAGCATACAAATGGGAGTGACACAGCAGTGAGTCACAACCCCTTTTTTTCCCTTTTCCCCTTAAATGCATATGTGCACATGATTTCCAAAATTAGAAGGAGTGGTGAAAGGTTTGTTCCAGGCTGTGCTATGCATTTTTTGAGAGATTTCACATTTTCCCAGTGGAAATCACTTGACTTTATAACCTCAGAGGCAGAGGAGGTGAGTCTTGCCCATGAGCTTCAGCAGTCATTTTTCTGGGTCAGTGATAGTAACGAGGCTCCTGTTACTAGGCTCCTGGGTTTGTTTTCACTGGGGCAGGGATACTGAGCATATCATCAACCTGAAATAAAATTAGCTCCTCTGATTAACACATTTTGTACTGCTGAATCTCAGCCAGCACATCGTTAATGAAAGGCTGTGAAATGTTGTAACACTTCCAGCACAAATATCTTCTAATTTCTCCAGAAGCACATGTAAGAAAAAAATGGAGTTTAAACTGATATCTCATCCTTCCTGCACCATACTCTCTTCCTACACCATTGAATTCAGAAAGCAAACCCAGAGCTTTTCTCTGTACACAAAAGCACCCTGGCAAAGACCAAGACTGCAGACTTCCTCTGGAGGCTGGTGGATGTCCTTTCCCACTTCCTGCTGCTGTCTGAGCAGAGGCAGTTTCTGTTCCTAGCCTTCTCCAGACCCTCTGCATCAAGATATCAGTGCTGGAAGCCGTGGCATTCATTGAGGGAGGGCGCTGCTTGCTGCAACCACACAGGAAAAGACTGTCTTTGCTCACAATTCTCTAGCCCAAAAGCTTTTTCTTTTCCATTGCCATTTCCCAGAACTTGTTCTGACTTAGTCCTCAGCTGACACTGGTCTTTTGGTGTTTCACATTCCCCTTCACTCAGCTGCACAGAAACCTGTACAAACCAGTAGCCCTCTGCCTCTCCACTCCTGGCGAGTGTTTTTGCTTTGAAATGTGCTGGCCATAAAGTTCTTTATGTTCCTGTCACCAGACACCACCTGTGGTGCACCATCTTACGTGACAACAGCAAACAGTGTGAGGGAACAGTAAATATAATTCTTTGGAAAAGACTGGGGGGGGTTGGTGCAAATCTGACTTTTCAGCATGCCTAAGGGATTGAACGGGGCAGACCCAGTATACTGGGAAGAAGCTCAGAAATATTAAGGCATTGGGAGGCTACAGCAAAGATGATTTGGGAAGCTGTAGAGCTCAGAGGGCCTCAATGTCTTGGTGAATGTAAAAGCTGATCTACTTGGTTCCCTGTTTTGCAGGTTCATGAAGACCCCAGATGAGATCATGAGTGGCCGAACGGACCGCCTTGAGCACCTTGAATCCCAGGAACTGGATGAACAAATATACCAAGAAGATGAGTGCTGAAGGGGGCAATGGCATGGCTGGCACAGCTTGGGTGGGGAAGCAACAACACAGAAGCAGTACTTGGGGGTCGCCGCTTAGCTTGAAGACCACAGGACCTGAAGCACCTTAACAAAACAAACTAACAGGCAGAAGTGGTGCCGGCAGAAAAACAAAAGGGAGAAAGCCTGGACTTATGCACTACTTCACTGTTCCTACAAAGCCTCCCTTGAGTTCTTTCTTTTTTGGTTTGTTTCAGTTTTGGGAGGGTTTTTTTGTTGGTTTTGGGTTGTTGGTTTTTTTTTCCCCCCTAATAAACATGCAGTTTGACTTTCTGTATCTCATACAGGACAAGACATCAGATCATGCTTCTTAGGGGTGGGGGGTGGGTGTTTGGAGGGCTTTCCTATGGAAACAGAGCACTCATTTTCTGTGCAAGTCTTATGACATAACACTGCATAAACCAATAACATCACAGAAGGGATTTGCTCAAGGGTTCCAGTTTGCTCAGCTCAATTTACATCTGCTGCCACTGGGAAATGTGTTGAAGTAACCAAAAGGATTCACCATACATATCTGTCAAGAGAAGAGGAGTCACCCTGCATGCGTCGGCTGGGATATAGTCCCAGCAGGGCCTGGGCTCACAGCAAGTCCTGCCAGTGGCTATTAACTGCTGGAACACGGACCAAAACAAATCACCTAAGTGCTCCAGGGAGGAGAAAAATAAATGTGACAAACCTCTGCAATAGACTAATGTTGATGGTTTCCCTCTCTCTTTAGCAAGCAAGTGAAAGAGTGGAGTGGGGTGGCAATCAGGAAGGGAAAAATACGTGTGTGTGTCTCTGTGTGTGTGTGTGTGTGTGGCAAAGTTCATAAAGATATTTATACCTGTGTAACTCCCACAGTGCAGAATTCCAGCTCCAAGTGTGCTGAAGTATCTGTAATTACAAAAGGGAGGAGTGCCTGATAACAATTTCAGGGTGGAAGGTGAAGGACTGTTCCTTACACTGTAGAGAGAAAGCAAAAGGAACCATCACATGGTTTTGCATTACTCAGAAGCCTCTCCAGGATCATTTTGTGCTGCTGGAGAGGTAGGTGATTCACCAATCTGAAAGCTGATGGTTAAAAACTAGAGACCAAATAGCTATACTTGTAATGGATTTGGGCTTTGTTTTGGGGATTTGTTGTTTTGGCATTTTTTAAGCTTCCCACTATCTTCCCCCACCCCACAGCTCTGCCATCAAGGGAGCTTGTCTCAACTTGAACACGATTCAAAAGAGAAAGAGAAAAAAACAAACCCTATAGCCATGGTGCTTTCTTGGGGTTTGGGTTTGTTCTGGTTGCAAGGTGCCTCTTTTTACACCCCTCCAGTCTGTTTTGCTGCACTGTATGAGGCAAAGAACTACACCTACTTTGGTCACTGGATGTTCAGCTGTGCTGGATGCCCAACAGAAGAGCAACTGCTCTCTCTTACTGCACATCGCTTGGGCTATCATGGCAGGCAAGTCTGTAGTGTCTTGATACATCAGCAGAGGTTCTTTGAAGGGAAGGAAGATCTGGCAGCAGAAATGCTTGTTGAGAGACGAGGCATGTAAAGAAATGGTGCAGGAATCGTGTGGTGGCTGGAGGAAAGCACACAAACACCAGTCTATTAGAAGAGAGCACCTTTTATGGGAACTTGAATACTAGAAATGGGGAAAAAAACAATGGGCCAATCTAATCACTTTCAACCAAAACCCAAGGTCTATTCTCACTACAGAGCCTTTACCAGCTGTTAAAGCCACACCACATTTGGTCTTACTCCATATTTAACAAGAAGGTTCATTGATCCAGAAAAAAAAATGGCACTTGGCAATGCATAGCAACATCTGAGCTTAAAGAGAGTTAGTCTGGGCTTGCAAAAGACTTTGTAGTGAGTCACAGGTCATAGAAGGAGCAGCTTGGTTAAGGGTGTAGGCATCTTCCAAAGAGGAGAGATTTTTCCAAAGCCAGTGCCTGGTGAGGAGCTTTTCTCAGATACAGCTTTTTTATTAACTCATAATATGTTACAGGTGCCAGCACAATATATACTTACCTTTTTCTGCCTCAAAACAAGCTGGGGGAGCGTGTATCAGAGAGATGAGCAAACCTGCAAATTGACATCTGTCTCTGCCGTGACTCTAAAGTCCTTGGAGTTCAGAGAAGACAAGATGAGCAGACACAGGGCGACTTCAGTGGTTACAGAGCTGAAACCAAAGGTCTCTTGAAGCCAAAGGGCCAAGAAATTACTCTGTTCTGTCACCCTGCTCAAGGGCACCCAAATTGCAACTATGTCTCAGGAGCTGGGGCAGAGAGGTGACTATGAATGACAGATGAAGGGTGATCAGAAGAATTAATGTAAAGAATGCTTCTTGTTGTTTTCTTGTGTTTCTTAGGGTGCCCAAGTGGCAGAAAATGCTTACAAATACTTAAAGGGTGAGTGTCAGGAGGATGAGCCCAGTCTTTTCTCAGTGGTGCCCAACAACAGGGCACGGGGTAATTGTTACAAGCGCTAACACAGGAAGTTCCATCTAAACATAAGGAGGAAATTCTTTATTTTGAGGGTGCTGGAGCACTAGAACAGGCTGCCCAGAGTGGTTTTGGAGTCTCCATCTCTGGAGTCATTCAAAGTCTACCTGGATGCCATCCTGTGTAACCTGCTCTAGGTGACCATGCTCCAGTAGGGTGAGGTTGGATAAGGGGATCTCCAGACGTCCTTTCCAACCCCTAACATTCTGTGATTTGTGATTCTGTGAAAGAAACAAAGCTTGTACAGCGATTTGGTACTCTTGACTGTCCTGGCTGTGACAGCTGCCTAACTGCTATTTTCTTTTGCCTGCTACAGCTACTGTGTGAGATGGTGAGGAGAAAATATGATGATGCCCCCTTCTATATAAAAAGTGTTCTAATGAGCCACAAGAGGTTTGTCACAGCCAAGGTGCACATTGCAAAACACAGGAACAAAAGACAATCCAACAGTGCTGTCCCATAGGGAAATTGTCTAAGGGAAATTTTGTAGAGGAAATGTTCACCTTTACCAAAAAAATGGAATCACTTTCA
Organism: Eubucco bourcierii; assembly: GCA_013396675.1. NCBI lineage: Eukaryota > Metazoa > Chordata > Aves > Piciformes > Ramphastidae > Eubucco > Eubucco bourcierii. The sequence goes on from VWZE01026280.1 coordinate 74,631, forward strand.
CCTGCAGAATCTATATCAAATGGAAAATATATTTGATGACTTAGAAACTCTTCCACTTCACAGGTAAAAGACACTGTAAGAGCACTTCACCACCACAACCACAGAGAATTTTTCTCAATGCCGATGATAGAATGAAAACAGCCTTTGAAGTTGGAGCAGGTCAATCCCACAGGCATCCTTCCTGGCTGATGTTGTCTCCTGCCTCCTGCCAGGCCTCTGTAGTGCAGCAGGGGCTTAAGACCTGTTGTGGGAGCTGCAGGAGCTGAACTGCCTGTTGGGTCTTGGAAGGAAGTTTTCTAGTATGACTAAAGAACCATGAAACCAGGCTAGAGCAGCTGCAGCAGATAGATTCCCATCTACCTCACATCCAAGTGGCGGATATATGGAGCACAAACACATCATTAACATAGCAAGATCCAGGACCACTTGGTGGCCTGGCTGGGCTAGTGAAGGTGTTGCTGCCTTTCCACTGACCCTAACCCCCATTTTCCTGCCCCAGGTCCTGAGTTCCCAGGGTAGAAGCTGCCAGCAGCAAACCATCCAGACTTTCTGCCTTTGGCATCAAAGCACTCCACAAAGGAGTTGCATCATTGGAGATGTGCAAAAAGACATCTGGACACAATCCTGGGCACCTGATTTAAGGAGAAGGGGTGGGGGGTTGGATCAGATGTCCTCTAGAGGTCCCTTCCAACCTCAACACCAAACAGAAGATCTTCACACTGTATGGTTGAGTGGGACCTTCATTGCCATCAGCATGCTACAAGTCTGAACAAACCACAAGCTAGTCAGGCAAGACATGCTGCAGTTCCACAGCAGAATGTTTTCTTGACTTCAGGCTGAAACCTTTTGACTGCGTCTTTGGATGAAGAACACTACAGGGGGCCCTTTCCATCACCATTAAGTTGCTGCCACCCTCCCCAGACTTCAAAATCCACACACGCGTCCTCCAGATCTCTGTCAAACTGCAACTGTGTGCAAATCCAGAATGCTTCAGTTTGAGGTCTTTTTTTCTGTTTGTTTTAATAAAATTCCAGTCTGTTTTTATTGATGATGACTTTTTGTTTTTTTAAGGTGTGGGGCTAAGACTGAATCAAATGAATGTAACAAAAACAAAAAGCCTATTCTCAGGGCCAGTTGAGTTGCAAATAATTTTTTTTAATGTCTGTAATTACATCATCTCAATAAAAAAAAATTAATATAAAATGTGGGAATGCCAAATTTTGTTGATGCAATCATTGCTACGTGGTCCTTTTTTTTTAAAAAAAAAACCCATGGTACCCCATCATCTAGAGCACACAGCAGCTGTTTGCAATCAGGAAAAGAAACCTGCAGGCTTCCCATGCCCAAACATGTATGAAGAATGCCTGGCTCTTCCCTAGGAAAGAGGTTCAGAGAAATTAAGGCTGTCTCTTGGAGTGTATACTTTGCTGCCTGCCCTGAGAAATAAGCAGAGCACCCCACTAGTGCCCAAATGGGTCTACCTGGTTCTCTCTCCTTCTTTTGAAGAGGCTATAGAAGCAAAAAGCCAAGGAAAATGATGCGATGTGATAACTGTTGCATCGGTTTTATGCTACCAAACAGGATGGATCAAGGAGAGTAAGAGATCTTCCTGTAGCATTCATTGCTGCAGACCAGTCTAGAAGCCCTGCCACCAACATGCTGCTCTTCCAGCACAGGGGGATCTTATTTTCCAGTCTTCATCCCCAACTGGGCACAGCACAGGGATGCTGAGTGCTTAGAGAATAGCAAGGTGAGGTGGCACAAACTGCTGAGGGCTGTCCGTCACTGCTCACCTCATGGCAGTCTGCAGAGTGGTGCCTATGGCAATGTGAAGTCCCTGGAGGGTTTCTTCATGGTGCTGCTCCAGATAGGTGACACCAAACACAACAAACAGAGCTGGTCAGTGGTACACAGGGAATACCTAGAGCTTTATGGTGTGAGGGATTTGTGGTCAGTTAAATTGTTTGAATCCCAGCTATGGTTCAGGATGACCCCATGATAATCTGGCTGATCTATGAGTTAGCCACTCAGCTGCCCATTGCTCAATATTTGTTCTTGGCCTTCTTTCACTGTTGATTTCAAACCACAAGGCAAAGGAGTAAGCACTAAAGAAACTGCTCTCTGAACCATGACATCATGCAAGAAGGAAACAAGTGTGTTGCTCCTCAATTCAGTCCCTTCAGACCACTTCCATTCATTTCAGAAGAGTAAATAGATGGATCTTTCCCCTCTTGGAGCTTTCTGTGCATTCTGAACAGCAGCAGACACTGCAGGTTGAAGGCGTACAGAGGAATTAATGGGTTTTGGCTATTGCGCCATTGAGGGTTAGTCTCAGCTCAAGAACTAGGCTTGAGCCCAGAGAGGTTTTAGAGACCATCCTTTGGAGACTGCAGGACAGAGGAAGCCCAGCAATGCAAACACAGTGCATCTTCCTCTTCCTTTTTTGGCTGTAAAGGAAAGCTCCCAGGCCAACCTCAGCATGGAGATCATGAGTGATGCCTACATTTGCAGACTGCAGCTACCCCAGACATGCCAATGCATGCTCCTCCATAAGGCTGGCCAGCAGAGATTGCACAAGTGTGTCAGAGAGGACCTCAAAGACTGTCCATGCACCCCCAGGACTTACAGAGGCTGCCAGTGAGGTACTGACAGCAGCACTTTTGAATTAGGTAGAAACACTGTACTTAGCAGAAAGGTTTTCACTTCCCCCAGATGAGACTCCACCTGTGAGGGACAAGCAAGCACGCATGTGTGGTTTTTTTCCCCTTCAAAGGCTTGTGCTGATTTAGATGATCCTGACTTCAGTTTGAAAACCAAGCTATTGGTTGGTTTAAATCCTGACTAATGACAGAAAGAGCCACCTATGACTGGTGCCAGGAGGGCACAAAGAGACAGAGGACACACTGGTAGGGTAAAAAGGCAAAACACAAGCACACCCCATTCATCAGGCGAACAAAGAATTAGTGTGTTGGTGGACATATTCTAGTAACACAGTATCAAGTGGAAGTACAGCATGTCAGCTCTCACCCTACTAGATTCCCATGCACCAGGGATCTGCGAGCCACACTGGATTCACCCTTGGCACAACCTTGCCAAGCTGTGCGGCACACAGTAGCATCCATTCTCACCCCATGCAATGTCCAGCAGAACTGGACGCCCTGCCAAATGAACACAGGCTGAAGAGTTGTGTGGGGAGAAACCTAATGAAATTCAACAGGGGAAAGTGTAGGGTCCTGCATCTGGGAAAGAACAATCCCATGGATTAATACAGGTTGCAGGCTGCAGAGCAACTCTGTGGAAAAGGATCTGGGAGTCCTGGTGGAGAACAGGATGACCATAAGCCAGCAATGTGCTCTCCTGGCCAAGCAGACCAAAGGCACCCTGGGGTGCATTAAGAGAAATGTAGCAAGCAGGTCCTGGGAAGTTCTCTTCCCCCTCTACTCTGCCCTGGTGAAGCCACGTCTGTAGTATTTTGTCCAGTTCTGGGCTCCCCAGTTCAAGAAGGACAGGAACTTGCTGGAGAGGGTACAGAAAGGGCTACAAATATGCTGAGAGGGCTGGAACATCTCTCTCATGAGGAAAGAGAGAGGGAACTGGGGCTTTTTAGTCTGGAAAAGAGCAGACTGAGGGGGATCTCATCAATGCCTATAAATACCTAAAGGGTAGGGTGTCAGGAGGATGGGACCAGGCTTTTTACTGTGGTGTCCAGTGACAGGACAAGGGGTAATAGACACAAACGTGAACACAGGAAGTTCCATCTAAAGATGAGGAGGTCACATAAAGGGTGACAGAGCATTGGAACACACTGCCATTTTTGGAGACATTCAAAACATGGACATGTTCCTGTGTGACCTCTCCTAGGCAAACCTTTCTTGGCAGGTGGGTTGGACTCAATCTCCAGAGGCCCCTGCCAACCTCTAGCATTCTGTGATTCTGTGAAAGTCACTTGACATAAAAAATGTGCCCTACTTCATAAGCTGTTCCAGAAGAAGTGGCTGGCCATACACTGCCATCCCACCAGACCCAGCAAGGAGGAAGAGGCTGGGGTGGGAGGAGGGAAGGCGATGCAGTCCAGTTCAACATCTCTCCTCACTGGACAGCCTTCTAAGAGCTCAGAAGAGAGTCAGATTGATGCTGGAGGATGTGCTTCCCCACAACCACTTCCAAAACAGTCAAGAGCATGAGGTGGCAAGAAATCAATGCCAGGGCAGCTCCAGTACAAAATGTAAGATAGGACTGTGCCCACTGGTGAACAAAACCACATCAGTTTCTTCATTCTACGTGTTCCTATCTGTTTTCCCCAATCAACTGAAAAAAGAGGAACAGAAGCCTGTCTATCTACCTTCATCCCTTAAGTTAACTCTTTCCTCACCTTGCTGCCTTAGGAAAAGGGGAGCAGCACACAGATGCTCATCAGCCAGCTCTCCCTTGCACACAGAGATGTTCCCATGCCATGCACAGCAGTGCATGTCTTGTGGTTGAGCATGTGGGAACTTGTCACACAGCAGCCCTCTTACTCATCCTGAGCTTGGTCCAACAGTGGCAGTGTTCATAGAATCATAGAATGGTAAGGTTGGAAGGGACCTCAAGGATCATCTAGTTCCAACCCCCTGCCATAGGCAGGGACACCTCCCACTAGTACAGGTTACTCAAGGCCTCATCCAATCTGGCCTTGAACACATCCAGGGAGGGAGCATCCACAACCTCCCTGGGCAACCTGTTCCAGTGCCTCACCACCCTTACTGTAAAGAACTTCCTCCTAACATCTACTCTAAATCTCCCCTCTGCCAGTTTAAGCCCATTGCCCCTTGTCCTGTCATTGCAGGACCTTGTAAATAATCCTTCCCCAGCCTTCCTGTAGGCCCCCTTCAGATACTGGAAGACTACTATCAGGTCCCCTCGAAGTTTTCTCTTCTCCAGGCTGAAGAGCCCCAACTCTCTCAGCCTGTCCTCATAGGAGAGCTGCTCCAGCCCTCTGATCATCTTTGTG
>VWZE01026282.1:0-17762 GCA_013396675.1 Eubucco bourcierii
TTCCAACCCTTGCGATACTGTGACACTGTGATACTGTAATGTGGCAGCACTCCCATGGGAGTCCTCTCAGAGTTTCTTCTGCCTGCATGGATCCCCTCTGCATGTCTAATCTAGTCTGTAAACTTTTTAGTACTGGAAGGGGAAATGGGAAGGACCAGGTTTGTCTCCAGCAACACCTGTGGGACAGCGTGGTGGCTCCACTCTCCCTCAGGGGAGGGAGAGAATAGCAGGTCATCTGACAGGGAGGAAGCAAGGGCCACTGAGGAGTGCCTGGGAAGGGGGATCACAGTAGTGCCTGGGAGTGATGGGGCAGGGAGCAGTCCGCAGCTGAAGGGCGTCTGCCAATGCAGGGAGCACAGGGAACAGGCAAGAAGAGCTGGAGGGGAGCTAAGACATCATTGCCGCTACAGGAACAGTGGGGGACGAATCCCATAGTTGCAGTGCTGTGCTGGGTGGCCACAGGCTCTTCAGCAGGGCCAGGCCCAGGAGCAGAGGCTGTGGGGTGCCCTGTGTGCCAGGGAGGGCCTCAGCTGCCCGGAGCATGACGCTGGTGTGATCAGAGGGCTGGATGCTTGTGGGTATGGACCAGGGGAAAGGCCAACATGGCAGGTGTCATGATGGGGTCTGCTATGGACCACCCAGCCAGGATGAGAGGCTGATGAAGTGCTTTATAGGTGCCTGGGGAAGGTCTCAGGATCGCCAGACCTTGTCCTTGTGGAAGACTTCAACATACCAGATACCTGCTGGAAATACAACCCAGCAGGCAGGAAGCATCCTGGAGGTTCTTGCAGTGCATGGAAGAGACTTCCTAATACAGTTGGTGAATAAGCCAAGGAGGAAGGGCTCTCTGCTAGCCCTGCTGCTTGTAAGGAGAAGGACTGGCAGGAGATGTATGGGCTGGTGGACATCTTGGACAAAGTGACCACGAGATGGTGGAGCTTTCAGTTCTTAGTGAAGGTAGGAGGGGAGACAATAGAATGACAGCCTGGGACTTCTGGAGGGCAAACTTTGACTTATGTAGGAGACTGGCTGATGGCATCCCATGGGAGGTGGTCCTGAGGGAGAAAGGAGTCCAGGCAGGCTGGACACTTTTCAAGAGGGAAAGCATCAAGGCAAGGAACAAGCTGTCCCTGTGAATCACAGCTGAGCCAGTGGGGCAGAGAGCAGCTTGGCTAAGCAGAGAGTTTTGGGTGGAGCTCAGGAAGCAAAGGAGTCTGGATGGAGGAGGGAACCTGTGACCAAGGACAAGGAACAGGCCGAGCAGCTGAGCTGCTTTGCGTCAGGATCTGCCAGTGACACCAGCTGCTCCATGAGCCAGCAGCCCTGGAACTGGAAAACAGGGCTGGGGAGCACAAAGCAGCCCCCACGGTCCAGAAGGAAATGGTCAGTGACCTGTTGTGCCACTTAGACGTGTGCCAGCCTATGGCACCAGAGGGCATCCGCCCAAGGGTACGTAAGGAGCTGGCAGCTCTGCTCATGAAGCCACACACCATCACCTGTCACTAGCCCTGGCTAAGCAGGGAGCTCACAGCAAACATGACACCATCTACAGGAGGGCAGGAGGGGTGATCTAGGGACCCTGTGGCAGTTTGAGGGGTCCCAGGTTCCCTTAAGGACCCCAGGAAGTGCTGCCCCAGGGGACGCACCCAGTTTAGCTACAGTGCAGCTGTGCACTGCCCTAAGGCTGATGGCACTTTCTAAGGGGCAGCAAAGCCAAACCCTTCTCCTTTCTGCCTTCCTTCTGGCACTCCGGAGGCTACTGACCTGGGTCTCTGTGTGGGCATAACCCTGCTTGAGGCCTCCCAGGCCTGCTGGGGCCTGACAGGAGACACTGGCAGAAGAGAAGGAGCACTGGGGAGGGGCTCATCTTGGCTGGGGGAAGGTTTGGGGAGTTCTCAGGCATCCTGTGTCTGCATTGGGCACTCAGCATTCAGCATTCCCTATTGCTCTGCACTCCTGTAAAGGCAATTCTCTGTACTCCTCATGTCCGTACTGCTGCTTTGTTAACAACACTCCCACCTCCGAAACAGCACTGCTGGCAGGCCTGCCAGCAGCACCTGAGTGCCAGAGAAGGAAATGGAGCTGGGCATGCCGAGTACCAGCACACTTTCAACACAAGCAGAAGCCCAGGCCCAGGCAGCAGGGGTTTAAAAGGCAGGCCCTGTCTGCCTGAGCTCCTTCTACAGGGGGACTTCAGTAAGGCCTTGGACGCTGCCTGCCCCAGCATCCCCCTGCAGAAAGCCCTGGCACAAGGCTTGGCTCAGTGACCTCTGCCCTGGATAAAAACCTGGCTGCACCCAGGTGTCCCCAGGGCTCAGCTCTGGGCCCTGTCCTCTTTCATGTCTTCATTAACGCTCTGGGTGAGGGCACTGAGGCACTCTCAGCAAGTCTGCAGATGGTACCAAGCTGGGTGGCTGTGTCCAGCTGCAAGAGGTCAGGGAAGCTTTACAGGGGGACATGGACAGGTGAGAGCCATGGGCCAAGGCTCACTGGATGAAACTCAACAAGGCCAAGTGCCAGGTCCTGCACAGGTCACAACAACCTCATGGGAAACTACAGACCTGGGAATGTATGACTGGAAAGCAGCTGCAACCTGGATATGGACCTGGGGACGTTGGCTGGCAGTCAATTAAATGACAGCAGCAGAGGAAATGGTTCCAAGCTGCCCCAGGGGAGGCTCAGACTGGAGCTCAGCAAATCTTTCTGCCCTGGAAGGGCTCTCAACCACTGGTACAGGCTGCCCAGGGCAATGCTGGACTGCCCATCCCTGGAGGTGTTCCAGCAGCCTGTGGAGCTGTGCTTGGGGCCATGGCTTGGTGTTGAGCCTTCAGAGGTGATGACTGGCTTGGTCTTGGCTATAGGTGAGTCCAGCCTGGAGCTGGGGGAGCTTCTTGAGGCTACGCAGAGCAGACATGCCAGAAGCCCCTTTCCCTGCTACTAAAACCTTGCCAGGCACCAACCCAACACAGGAATACACCAAGACTGGTGAAGGAGATGAAGATTTCAGGTGTGAGAGGCAATAAACAAGAAGAAATTCTGTTCGTATTTCCTCTCTGAATACATTCACCCAAAGTAGAGATCCAGAGCTGGCACAGGACAGATGCTCACTGCAGTTACTTTTTTATGGTTTCCCACAAAAGCAGGGTAGATCACTGTCTGAAGGCCTGCACTCAGCTAGGGGAGGGTTCATTTTCTTCACAAGAGGGTCTGCAGTCAGGACAGCTGAGACAACCCATGGGGTGCTCCCTACCACCCACTCATGTTTTCTGCATGCTATAGGAGGGGGACTGGCACAGCTGGGTACAGCAGGGCTCAGGCTCTGAGTGCCAGGTGGGGAGGCATTGTGGTGGTTGCTGTGACTGCATTTTCCATGGCACTTTCTGTGCTACTGTTGTTACTGTTGATGTGTGTCCTTCCTTTGTACTGCTCTGGTAAACTCTCCTGGTCTAAACCTGAGGGCTTCTGCAAACTACTCCAAATTTCTCCTTCCCGTGGCAGTGGGTGGAGGGGTGGGAGGGCAGGTAGGGTAGTTGTGTCTTTGGACCAGCTTAGAAATCATAGAATTCTTTGGGTTGGAAGAGATCTTTGAGATCGTTGAGTCCAACCTTCAACCCAACACAACCACGGCCATTAAACCATGTCCCCAGGTGGCATGCCACACGTTTCTGGAACATCTGCAGAGGGCAATGGCTGCCATACAAACACTGAGAGGCCTGGTAGACTGCCCCCATCGCTGGCACCAAGCCGCTGAGGCAGGCGCTGTGCACTCACACTGCTGCAGCAACCACCGCATGGCTGGAGACCTGCCCTGTGCCCCATGCACTGCCTGGGACACTGCCCTGCACCTGAAGAAGCCAGTCCATGGTGCCAGGGCACACTGAGAGCCCTCAAGCAGACAACAGGATAGCCTCATCCACACCTGGGCCAAAGAGATGGCCTTCAGTGGGGGTGTCACAGCCCCCATCCTGCATCAGCCCTGATCCAGCAGGCTGCTACCAACTGCACTGAGAGTAACAGGAGGTGGAACACATTTAGCACAATCCACCTGCTGAGCTCACACTAGAGATGTGCCAGCAGAACTGGTCCTGCCCAGTCCAAACTGCACCTGCTGAAGGGGAACTAAAGTCCCTGTGGTGCACAAGGAGAACAGCTTTGGGCAGATGGGCTCGGCCAGCCCTGCTCCAGGCAAAGGCAAACCCATCCAGGGGTACCTGGGAGCACCTGGTGGGTGATGCAGTAACTCCCCTGCCTTAAATACCTCTTATTTATTGTTAGAGCTTTTTTTTTTTTTTAACTTCCAAATCGAAGCAAGACTGTTCCTTGGGTGCTTTACCCTTTTCACTTTCTACATCTAATTCTTTCCTTTCCAAAGGGGGGAAGAGGGAAAGGTATCCTATTATTGTACTGTTCTGTTAGGTTTTAAGTCTCTGGGAAGGTTTAAATCAGACCAATACAGCCACAGCTACCATTGCCTGGACAGGCAGCACGGCCCAGGACAGGCAGCTGAAGCAGCCAAAGGCATGACTGATGCCATGAACATGATGGTTGCTGTAGTGAGGGGCAGGTGGGGGCTGGTGAGGGTGGGCGCCTGAGGGAGCTTGAGGGTGTCCTATTCTATGTCACTCAGGTTTATCTGTCACTTTCTTTACTACTGCTGTCATTCCTGTTTCATAGATTCACAGAATGGCTCAGGTTGGAAGGAACCTTGAAGCTCATCCAGTTCCAATCCCCTGCCATGGGCAGGAACACCTCCCACCAGCACAGGTTGATAAAGGCCTCATCCAGTCTGGCCTTGAATGTGAGGGGACATCCACAACCTCCCTGGGCAACCTGTGCCAGTGTCTTGCCACCCTCACTGGCAAGAATTTCTTTCTCATCTCCACTCTCATCTCTCCCAGCTCAAAGCCATTGTCCTTTGTCCTGTCACTCCCAGTCCTTGTCCAAAGTCCCTCCCCAGCTCTCCTGCAGCCCCTTCAGGTACTGGAAGGTTGCTCTAGACTAGAGCTGTGGAAGAAGTTCTTTGGTAGGAGTGTGGTGAGAGTCTGCAACAGGCTGTCCAGAGAGATGGTGAGGGTTTTCAAGGGCAGGCTGGACAGGCCTTGAGAAGCCCAGTCTAGCAGATGTCCTTGCCCCTGTTAGAGTGGAGGTGGAGCCAGATGATCTTTAAGGTCCCTTCCAACCCAAACCATTCTATGATTCTGGATGCCCACTCCCCAGGTGTGTTTAAGGCCAGACTGGATGAGACCTTGGGCAACCAAGTGTAACTGAGAGGTGTCCCTGCTCATGTCAGAAGGGTTGGAGGAGGTGACCTCTGAGGTCCCTTCCAGCCTGAGTCATTCTGTGATGCTATGAAAAACAGTGACAGTAACAGCATCATTTAATGGAACACTTACCTGTTAAAGTACTAGGATATGGACTTGGCACAGATGAAAATGAAGAGGATGCTCCTCCAAAGGGTGCCATTCCTGAGGGTCCTCCAAAAGGAGTCATGGAATGACTGTTAAAGTTCACTGCTGATGCCTTTGCTGATGGTGACTGCGATGCCTGGCTGGAGTCTGACCCGAAGTGGCTGACGTGGGCAACGGCAGGCTCTGGAGCCTTCTCAGATCTGTACTTCATGCCTGGACCTTTATCTTCTTTGCTTTTAATGCACCCCATGGCTGCTTCTCTGAGAATGAGAGGAAAAAAATGAGTTCAGCCCCACCTTGTGAGTTTTTTTTAACACTAAAGACCCCCTCAAAATTGATTTTGAACCCCCTAACAGCCCCCAGTGGCTGCTGCCTCCTGCAGGTTAGAGAATTCTCCAAGAAGGGTTCCCGAACAAAATCCAAGCCACTTGCAGACCAGAGATGACCTAACCATGTCCCCTCACATCACATCCCAACAGCCTGTTTGGGTTATTGTTAATCCCAGTTCCTTGCTGGACTGTAAATGGTGAGAAAGGGGGGGAAAAAGCAAACAACAGAAGGAGGAGGAGGAAGGGACAAATGCAGAGACAACCCCACTGTGGTAATGTGCCAGGCACTCCTACTTCTCTTCAGCACCCTGTGCAGCAGGGCCCTGGCATGCTGCTGCTGGCACAGCAGGACCTTTAAAGATGAAATTTCCATGCACTGCCAGTCCTGCAAATACAATTCACAAAGCCTGGGACAACAACAGGGCAGGGTTAGGATTCAGAGTCTCACTAGATTAGAAAAAGCTTAGAGCCACAGAATTGTTTTGCTTGGAATGAACGTTTTAGACTGAATCCAACCTTCAGCCCAGCACCATGGCCATCAAACCCTGTCCCCAAGTGCCATGACCACAGGTTTCTTGAATACCTCCAGGCATGGGGACTCCACCACCTCCCTGGGTAGCCTCTGTCAATCTCTGACCACTCTTATAGCAAAGAAAATTTTCCTCATCTCCAAACTAAGCCTGTCCTGGCACCATTTCAGGACATTTCCTCGCTTGTCACCTGAGTCTAGAGAGCAGAGCCCAAGCCCCAGTTGGGTCCAACCTCCTCTCAGGGAGCTGCAGAGAGCAATGAACTCTGCCCTCAGCCTCCTCTGCTCCACACTGCACACCTCCAGCTCCCTCAGCTGCTCCTCCCCACCTTGTTCCCCAGGCTCTTCCCCAGCTTGGTTGCCCTTCTCTGCATGGTCTTCAGCACCTCAATGTCCTTGTAGCAAGACACCTTCTGGGCCACCTGGACACACCCTGGCTCATCCTCAGCTCACCTGTCACCCAGCACCCCCAGGTCCTTTTCTGCCAGGCAGTCTCCAGCCACTCTGCCCCAAGCCTGGAGGACTCATGGGGTTGTTGTGAGCCAAGTGCAGGACCTGGCACTTGGCCTTGTTGAACCTCATACAGCTGAGCTCAGATGATGGATTCCTGCCTTTGGTTGCCAGTGAAGCACCACCAGGCCCCTCCCACGGAGCACACTGCCTGTGTGCAGCCAGCAGAGGGACACAGAAAGGGGTTGGCTTTGAGGGCTCATCAGCAATGCACCTCCTCCTTAATGCTGCCTTTGGGTCAATGTTGGGGCCTGGATGATTTTAGAAGAACACTGAACAGTATGTGTGATGGGGAAGTTGGCTGTTCTGATACAGACTACTGTTAGTTCTTTGTTCTAAGCCTACCCTGCATCTGTGCAGATGTAACACAAGGCCAGCATATCAGTCTACTATGTTTGATCTCACTGTTCCAAGGTTATATACAGGGATGTGCCCAGCTTAATTGGCTTTCTCCTTGGTTACCACTAGCTCCCCTCTTAGGTTCCCACAAAGGATACATCTTTGAGAGAGTCTTGCTTGGATAGCAGAGTGCTTACATAGATAATATGAGCGCTAAATCAGCCAATCAGCATAACTAACCACACGTAATAGTGACATATACTTGAGAGCTGTAACCCTATAAAGGAGTTGTAACTTCACAATCAATCGAATTGTATCTGCATCATATTGATGTGTCATGGACTCTTCCGTCTCGCCATGGGTGGACTGCGGCAGGTCAACTTCTAAATGGCTGGGAAGACTTCAAGAGGGGACCAAAGGGAAGGTGGGGAAAGGAGGAGGGGGGCTATTTCCCATATGTGGTCCAAGTGCTGTGCCAGTGGCTGCCCTGCAGTGCAGTCAGAGCTGCAGTCACCCATGTGTGTCACCCACTGAAGCTGTGGCTAGCAGCAGGTCGACACTGGCACATTTGAGTGCCACAAAGGAAAAGCAAGGCCTGAATACCTTCTGGAGAAGCACAGCCAGCCTCTCCTTGGCTTCTGCCCTCCCCTGCCACTTCACTGCTGCTGTAATCTTCTTTCAGGTGTTAAACAGATTAACAAGAGATTCAATCAGCACTTAGAAAGAAAGGTAAGAAGGAACAGACAGCTCGAAAGCTCTTTGGTAATTGCATAGCCACAAAACAAGATCAAGGAAGCAAACTCTTAGACCTGACTCTAAAATATTGTGTATGTACTGCTGGGGAGGGACTGGACACATGTGGGGAGGGTAGGGGAGTGTGAGACACCAACGCCTCAGGACTGTGTAAATGACTGGGTGAAGAAACCCAACCAGACACAAGGAACTCAGAGATGTGAGCAGCTGGTGTGCAAAGCTGGATTTGAGCACACTGGAGCTGCATTTGTGACCAAAATTGTGACTGAAAGAAATTTGCAGCTGTTCTCATCATCCCCTGTCTGGCCAGCAGCAGCATATGAAGGAAGTCATTTATGCCACCAAGCCCATGGCTCGCTCTGAAGCACTGAACTCCTTTAGGAAGCAGACACAGTGAAGCTCCTGGGTGCTCTGCAGAACTGCAGCCAGGCAAAGGAATGGCTGGCAAAGGAATGGAGGTCCCTTCCAAACCAGACCACTATGTGATTCCACATCAAAGCTCTTCGAGTACCTGAAAAATAACATTGTTGTAATCAACCTCCTTGCCTCCCAGTTGTTCTCCACTGCAGGTGGAAGCTGTCCACCCCGTGGGCAAGGGAGGGCACAAAAAGGCACTGAGCCAGCAAAACAACGGAAGTGCAAAGCCAAGAGCCCAAGCCCAGCTGCTGCAGGCAGAGAGCCCAGCTGGGGTAAGGGACTGACAGGGAGAGCTGCTTTTAGTACCCAAAGCACGTGAAAGAGTCAGGTTTAAACAATTCAGGCTGAATCCTGAAAAGTTTCCACATTGCTAAACAGAAATTCTGGGTGAAGGAAGTTTGCTTTCAGGCTCTGTTCTGAATTTTGGGTGAGGTCAGCACACAGCTCACATCCGGAACCTGTGCTTCTGTATGGCAGCTGATGCAAAATGCGCACCACTGAGAGACTCCTTTGCTTTCTTTCAGCAGCCAGGAACACCAGGAGTGATTAAAATACTCAGAACTGCAAAACCACTTTTCGGCACTGAAATATAGAATCCATACACACCAGCCTGCATTTAAAATGCACTCACAGTTTCTAGTAAGACAATTTCAAACCTCTGTCACAAAAAAGACATTTTCACTGCCAAGATGATGCCACAGACAACACAACACAACTCATCTACCACCTGAAAAGCACTGTTGCTGCTCCCATGATGGGAATGCTGCAAGCAGAAAAGGACAATTCTGGTAGGTTTTTTCCCCTTGTTCTAATAACTACTTTTACAAATCTATAAATAATTAAAATCACCTTAAAAACTAAAAGTCTGACATATTCAAGAAGTCTGGCCAAAATGGGTTGCAAGCTTCCAGAAATCCACGTGAATCCATACTGTTTGTCATGTTCCCAGCTGGGTATGCAGCTGAAGTAACAACTGCATTGAGACGACAAATGCCTCTGTCAGCATGAATCCAGCTGCAATTTCACTTATAAGGGAAAGGAACAGTCACAGGAACTTCACAGATGAATCAGAAAAAGATCCTGCAATAAATGCCTGGGATATCCCCTGAGCTCTGCAGCCCAGAGGCAGCTGTGTGCTGGCTGCAGCCAGAGCAGGGAGAGCAGCAGCACAGGGAGGGGATTCTGCGCCTCTGCTCTGCTCAGATCTCACCTGCAGCACTGCCTCCAGCTCTGGGGAACCAGCACAAGGAGGACCTGGAGCTGCTGGAGAGGGTCCACAGAGATGATCAGAGGTTGGAGAAGCTCTGCTGTGGGGACAGGCTGGGAGAGTTGTGGCTGTTCAGCCTGGAGAAGAGAAGGCTGCAGGGAGAGCTCAGAGCAGCTTTCCAATGCCTGAAGGGGCTGCAGGAGAGCTGGGGAGGGACTCTGGACAACGGCTGGGAGTGACAGGATGAGGGTAGTGACAGCTTTGAGCTGGTAGAGGGGGGATGAGAGTGGAGAGGAGGCAGAAATTCTTGCCAGTGAGGGTGGTGAGACACTGGCACAGGTTGCCCAGGGAGGCTGTGGCTGCCTCCTGCCTGGAGGTGTTCAAGGCCAGGCTGGATCACCTTGATCACCTTGATCAGCCTGGCCTGGTGAGAGGTGTCCTTGCCCAAGTCTCTTCCAACCCAAGCCCTTCTATGAATTAAAGTCCAGGAGCACTGCTGGCCCTCACAGCTGGGACTGATCCTGGGGTTTTCACATTTGCACATTAAATATTCCTGTAGAGATGAATTTCCTTGGCTACTCTTTGCCCAGTGCCCTGATTCTCAATTTGATCTGACTATAATTGACATGGTTGGCATGTAAACAAAAATCAGTAATTACAGTATTTAAACCCATTAATGACCAAGTGTCACCATTCAATTTTTTCATTAGACTTAGATATCCTTCAGCTCTTTGCTCAACAAGAATCTCAAGTAGCCAGCAGGAAAGCACTAACCTTTTGACTGAAACAAAACCCCACAGGATGTATAAACAATTACCACTGCTCCTCATGATTCAAGAACTTGTTCTTGCCTTTGTACATGGGAAAAAAAGTTTCAAAGTACCATTAAATTGTTACAAAATCCAAAACCAAACCACAAGAAAGTAAGAAGCCAGCTGCTAAAGAACAGCCTTATTAAAAGGAGGAACTGGGTGATATTTCAGGAATTACTGGACAGGAATTACTACTCCGCAGCTATCAGCACTGCTCTTTACCCTGGCAGACAGAACAGTGCACACAGGCCAGGAGAGCAGGAGAAATCCCCTTCAGGAACCTGGCAGACACCAGAGGGTTGCCCCAGTCTCTGCATGGTGCTGAATGCACACAGCTGCTCTAATGCATTGCAAGTGACCTGGCATGGGAAGCTCACCCACGCTGGTCAAGCTCTACACTTTCACCACAGCAGACACTAGAAGTGCCTGGCTCACAGTCCCCTGTTCTGGACTCCAACACCCAGTCAGCAATCCTGTGGTTTGCTTTGTAGCCCTACCACTGCCCCAACTGCTGTCCCCAGGGCAGCAGACCATGGTCCTCCTTAGCCAGACTCCAGCCCAGAAAGGAGCTTTCCATCACTAATCCTCATTTCCTCCAAGGTCCCACAGTTTTTTCAGTGCCTCCCTGTGGCCATTTGAGTTAGATTCCTACCTCAGACATTTAAAAAAAAAAAAAAAATCAAAACAAAATCAAAACAGAGAAACTTGGAGGTGGAAGCTCTAAGGCGAACATTCTGGGGATAGGTCATATAATGGCAACAATGGATAAGTTAATATAATTTCATTGGAGCATCAAGAGCTTTACGTCTGGAAGCACAGCTTGTACCTTCCCCCTTGCTGCTTCGGTTGCTTCACCTGTGCCTGCTGCTATCTTCCCCTGCTGCTCTTTTGGCTGCTGCTGCTGCTTTTGCCACCACTTGACCCCTTCCCCATCGTCCCTCATGTTATTATATTCTTGTAGTAGTTGCATTTTTCCCTATATTGTTATATTTAAACTATAAGAAATACATCTTTGTTCTCTGACTTCACAAAAAACCAAAACAAAACACCAAAACATGTTGTGGTGAGTTTATTCTACCAGGGGAGGGATCAACCCTAACCTGGTACATTAATTTTGGCGCCCAACGTGGGGCACGATCTTTATTTAGATATAAATTATAAGGAAGTCAAGTTAAAAAAAAAATGGATTTGTTTGGTATATTTTGGCTCATTATTGCTTCTGTTTATCTGTTCAGCAGTGCTTTACTTCCATGGTGCAATATCACGTGTGTTCCTTTTTTGGTAGGACAGTTTGGAACTGGGTAAAAGCTGTGATAATAAAGGTTGGAAATTTTGTTATGGATGTTTTCGGGTTTAGGAATGTAGCTGAGTGCATGCCATATATTATGCTTGTGTCAGAGACCAAGAGTTATTTGGGAGAGCTGAGTTATCCAGTGACTTGCTTGATATGTTTGAATTTGATGTTTCTGGTTGCTATTGTAGGTCTGTTTGTAGTTTGGAGAAGAGAGAAAAGCAGAAATAAACAGGTTACAAATGAGGTTTTTCCCTTCTCTGGAGGCAGCATCAGGGAGTTGGGAGTTAGAGATGCAGGCTGCAGTCAAAGCAGGGAAGGGAAAGCCACGGTCTCAGGCAGAAGGACTGCTCAAAGAGCAGCCAAACATCCTGCCTTGGAACCTTTGAAAGAGGAAAAAGAAGTTGGACGTGCCCCATACTCCACTGACCCTGAGGCATGGAGGCAGGAAACTATCTGGTTCCCATTAGTACCTAATAGAACAGAGAAAAATAAGGCTAGCAGCGGTGGAACCCCTGCCGGGGGGCAATCACAGAGGGTTATGCCAGTGGTGGTGGTGGATTTGGCTGCAAACGGTGTGGGCTATGGCAAAGTCCCTCAGATGGATAAAGTTGAGGAGTTTGTTTATGTAAAATGTGGCTTGAATGTTTTGATCAGTAGGTGAGTGTCTGACACCAGACCGTCCAACATTAGAGAGGATGCTGAGGGAAAAATTCCCTTGTCTGCAACCAGAGGGCCAGAAGCAGCACCAGAGGATGCAGCGGGGTCTTCAGAGGGCAAACCTGTGAATGCCATTGAGCCTGCTCATTCCGCTGCTCCTGTTCCTGTGGGAAAAAAAGTTGGAAAGGCTATTTCTAAGAAAAGGCATATTCAGGAAACAGATGATAGTGATGATGAAGAGACNCCTCATTTGTTTCCGCCGAACCAACTGCTGCTGCTGTGGGAAAGGTTCCCTCTGCCGCAGTTCCAATTCCACCACGTAAAGAACAGAGCCAGCCAGACAAAACAGATGGCAATGAGGAGGAGGATTCAAATGGGAGAGTTAAAATCTCCCTTGCTCCAGTTAAAACAAGGAGAAGAATGGCAGCTAGTATTGGGGGTCAGGATAGCTCAGATGATGATGGGGATAAACCAGAGCAGGGCAATCCCAAGGAGGGAGCTGTTAAGGACCCTTTTTCTGCTGTTGAGGGGTTCCAGAACTTTGTTAGACTCGTGAAGAAAACGGAAGAGGATCCGGGAGAGGGTACATCTGCAGGTGTAAAGGCTAGCACCCCTGTGGGAAAAAAAGTTGGAAAGGCTATTTCTAAGAAAAGGCATATTCAGGAAACAGATGATAGTGATGATGAAGAGACACTCCCACTACCAAGGAAGGAGGTCAGCCATGTTAGGCAAGACTATGCCCGGAAAGAACGAGAACAGCTGATGAGTTGGTTAAACAGATGTTGGCATGGAGGAATGGATACTGTAGAAATAAACCCTCAGACAGTGAGGCAGTTGGGAGTTTTCTCGAGAGACAATGGCATAGATAAGCACTTAGGACATCTTGGGAGGCATTCCAATCTCTGGTCACATGTACTGACAGCTGTGGTATTACGGTACCCCAACAGATTTGCCCTGGAGACCATCACGCTGGAATACGGTTGAGCAGGGGGTTCAGAGTTTGGGAGAGATGGCTATAAGAGAACTAATCTATGGAGATTATGCAACAGAGGACCCTGATAAGGTACCTATGAGCCATGCTCTCCTAAAGAAACTTATTCAGCTTGCTCCCTCTAATTATGCCTATACATTGGCAAGTAAAACGGTGGGGAGAGATGATGAAAGAAACCCTCTGACTGTTGGTGAGTTTGCTGATCAGATGAGGCAGATGGAGGACAGCCTCACGTATAATGCCACCGTGTCAGTTACAAATAGGATGGCCAAAGACATAAAAGATTGCATGAAACAACTCAAGGAGGAATTTAAAACCTCCATATCCCAGTTGGCAAAGGACAATGACCTCTCCTCTTCGCCATCAGAGTGGGTACATGTCTCGGCCATCAGAGACAGGCATCCTCCCAAAAGACCAATCCAAACTAATTTGCTTAGAAATAGACAACAACAGTCACATGGGTCTCTGTGGGTGATCTTATGAGACCAATTCGGCAAAAACATGAACAAGTGGGATGGGAAACCTACCTCACTTCTCCTGAAAAGAGTGAGAGTTACAAAGTGACAAGACCAAAAGAGTAGTTGCCTCAGTTTCCCCAAATGATTCAGGCAATGCTTTGAATAATGCCATTAAACACTGTGCCACCTGCACTTGTAATGGTCAACATTAGTGCGGCCCTGTCTCTTACCAGGCAGAGGCTAGGGACCAAGAGGACAATAAAATATATTGGAATGTATACATTGGATGGTCTGGTACCTTGAAGATTCAAAGATATAGGGCTCCAGTTGACACAGGAGCTCAATGTACATTGATGCCATCAAATCATAAAGGAATGGAATCGATTGCTATTTCTGGAATTACAGGAGGGTCTCAAGAACTGACGAGGCTGGAGGCAGAAATAAGTTTAACTGGGAGTGATTGGCGAAAGCATGCCATTGTAACTGATCCAAATGCACCTTGCATTTTGGGGACTGACTTTCTGAGAGAAGGACGTTTCAAAGATCCCAAGGACTGTAAGTGGACCTTTGGAATAGCAACTGTAGAAGCTGTTGGAGACAGACTGAAGTTGTCTGTTAGGCCTGATCTGTCAGATGAGTCTACAGTTGTTGGGCAGCATAATATAGAGGATGTGAAGTTGCCAATTGCTACCCAAACTGTACATCACAGGCAATACAGAACAAACCGTGACTCTTTGGTGCCCATACATGATTGGATTTGTCATCTGGAACGCCAAGACATCAGTTAAAAAACACGTTCACCGTTTAACAGTCCAATATGGTCTGTACAAAAGGCGAATGGAGATTAACAGTTGACTTCCGTGGCCTAAATGAAGTAACTCCACCCATGAGTACTGCTGTGCCAGACATGTTACAACTCCAGTATGAGATGGAATCCAAGGAGGTCAAATGGTATGCAACCACAGATGTTGCTAATGTTTTTTTCTCTATTCCGAAAGCGGAGGAGTGCAAGTTTTAGTTGCTTTCACCTGGAGGGGGATTCAATACACGTTTAACGGTTTACCCCAGCGGTGGAAGCACAGCTCTACCATCTGTCATGCAGTGATCCATGATGCGTTGGAGAAAGGTGGAGCTCCAGAGCATCTGCAGTTCATTGATGACATCATTGTTTGGGGGAACACAGCAGAATTGTTTAAGAAAGGCAATAAAATAATTGACATTCTGTTGAAGGCAGGTTTTGCCATAAAGCGAGATAAGGTGAAAGGGCCTGCTAGAGAGATTCAGTTTTTGGGAATTCGTTGGCAAGATGGTTGCTGCCACATTCCATTGGATGTGATAAATAAAGTTTCTGCCATGGCAAATCCTNTTTTGGAGGCTGCACATCCCTGGATACAGTCAAATTGTAAAACCTTTGTATGATGTAACTCAAAAGAGGAATAACTTTAAGTGGGGACCTGAACGACAAGCAGCTTTTGATCAGATAAAGCAGGAAGTAGTTCATGCAATGGGTTTGGGACCTGTTCAAACTGGTTCAGACATCAAGAACATTCTGTACACAGCTGTGGGTCCGACTTGGTGTCTATGGCAAAGAGCCCCAGGAGAAACACCTGGCCAACTACTTGGTTTCTGGAATAGAGGATATAGAGGGTCAGAAGCAAACTACACGCCAACAGAGATCCTTGATGCTTATGAAGGAGTAAAAGCTGCTTCTGAAGTTACTGGAACAGACTCTCAACTTCTTTTGGCTCCCAGATTACCAGTTTTGAACTGGATGGGAAAGGGGAAAGGGAAAGGGGTCATCACCATATCATGCAACCAATGTTACCTGGTCTAAGTGGATGGTTCTTATAATGCAGCAAGCACCCATGGCGAGTTTTGAACGACCTGACATATTGGAGATGATCACCAACTGGCCAGAAAGTACAAACTGTATAAATCCTCCAGAGGAGAGAGTAACTAGGGCTGAGGAAGCTCCTCCTTACAGTGATTTGTCAAATCAAGAAAAGAATTATGCTT
The DNA here is from genome assembly GCA_013396675.1 of Eubucco bourcierii. Lineage (NCBI taxonomy): Eukaryota > Metazoa > Chordata > Aves > Piciformes > Ramphastidae > Eubucco > Eubucco bourcierii. The sequence goes on from VWZE01026282.1 coordinate 15,721, forward strand.
TGTTTACAGATGGATCCTGTCGCCTTATCAGAAATAAGTGAAAATGGAGAGCTGCAGATTGGAGTCATGTGCGAGCAGTGGTTGAAGCAAAGGTTGGAGAGGGTGAATCGAGCCAGTTTGCAGAGGTAAAGGCTATCCAACTTGCTCTTGATGTAGCTGAGCGTGAGAACTGGCCCATGCTTTACCTCTATACTGATTCATGGATGGTGGCCAATGCCTTATGGGGTTGGCTAAAGGACTGGAAAAGAAATAACTGGCAACGGAAAGGAAAGCCAATTTGGGCTGCTGACTTATGGCAGGACATTGCTACCCGTCTAGAGAAGGTTCCTGTAAGAGTATGACACGCAGACGCTCACATGCCCAAGAGTAAAGCCACCAAGGTACATCAACACAATCATCAGGCAGATTTGGCTGCCAAAGTGTTTCAAACAGACATGAACTGTAACTTGGATTGAGATTGGGAACATCGAGGTGAACTGTTTTTATCTCGGTGGACCCATAATTCCTTGGGATATCAAGGAAGAGATGTTACCTACCAATGGGCACAGGATAGATCAATCAACATATCTATGGATGTTATAATGCAAGTTATACATGNCGCAGACGCTCACATGCCCAAGAGTAAAGCCACCAAGGTACATCAACACAATCATCAGGCAGATTTGGCTGCCAAAGTGTTTCAAACAGACATGAACTGTAACTTGGATTGAGATTGGGAACATCGAGGTGAACTGTTTTTATCTCGGTGGACCCATAATTCCTTGGGATATCAAGGAAGAGATGTTACCTACCAATGGGCACAGGATAGATCAATCAACATATCTATGGATGTTATAATGCAAGTTATACATGACTTCAATACCTGTACTGCTATTAAATAAGCCAAGCGTCTGAAGCCCTTGTGGTATGGTGAGTAATGGGCAAAGTATAAATATGGTGAAGCGTGGCAGATCGATTACATCACTCTACCTCGTTCTCGGACTGGACAGCAGTATGTGCTGACCATGGTAGAAGCAAGCACCGGATGGCTGGAAACCTGTCCAGTTTCCCACGCTACTGCACGTAACACCATTCTTGGTCTGGAGAGACAAATCATGTGGTGACATAGTGTTCCACATCGAAATGAATCAGGTAATGGTACTCATTTTAAGAATAACCTCATTAAAACTTGGGCCAAAGAGTGTGGCATTGAATGGATATACCACATCCCCTATCATGCACTTGCCTCAGGCAAAATTGAACGTTATAATGGTTTGCCGAAAACAACTTTAAAAGCAATGGGAGGAAGAACCTTAAAGAATTGGGAGAAACATCTAGCCCAGGCTACCTGGGTAGTGAACAGTAGAGGTTCTGCCAATCGAGCAGGTCCAGCTCATTCGGATTTGTTACGGAAGGTAGAAGGTGATAGGGTTCCTGTAATTCATGAAAAGAATTTGTTGGGTAAGTCTGTTTGGGTACTCTCCCCTTCTGGGGAGGCTACACCTGTCCAAGGGGTGGTTTCTGCCAAAGGACCTGGTCATACATATTGGGTTATGCAAAAGAATGGTGAAATACAGTGTATTCCAAAAAGGAACTTGACATTAGCAGTGAGTGTAGATATAAGTTGTCATGAGATCTTTTGCAGATAACTGTGGTGCCCATAAAACCCATGAAGAACCCACCACACGTGAGCATGAATCCTGTGAGCACTAAGAGTCCTGCTCCATCCCATTTATTGAAAAGGACATCTGACTGCTTCTTGAGGAAAAAAAACCTTTGAGCCAGCCAACATCTGAAGGATGGATAGCCAGGAACTGGAGAATAATACCTGAAGCCTGGATGACTGCCGACCCCTTCCCCATCTTCCCTCAGGTTATTATATTCTTGTAGTAGTTGCATTTTTCCCTATACTGTTATACTTAAACTATAAGAAATAATTATTTTTTTCCTGACTTCACCAAAAAAGAAAGAAAAAAAAAAAAAAAAAAAAAAAAAAAAAAAAAAAAAAAAAAAAAAAAAAAAAAAAAAAAAAAAAAAAAAAAAAAAAAAAAAAAAAAAAAAAA
>VWZE01026282.1:25312-37502 GCA_013396675.1 Eubucco bourcierii
AGATTAGATGGATAGTTCTCAGCAAAGCTCTGAGTGAAATAGACAGGGGTGGATTGTGCTGCGTTGAGGCTAATTGGAATATTTTAATAGAGAAAATTACACTATAGGCTGTGAAAGGAAAACATGGTGATGACTAGTTCACTCACTCGCTTGCTGAGATTATTTTGGGAAAAATAACCAAAACATAGATAAGTCAGTCTCTGTCTGTCTCTCCCTGAGGGAACAGCGTCTCAGGTGGTCTAGCTTCTGGCTTTCTCCTTGCCGACTAATTTTCACTAACCACTTTTCTTCTAACACACCTGGCCAATCCTCCTAATTTACCTTGTGTGTAAGGTAAACCTTGAGGTAAGGTATAGAGTTGGGGAGAAGGTGGAAGGGTGATTGGGAGCCCCTCCTGGGGTCTCTGATTTCTGGGAGGGGAGTTGTGTTTCTGTATTACCTTTAACTTGCATATGTCTAATTATTCCTGTCTATAGTGTCTACCTCTGCTTGTACATTGTGCTGAGCTGTAAATAGAGCTTCAGTCCTTAACTTCCAGTTGTCTGAGTTCTAGTCTGGGTCATTTTACAAAGTGTGGGGGGTGGGTGAGTCCCGAACCTTCACACTGTGGAGCTATGCTTAAGGACATGACTCTGCAGTGCTGGGTGGAGAGAGCTGGACTGGATGAGCTTGAAGGTCTTATCCAAAGAGATGTGTTCTGTGGGACATGGAAAAGCAGTTCTGAAACAATGCAGCCACATGTAGAAAGCTAAACAGAAGCCCCTATCTTCAGAAAATGATGCACAACTGGATGAAAATACTTTATTTAGTCTACTAATTGCCTAAACTCATCCTGAACCTTAAGTGAGGACTCAGGATCCAAGTCACTGACACAGTCTACTACTAAATCATAGAATCACAGAATGGATTGGGTTGGAAGGGAGCTCCAAAGCTCATCCATTCCAACTCCTTGCAGTCAGAAGGGACATCCTCCACTAGATCAGGTTGTCCAGAGCCCTGTCCAGCCTCACCTTGAGTAGCCCCAGGGATGGGCCCCAACCACTTCCCTGGGCAACCTGCTGCAGTGTTCCAGCAGCCTCCTGGTACAGAACTTGTTCCTAAAATCAAGCCAATCCATTAATAGTGAATCAAACAGCAACACCCCTCTTGGCTTGGCACAGTTGCCTCCTTAGTAAGGAATGGAGCAGGAACATAAAGTACCAGCCTCTTGTTCCCAGTGGTGTGAGTCTTCTCATGCAGTGTTTCTGTTCAGCACAATGCGCTCTCAAATCTGCTTCTCCATTTAGAAGCAGGGAGGTCTCTTGACCATCTCAGTAGTCCCAAGAGGCATACAGAAATGCATCTTTACTGATGAGCTGGTCACAAACAACAGAGATATGGAAGCCCAGCATGGCTGAAGGGCAACACAAAAGTCACCACAAGGAGCAGTGGACAGAGAAAGCAGAAATAAGCAGGCAGCAGAGCTCAGACTTGTGTTTTAAGGGTCTCTGTTATGTACCTGAAAGGTGACTGGAAGTGCATCACTGCACAGCCAAAAATGAACCACACAGTAGGAGGAGGACAAAATCACAGGACACTAAGGACTGCACCTGCAGTCCTAAACCTGTTCTGAACACAACCCTGGCTTCATGGAGATTTTGTATTTTGGTGGCACATCCAAAATCAAACAAAGAAAAGAATATGTGGGTTCTAAAACACCCTCTAAATAAACCTATTTAGTGCCCCGGTTTGGACCAAAGTTTAAGTGCTACTGGTAGGAAGGATTCTGGGAAAAAAGGTAGAAGAAAATGTCCAAGAGGGGGCAGGCTCCACAAGACAGGGATGGTTGGAGTGAGGAGCAAGAGCAAAGGTCAGTGCCTACTCAAACAGCCTCTGACGACAGCACCCAGCAACAGATAGTGAGAGACGCATGGTAGGGCACCAGTGTCTGCCAGCACCTCCCCAGAATAAAGCAGGATGTCACAGAGCAGAACAGGGATTTGTATGGTGCCCTTCTGTGCAATGTGTACCCCCCTCAGCCTCCTGAGGCAATGGACTGCACAGCTCAGCACAGGTCCTGCTGAGTGGCTGTTCCTCCTGTCTGCTCCAGTTCAGCAGCTGCTGGCCTTGTCCTGCCTGTGTGCACTGCCCAAATGCTGCTTGTGTGCTGCTGGCTCCTGAATGCATCAGGAGGTTCTGCCCTGCCAGGGCTCCCCTTACAGAAACTGTTTGTGTTTGCTCCTCCTTAAAGCTCCAACTTTGTTATTCCTGAGAGAAAAACAGTCAGGGGTGAGCAGGGTAGAAGGAAACGGAAACCTGCATTTGTGTTTTTAAACAGTCTAATGCTTGATCTCTCTCTTATTTCTAGTTACCTTTCAGTTCATCTCTGCAGATGCAAAGGTGAGCTGGCTTCTGCCCACCTTCAAACACACCACCTGAAGCTACTCGTGGGCACTGCCTGCTGCCATTTAAACACCTGACTGTTGAGCACTGCCAACTACTTGTGCAAGGCCAGAGCCTGCCTTTGCCTTCAGTGCCACCCACAAAGCCTGGCAGCTCACTTCTCTTCTGCATCCCTTCTGAACTTGAGCATTCCTCATCAATAGAACTCTAGAGAACTCTATCCTACCTACTCCAGTTCTCTACTTCATGCATTTCAGTCACTCATTTAACCATGGGAAGTCCTTTTCCCCTATACTAGAGCTGCTTAGTACTTTCAAAATTCTTTGGTAGAAGCCTTTGTTGAGTATCCCTGGGAAGTCCAAATACCCAAGGTGAGACCTCACCTGGAGTACTGTGTCCAGCTATGGGACTCCCAGCACAGCCTGGGCAGCCTGATCTAGCTGGAGGTGTCCCTGCTGACTGCAGGGGGTTGGACAAAACGACCTCTGCGAGTCCCATCTAATGCATTCTGTGAACTGTCTCTGTCAGATCTTTCTTATCCCTGTACAAATAAGTAACAAGTGAAGTTCAAAACAGCCCCAGTGAGCCTGCAAAAGAAGGCAGCAAGCTATGAGCAAGCACTCTCAGGTCTCCCCCACTGTGCTGTCTTTATCCAAACTGTCTCCACCGTCACCTGGGCTGCCGTACTCAGCGCAGCTGCCAGCCTCACTCAGCTGTGGTTCCCCATAGACCTCCCAAAGCCTTTTTTAAAAACAAAAACACCTCCAACAGAAAATCAGTGTCACATCAGACTAAGACACTTATGTGTGACTGGACACAACCTTGCATTTAACTGGAACAGCAGAATCCTTGCTGGCTGTCTGGAAAGTTGCGCTCCCAGGTGCACAGGCAAATATCTCCAGCAGCTGTGTGCTTTGCTGTGCTTCCTTCTTTAACACCTTCAAGCAGCAGCTTTGGGAAGATCAGTGCAGGCCGAAGGTAGACTGTAATGAACACCAGAAATGTTTGCTTGTCTTGGAAAGCTGCAACTCAGAGAGAGGCCTGGGGGTGTTGGTTGGCAGTCACTGAACAGAAGCCAGCAGTGCCCAGGTGGTCAAGCAGGCCAAGAGCATCCTGGTTTGGATCAGAAGCAGGGTGGGCAGCAGGGACAGGAGGGGACAATCCCCTGTGCTCAGCACTGCTGAGCCCACACCTCCAGTGCTGTGCTCAGCTTTGGGCTGTTCAGTGCAGGAAGGACACTGAGGGGTTGTAGCCTGTCCAGAGCAGGGTAGTGAGGCTGGAGAAGGGCCTGGAGTAGCTGGGGGTGAGGAGGGGCTGAGGGAGCTGGGGGTGTGCAGGTGGAGCAGAGGAGGCTGAGGGCAGAGTTCATTGCTCTCTGCAGCTGCCTGAGGTTGCAGTGAGCTGCCTGAGGGAGGCTGCAGTGAGGAGGGGGCAGCCTCTGCTCCTTGGTGCCAAGGGACAGCAGCAGAGGAAATGGTTCCAGGTTGCCCCAGGGGAGGTTCAGGCTGGAGCTCAGCAAATCTTTGTGCCCTGGAAGGGCTCTCAACCATTGGCACAGGCTGCCCAGGGCAGTGCTGGAGTGCCCATCCCTGGGGGTGTTCCAGCAGCCTGTGGAGCTGTGCTGAGGGCCATGGTTTGGTGTGACCCTGCAGTGCTGGGTGGAGGCTTGGACTGGGTGAGCTTGGAGGGCTCTTCCAGCCAGATGTGTTCTGTGATTCTGTGGCAGACCTCTCCTGGCCCTCCAGTCTGTAACCGACAGGTCCATAACTGTACTCCTGTGCAGCAGCAGCTACTCAGCCATTTAACAGCTGTCGTAATGGGCAGCAAATCCCAAGCAGGTTGTGAAAGGAATGCGTTTACAAAGGAGGGATTGTTCAAAGGGAATGGGAACTTCTGCCTTGTTAGAAGACTGGGATTGAGAACCTCTCTGAAACTGACAGCCAACAGCCAGGAAACTTGAGGCAAGGACTAACCCAAGCCGACTTCAACTTGCAGAGGGATTTCCATCCTCAGCAGTGGTGTGAAACTGCTATTCCTGTTTAACATTTCCAAGTCACCTCAACTTGAAGGCCAAGTTCACCCTGTTTTTCTTCAGCATAACATCAATCTCCTCATTTTCTGTTCCTAAGCCCAAGGCCAGCTGCACATGAACAAGCCCCATCCTCCCAAGCTGCTCAAGTGCCTTTGTGTGACACACACTCAAATGCTGCATTTCACTATGGCCATGTTTTTGTTGGCAATCTGTTAAAACTTAACAGAATCAGAGAACTATTTAGGTTGGAAGAGACCTCCAAGTTCACCCCGTCCAACCACCTACCCAACCCCATCATGGTCATCAAACCATGGCCTCAAGTGCTATGGCCACAGGTTTCTTGAACGCCTCCAGGCATGGGGACTCCACCACCTCCCTGGGAAGCCTCTGCCAATCCCTGACCACTCTGGCACCAAAGACATTTTTCCTCATCTCCAATCTAACCCTGTCCTGGCACAATTTCAGGACATTTGCTCTCCTATCACCTGAGGCAGAGGAGCAACCCCTCCCCCCCTGCTTGCTGCAGCCTCCTCTCAGGGAGCTGCAGAGAGCAATGAGCTCTGCCCTCAGCCTCCTCTTCTCCACACTGCACACCCCCAGCTCCCTCAGCTGCTGCTCCCCAGCCCTCTTCTCCAGACCCTTCCCCAGCTTGGTTGTCTTTCTCTGGACCTGCTCCAGCCCCTCAATGTCCTTCTGGGAGTGAGGGGCTCAAAACTGAACCCAGCACTCAAGGTATGGCCTCACCAGTGCCCAGTACAGGAGGACAATCCCTGCCCTGCTCCTGCTGGCCACACCATTGCTGATCCAGGCCAGGCTGCTGGTGCCCTTCTTGCCCACCTGGGCACACCCTGGTTTACCTTCAGCTGCTGCCAACCAGCACCCCCAGGTCTTTCCTTCATGGGCACGTTACAGCCACCCTGCCCCAAACCTGGAGCATCCATGGGGTTGTTGTGACTCAGCGCAGGACCCAGCACTTGGCTTTGTTAAAGCTCATACAGCTGACCTCAGCCCTGTGATCCAGCCTGGTCAGGTCCCTCTGCAGAGCCTTCCTACCCTCCAGCAGATCAACACAGCCACCCAGCTTAGTGCCATCTGCAGACTGACTGAGGGTGCCTCAGTTCCCTCACCCACACCATTGAGAAAGGCATTAAAGAGAACTGGCCCCAGCACAGCCCTGGGGGACACCACTGTGACTGTGACCACCAACTGAGTTAACTCTTCCTCGCCACTCTCTGGGTCTGCCCATCCAGCATCTGCCTGTCCAAGCCAGGAGCAGCCACTTTGTCCAGGAGGATGCTGTGGACACTGTGTTCAAATTCCTGTGCAACTGTTGCAGATCCTTCTTCACCTCTGTTTGCCATCAGTCTGACACTTGCAGTTCTAACACCCACAGAACAGCAGTTCTGGGGTCACCAACTCAGAATATTAATCCAACAGAGGAGACAAATCAAGAACACCTTACTGGGAAGATCCCACTGGAGCAAGGGCAGCATCCCAGTCTAAGTTTTGACAGCCATAAGAACAAGAGGACACTCCTACAGAGGCTGAAAAGCCACCTCTCCAATTCTGAGATGGAAACACTTCTCTGACTTTAAGCCTCTGGTGCTTTTCAGCCTCACAGGTAGCAGGGAAGTTAACAGCACCCAACGTGTCACCACTGCTGACACGGGGGTGTGGAAAGGGACACAGTGGACAATAAGCCATGAACAGACTTCTGACATTACTAGCAGCAAAGGAAAGAAATCCAAGAGAACAAGGCAGCTGCAGTGATCTCCTGTCCTCCAGGCTGTCACAAGTAAGCTTGTGGAAGCACCAGCAGAAAGTGCCTGCCAGAACAGACACAACTCCTCTGCCTCTCTATTCCTCTGTTTCCTTTCAACCACCACAGCCTGATGGGGCCTTCTCCAAGCCTTCAGTGAAAATCACAGAAGAGGTGAAGTCAGAAGGGACCTGCAAAGTCATCTGCTCCACCCCTCCTGCTCAAAGCTGCGTCAACAGCAGCAAGTTGCTGAGGGTTGTGTCCAGCTGGCTTCTGAGCTACTGCCAAGAATGGAGACCCCACAACTTCCACATCACCTGCCCAGACATTCCCCCATCACCCTGTAATACAGAAGTCAGGTGGAATTTCCTCTGTCACAATTTGTGTCCAGTTCCCTGGTCCTGTCACTGCATACTATTGAAAGGAGCCTGGCTCTGTCCTCTTTATTCCACCTTTCAGGTACACTTAACATCCCCCTGAACCTTCCTTCTCTCCTCCTGGCTGAGCAGCCTCCACTCTTGCAGGAGAGATGCTCCAGGCCCTTAGGCACCTTAGCAGACTTTTGCTGGACTCATGTCTCAGCTGTATTGTGGAGCACAGAAGCAGACACAAGCACTCCTCTACCTCTTGCTCACCTTTCTTAATGTGGCCTTCTCTGCTGCAAGGGCACAGGGCACACAGAATGGTGGGGGTCAGAAGGGGCCAGCTGAGTCCAGCTCCCCTGCTAAAGGAGGTTCACCTAGAGCAGGCTGTTCAGGAATGTGCCCAGGTGGGTCTGGAATCCCTCCAGAGAAAGAGAGTTCACAATGGCTCAGGGCAGCCTCATCCACTGCTGCAGCACTCTCACAGCAAAGAAATTTTCCTTATTCAGAACTTCCTGCCTGTTGACCCTTGTCCTGTTGCTAGGCACCACTGAGAAGAGCCTGGCCCCACCCTCCTGACACTCAGATACTGCTGCATATTGATAAAAGCACCTCAGTGTTCTCTTCTCCAGGCTGCAGAGTTCCATGTCTTTCAGCCTCTCCTCACCACAGATGCTCCAGTCCTCTCATCATCCTTGAAGTCCTCTGTTGGGCTCTGTCCTGTAGCTCTCCATCTCTTTTAACTAGGGGGCCCAGAACTGGGCACAATGCCCCAGATATAGCCTCACTACAGCAGAGGGGGAGGAAAATCTGTCCTGACCCTGCACATCTCTCTCATCCTCTCAGCACTTTTCTACCAAGATGTTTTCTGGCCAGGCAGTCCCCAGCACACACCAGTGCCTGATGCTGCTTCTCTCCAGGGGCACACTTGGCACCTCTCCTTGCTTTTCTGTCAGCTCTTCTGTCTGGTGAGGTCCCTGTGGACGGCAGCACCAAACTTTAGCCTACCTCTCTGGTCTAGTTTTGCATCCTCTGCAGACTTGCTCAGAGTGCAGCTTTGCGTGACCACCTAAGTCAGTTACAAAGTGTTACATGGGGTCCCATCCCTGAAAGCATCCCAGGGCAGGCTGGACAGGCTTGGAGCAACCTGAGTAGCTGCAGATGTCGTTGCTGACTGCACTGGGGGGACTGCAGCACTGCCTGGTGATGAGAGGCTGAGGGACCTGGGGCTGCTTAGTCTGGAGAAGAGAAGACTTGAGAGGAGATTTAATCAATGTTTATAAACTATCTGAAGGCTGGGGGTCGGGGGCGGGGGGGACAGGCTCTGCTCACTGCTCCCTGGGATAGGACAAGGAGCAATGGATGGAAGTTGCAGCACAGGAGGTTCCAGCTCAACACAAGGGGGAAATTATTTACTATAAGGATTGCAGAGCACTGGCACAGGCTGCCCAGAGAGGTTGTGAAGTCTCCTTCCCTGGAGACTTTCAAGGCCTATCTGGATGTGTTCCTGTGTGCCCTGAGCTAGATTGTCTGGTCCTGCTCTGGCAGGGGGGTTGGAGTGGATGAGCTCTTTGGGTCCCTTCCAACCCCTGACATCCTGTGAGCCTGTGACCTTTAGAATTCACTTCCAAACCAAAACACTCTATGCTTCTACATTTGAGACCTAGGGTACATCACCAGAGACTGGCCTTCAACTGGCCCTTTGTGCCACTGGTGACAACCCCTCGAGGCCAGCAGCTCAGCCACTTTCCCGCTGTTCATTCACTCCATGGTGCACTTCAGCCTGTGCAGGAGTATGCTAGGAGAGCCTGTGCTGAAAGCCTCACTGAAGTCACAGAATCAGAGAACACATCTGGTTGGAAGAGACCTTCAAGTTCATCCAGTCCAAGCCTCCACACAGCACTGCAGGGTCACACCAAACCATGGCCCTAAGCACAGCTCCACAGGCTACTGGAACACCCTCAAGGATGGGCACTCCAGCACTGCCCTGGGCAGCCTGTGCCAATGGTTGAGAGCCCTTCCAGGGCAGAAAGATTTGTTTCACTCCTGCTGTGCACAATGCTCTCCGTCATTAACAGCTGCACATGTGCTAATCGGGATGGTCTCCAAATAACCAATCTCACAGCACTGTTTAAACAATCCTCCCTGCAACCAGGCACTGCAGGCACAACACTTCTCTTTTCTCCACCACGGATTTAAACTGCAGCTGGAATGGGCTCATGATCTCAGAGAAACAAGTAGCCTGCTACCCACACACAGATCTACTAACTACTTACTGTTGGGAAAACAAGTTTCCCAGGCACACCATCCAGCTGGCATGCCTGTAAGAATTCCTCTCCCTCCAAATGCACTCTGTTGCTGGTAGCCCTTCTCCACAGCTCCTGTAGTTCCCCTGTTGTCAGTGAATCACAGAATCACCCAGGTTGGAAGGGACCCCTAAAGGTAATCTAGCCCAACCTCCCTACAACGAGCAGGGGCATCCTCAACTAGATCAGGAGGCCCAGAATCTGGACAGAAGCAGCTCTTGAGCTCAGACATCCTGGCCTCCCTGAAAGCAAGGCATCAGGAATTCCAGGGAGTATCTGCTCCACGCATTTTCTCCTTACCTGTTTTCACCTTCTCTCTTCCCTTCAGAAGTGCAGCAAAGACACAGCAGAGCCCAAACTGTGCTAAGAGAAGGCCTCTGCTTACACTGAGAGGGGAAGAATGCACAGCACAAAATCCTCTGTACCTGGAAGCTCAGCATCCTTCTAATCTCCACTGAAACTGCGTCAACCCCCTCTGGGCAGCAAAGCAGCAATGCAGTTTTCCTCAGCTCTGTTCAGACAACCCCCTGCAGATGTGGCTGAGTGGCAGCTCAGCCCTGCAGGCCCTGCAGCAGTGGTAAGCTACAGCTGTGGCTTGGCGGTGGGTTCTACATCTGACCAAGTGTTCCAAACACAGGCTGTGGCCTTCAGCTGAACTGGAAGGGCAGACTACAACAGGAGTCCTGCATCCTTTCATCAGTTTAGTGATGTACTGCCAAGAAAGAGCCCAAGTGGTGTCCCTCAGGGGAGGTGCTGCGACCTGTGCTGTTTGATATTTGTGTCACTGCTGTAGGCAGAGGGACCATGCTGAGTGCCATGACACCAAGCTGAGTGCTGCTGTCGATGTGCCAGAGGGACAGAGGCACCTGGACAAGCTGCAGAGGTGGGCACAGGTGAACCTCATGATGTTCAGCAACAGCAAGTGGAGGGTTCTGTACCTGGACCAGAACAACCCTCACTGCCAACAGAGTCGGGGAGGAGGTGAGAGAAAGCAGCCTTCAGGAAAAGGACGTGGGGGAGGTGATGGTGAGAAGCTGGAGGTGAGCAGGCAGTGAGAGACTGCAGCACCGTAGGTCAAGGGCAGTGTTGGCAGCAGATCCAGAGAGGTGATTTTGCCACTTTGATCTGCTCTGGTGAGACCTCATCTGGAGTACTGCATCCAGCTCTGGAGTCCTCAATATAGGAAGGACATGGAGTGATGGAGAGTCCAGAGGAGGCCACAAAATGATCAGGGGTTGGTGGAGCTCTGCTATGGGGACAGCCTGAGGGAGTTGGGGGTGTTCAGCCTGGAGAAGAGAAGGCTCTAGAGACACGTAATAGATGCCTGCCAGGACCTGAAGGGAGCTACAAGAAGGATGGAGAGAGACTGCAAAGGCCTGCAGGGACAGGATGAGGGAAAAGGCTTCAACCTAGAGCAGAGCAGATTGAGATTGGATGTAAGGAACAAGTTCTGCACCAGAAGGATGCTGGAACACTGCAACAGGTTGCCCAGGGAGGTGGCTGGGGCCCATCCTTGGAGATATTCAGGGTGAGACTGGACAGGGCTGTGGGCAACCTGCTCTAGTGGAGGATGTCCCTGCTGAGTGCAGGGGGTTTGGCTGGATGAGCTTTGGAGCTCACTTCCAACCCAGCCCATTCTATCTGTCCATGATTCAAAAGCTGTTGTGCTGCAGTTTTCACAGACCAAGAACCTGCCTTTAAGAGTTTCTGGGGTGCTGATGCTATCTGCAGTCAACCAGCTGAGTCACTTTCAAACAAATGTGGACATATTCCCATCAGACCACAACAACTTCCAGGCAGCTGAAGCCCCAGGCCAACACTAACTGGCAGCAGCCATTCAAAAACTTTCCCACTTGTGCAAAGCTGAAGCAGCCTGGCACTCTCTCTGGCAGGCAAACTGCCCCCTCAGAGCATGAGCACTACTCACCCACGTGCATGGCTGCACACAGGGGACAGTTGGCTGGCACAGAGGATAGGACTGAATGTGCCTTAGTCACAAAGAAGTTGCAACAAGAGTGTCTAAAAACCAAGGAGCAGTTAGGAGCATGAATAGCTGATGTTAGCCGAAGACAACAAAAGCAGAGGATGTTCCTGGCAAGTTCCTGGCAGTTCAATGAGTTTCCTAACTACGACTGATCTTCAAACAGTTCTTGTGCCATGTCCTGTACATGTGGCACCACAACTGCCTCAGAGAGTTTCCATTCACTGCTTAGCCCCCTTGCACCAGTGAAGTGCTGCAGCAGGTATTTGAGAAGGGGCTGATTTTCAGAGCTATGGATGCTACACAGCTCAGGGCTCTGTGGATCTGCATTCCTCCCAGGGAGGAAATTTCATTTCCCAAGCAAAATGTTAATAACCAAATAGTGGAGCAGCATTCAAGGTCTTGTTCTCAAACAAGGAGATTGCAATGTTCTGGCCTCCGCCCTTTGCTAAACTTAAAGGATAAGAAGCTAAAGGGTGCCCAGGCAAAAATAACTGCACAGCCTGTTTAGGTAATTCACATCCCAACAGGTGCCAGAATCACTGGAGGGGCAATGGGATTGCCAGGTGGCTCCATTTCACCGGAAGCAGAGCAGAGTGACACAGAAGCAATCCCTGCAGCTGAGTTCATCTCTCAAATACAATTTCTTCACCGTTTGTACACACACCACAGATGCAGCTATAGAATGCAGACGAAGATGCCAAGGCACTACTGCCTGCTGGGGAAGCCTGTGGCCACCAGAGATGACTCCAGCAAAGACACAGGATAACCTCCAGCCCCTTGTCCCACCTCAGTCAGGCAGCCACTCGGGACAGCAGCCTGATACTGGAGATGAAGCCATCCCAAAGCCCACAGCACAGTCAGTGTAAGCAGCAGGTGGATCTCTTTCAGCCACCGCAGGAGAAATTGCTTACAAAGGGTTCAGTGATTGCTCGCCAAGGCTTTGAGACTTCTCATGACAATTCTTACTCCACACACACCAAAGAGCTTCTCCTGTAAAATGTCTGCACTGAACACAGCTCACTGAGCTGAGCTGCGGCAACTCTGCTGTCTAAGTGGAAAAAGGGAAAGTCTGCTACAGCAGCTAAATTAACCTACTTGTTTAAGCTAAAAGCTTCAGTTACACTGCCTGTAAATAAAAGGCAACACATCTTCCTCTGCACTCTAATGGAGTCTAACTCAATATTGTCTCCGCTTATCTCAGAAGACAATTTGATCCTTTTGTGTAACGTTAATCCAACTCTGCCTGAAGGGGAATTTTGCACTTGACTTCAGTGTGAAAAAGGGTAAGATCACAGAACAATGACATTAAAGTATCTGTGAATAAAAATAGGTTCAGATTTTTTGCTTCCTAAGTGGTTAAAAAAA
>VWZE01026282.1:37535-50179 GCA_013396675.1 Eubucco bourcierii
GGGGGGGGGAGGGGAAAGGGAATGTATATATATACACACACAGTTGATTTGATAAAAGAAACAACAGAAGTCTGATTTCTGACCCAGTTCCAAGCCTGTGAGAAGTTGTTTTACATGGCACTGCTTTGAAAAGCTAAGATAATCCCATCCAAATATCCTGACTGACAATGTGCTAATGTGGCCTCCACAGCTCCAGAGTAACTGAAGTGGGCTATGAAAAAGCCAGGAAGGGATTTTTGACAAGGGTTGGGAGTAACAGGACAAAGAGCAATGGCTGTGAGCTGGGAGAGCCGAGATTGAGACTGGAGATTAGGAAAAAACTCCTCACAGTGAGAGTGGAGAGATACTGGCACAGGCTGCCCAAGGCGGTCGTGGATGCTCCTGCCTGGAGCTGTTCAAGGCTTGGCAGGATGAGGCCTTGAGCAGCCTGGGCTAGTGGGAGGTGTCCCTGCCTGTGGCAGGGGGTTGAAGCTGGATGAGCTTTAAGGTCCCTTCCAATCCAACCCATTCTGTGAATCAATGCAAAGGTACCAATCCTGCAGCCTATTGAATACTTTAACAGAAGTGACAGCTCCAGGGCATGGCTTCCAAGCTGTAAAACCCAGAGGCTCTGCTCAGGGGTGGCCAAGGGCAGCACAAGGGGTGCTGGAGGCCTGGAGCAGGCTGCCCAGAGAGGTTGTGGAGTCTCCTTCTCTGGAGCCTTTCCAACCCCACCTGGATGTGTTCCTGTGTGCCCTGCCCTGGGTGCCCCTGCTCTGGCAGGGAGTTGGACTGAGTGATCTCTGGATCCCTTTCAGCCCCCAACGTTCTGTGATTCTGTACCTGTGCAGCAATCATACTTCAAGCCTTTCAGTTCTGTTAGTGCTGTTAGGGTTCCTCCAGAATCCCTTATACTGTCATCAGAGCCCTGGCTCAGCAGCTTTGGCAGGTTACTCTGCCAGGTTGACCATGATTTGATTCTCTCACCTACATTTCATTCTTCCCTGGCTCTCCATACCACAGACAGTGCAGTAATCAATGCTTACTTTGAATTCATGTCACAGCAAAAGAAAAATGCAACATCCCAACAGCCACACTACCTTCCATGCTGACTGACCACAGGCCATGGGAGGGAAGTTTCCCTACTGGTGCCTTTTTTTTTTTCCACAGTGGAGAATTTATTTTTTTTTAATTGCAGCACAGTGTTATATTAAGGCCCAAATTCACTGTCAAGATAACTTAGGTTACATTATAAATTTATTCATACCATGTTGTCAGCCATCAAAGGTTTAAACAAATTTGCATCACCAAACCAGCAGAGCTCCTTCACAATCACCTGCAATCAGAACTGGAACAGTTAAATACCTACAGTGACAGAAGACGCTATGAGTGATGAGGATCTCTCCCTCCTGCCATCAACTAGTACTGTCTCTATAGTAGCTCACTAGAACTCACAGAGCCACAGATTGCATCAGGTTGGAAGGAGCCTCAAAGCTCATAATGTCCAACTCTCTGCAATCAGCAGGGACACCTCCATCTGGAGCAGGTTGCCCAGGGCCACATTAAATCTGATCATGAATGTCTCCAGGGATGGGGTCTCATCCACCTCCCTGGGCAGCCTGTTCCAGTATCTCACCACCCTCACTGAGCAGAACTTCCTCCTGATGTCCAACCTAACTCTGCCTTCTGCATGCTTATCTAAAATGCAACAGGTTATTAACTTGTACCTTAACAGGTAACAGATCTATTTCAATCAGGATTTCCACTCAGATGCCACTGAACACAAATCAGGAAGAGAAAAAAAAAAAAAGTCTTGCATATAAACTGGGTTTTCATTGCTTAAATAATTACAGGGCTTGCAAGAACTGAGACACAATATTAGACAGACAATCAAGCAGAAAATCCTGCCCTTGGCAGAAAGCTAACAAAATCAGTGTAAACCTACTATCCTTTTGGAGCAGATGTATTTACTGACCACTGAGAGACAACCTCTGTCAGGGGCTGAGTTGAATCTGCTGCGGTTATCTAGAGCACGCTGCAGTCATGGCAGCTTCCAAAATGAAAGTTCTGGTTGGAGCAGAGTATGATCACAGAATGTTAGAGGCTGGAAGGGACTCCAGCCAGTCCAGACGCTCACCCAGTCCAATCCCCTGCTAGGGTAGGATCACCCAGAGCAGGTCATACAGGAACACACCCAGGCAAGTTTTGAGTACCTCCAGAGAAAAGCTCCACAACCTCCCAGGGCAGCCTGTTCCAGTATTGTCACCTTCACAGGGAAAAAAAACTCCTCATGTTTCCATGGAACTTCCACCCATCAGCCTTTGCCCTGTCACTGGGCATCACCCAGCAGACACCGGCTACATCCTCTGGGCACTCACATCTTTATAAACATGAATGAGGGCACCCCTCAGGTTCTTCCTCTCCAAGATAAAGAGCTGCATCTCCTTCAGGCTCTGAGGAGGTTCCACTGCCTTAACCATTTTTGTGGCTCTCTGCCGGACTCTCTCAAGCAGTTCCGTGAGGTCCTTTGTGAACTGAGGGGCCCAGAATTGGACACAAAATTCCAGATGTGGCCTCACCAGGGCAGAGGGAGAGGAGAACCTCTCTTGCCCTACTAACCACAGCCCTTGTAATCCACATCAGGATGGCACTGTCCCTCCTGGCCACCAAAGCACATTGCTGGCTCATGGGCACCCTCCCATCCACTAGGACCCACAGGTCCTTTTCCCCTTCACTGCTCTCCAGTAGCTCAGTCCCCAACCTGTTCCGGTCCATGGGATTGTTCTTTCCCAGGTCCAAGACTCTCCCCTTGCCCTTGTGAATTTCATTACATTTCTTCCTGCCCAGCTCTCCAGCTGAACCGCAGCACAGCCTGAGGGCTGTCATCACTACTCCCAGCTAGGTGCCATCAGCAAACTTGCTGACAACGCCCTCTGTGCCCTCAGCCAGGTCGTTGATTAATATATTGAACAGAACTGGTCCCAGTACTGACCCCTGAGGGACTCCACTGGTTACAGGCCTCCACCTTGACTCCATCCCAGTGACCACAACTCTCTGACTTCTTCCCCTTAACCAGTTCCCAGCCACCTCAGTCCCTGACCATCCAGACCACACTGCCTCAGTTCAGTTGTCGGGATGCTGTGGGAGATGCTGTCAGATGCTTTACTGAAATCAAGACAAAGCAGAGCCACTGTTCTGCCATCATCTGCCCACCTGGTGCTGGCCTCATCAAAGGCCAAACATTACTACCCCTTGGTAAAACCGTGATGGGGTTCAGATTGTGCCATGGGAGGCTTCCTGTTCTGGTTGCTGCTTCTGGGTTCCAGGTTTTTATCTGTTGGCTTTTCCACTGGGATGGCAGCAGGACAAGGAGGGATGGATGGGGGAGCAGCTCCTGGCTTGGGCTTTCAGCTCACTTGCTGCTGTCTGCTGCTGCTCTGCACCCTGCTTCCTCTGCAGCAGGTCAGGACATGGTGCTGCTGTACCCTGATCAGCTGCTGGGCTCAGGAACTGTTCTTAGCTAATTTCTGGTGGTTTCAATGCCAACTTTTGTGTGCTACTTTTCCCTCGCTTCCATGTTGGGAAAACTGAGAGGGTAACCTGCTGGTTCAGTCTGACCCGTTCTGTTCTGGTTTAAACCACTCCAATCACTCTCTTTGGGGAAAAAAAATGAAGATGGACAAGGGTAGAACTAAGTTCAAAGCACCATCTAAAGCCAGGGTGACTGGCTCACATGTGCCAGTTGCTTAGTGCTAGCGTGGCCGTGGCTCTTATCCTGTACACACCAAATCCATCATCTGAAGAAGTCAGACCTAAGCTGAGGGGTTGTGTGGAATCAGTCCCAGGTTTGTAACTACACAAACTAATTCCACAATATTTAAATAAGCCTCATTTTTCACCTATAAACTTGCTTCATTTTACGCACATCAAGGTAGCCTAAACCAGTTGGTTCTACTGCTTTCCACAGAGTGCAAGCCAAGAACTGTTTCCTGGTCAGCAAAGACATACATTTAACAGATACAGGTACTACAAACACGCCTCCAGGTACCACAAACATGTCACTCCTCAGTAAAATATGTTAGAAGTTTATCACTTTAGATAATCTCAACCACCAAGACTGATGAATTGTTCTAACTGTGTAATCTACATGACTGTACTGGGCAGTAAAAAGAGGAATCCCTATTCACAGTATCACCAAGGTTGGAAGAGACCTCAAAGATCATCAAGTCCAACCAGTTACCATAAGACTAGACCATGGCACCAAGTGCCACGTCCAAACCCACCTTGAACACCTCCAGGGATGGTGACTCCACCTCCTCTCTGGGCAGCCCATTCCAGTAGCGAATTCCTATTGCACCTTATCCCCCAGAGCCATGCGCAGCTCCACGTTTCATTGTTGTGTCTTCTGAAGTTGAGAATTTTGTACTTGCTTTTTGCTTACTCATTTGAAAACCAGAGAACTTAGACCTACACCCCCAAAATCAGAACACTCCCCCCCTCCCCAGATAGTACCAGTACAATGCTTTCTTGTCACACCTGGAAATGTGTGGCTGTTGAGAAAATTAATTTTAATCAGGAAAATTTCCTCAACTGAGTTGTAGTATCAGCTCAGTAATCATCCCAGCTTTCCCTCCCTGGGAAATGGACTTCCAAAGGAACAGCATTCTGCTCTGTGCTGTTCTGTTATTCACCTTCACTGTGACAAGACAATCAGCCCTGGTTCTCTGCTGCAGGACCCCTCCACTCTACCTCTCTCCAGTGCATCATCTGCAGCTCAATGCAAAGAAGCTGATCCAGCCATCGCTGCTAATAATCCTTTAAACAAATAATTAGCATCTCTGGCAGTTAAACAAACCCTTTCTGCTCCTTGCTTTCAGGACTTTGTCAGCCTGTCAATGCTGCTTCTGCCAGCAGTATGTGGTGGGTGGAACCAAATGAACCCAAAGAACATACCTGGGCAAAACTCTCAAACATCACATGCCTGGGACACCAGAAAGTGTCCTGAGATTTTAAGGTATTGCTACTGGAAGAAAACCTGAGTATTTTTATTTAAAATGGGCAGAATCAGAACTGCTGCTGCTGAAAAAAACCATTTGGATTTTTTTTCCTTTAACAAAACTTAAAAAAACAAAACAAAACAACAACAAACAAACAAACAAAAAAAAAACGTATTTGCCTAGCTGGACTCCCACTGAACAAACAGGTGCAAGCACAAAGAGGAGAAGCATGGCTAAGACTTACAATAAAAGCCAAGCAAGAAAAAGCAGAAGCTTTCAACCACCATTCAGTCCTGGACAGACTCCTACACACAGCTCACCTGAGCCAGTCAGCATGCAAAGCAAAGAATGGGTTTTGCTCTATGGATCTTCCCTAAGTCTTGCAAAAACTTGCATTAGGAAAAAGAAGATCAATCCCTGATTTCAAGTTCACTGGAAGTATTGAGAGATCTTCTATCCAGAGAAACTCTCTACAAGTGAAGGAACCATCATCAGACATTTGCAGCTTCATTCTCACACCCATGTAGGGTGACCCCTTTAAGGAAATGTGGAGAGCTTCACCCAGGCTCTGGGCGCTGGAGCCAGTCACAAATCACAAACACTATGTCAGCACCACCAGAAGCAGGGATGGCTTCTGCTGATACACTGTTTGCAGCTCAAGGGGACAGAACAAACTCACTTCTATAGTCATAAGCTCTCCTCTCTTGACATCACAGAATCGTGACGGGGCTGGAAGGGACCTCCAAAGATCATTCAGTCTAATCCCTCTGCTAGAGGAGCATCACCCAGGGCAGGGCGCAAAGGAACACATCCAGGTGGGGTTGGAAAGTCTCCAGAGGAGAAGACTCCACAGCCTCTCTGGGCAGCCTGATCCAGGCTCCAGCATCCTCATGGGGACAAAGTTTCCCCTCCTGTTCCCCTGGCACCTCCTCTGCTCCAGTTTGCCCCCAGTGCCCCTTGTGTTGCCCCTGGCCACCCCTGGGCAGAGCCTGGCTGCATCCTGCCCACACTGCCCTGCACATCTTTAGCACAGCACTGAGGGTAGCCCTCAGGCTCCTCTGCTGCCAGCCTCAGCTCCCTCAGCCTGGCCTCACAAGAGATGTTCACTGCCTGCAGTAGCTTGGGGGCTCTGGCCCTCCTCCGAGTATCAATGACACAGCTAACAAGTTTTCCCGTGTTAAATTTGCTGTTAGGTTTTGTGTAGATGTTCAACTGTCACCACGTTCAGAGGTCACTGTTTTGCACACATTTCAGACCTATGTTGCACACTTAATTCCCTGCTCCTCACAGAGCAACCTTCTTAAACCTTTCACACCACAAATGTTATTCACTGACATGCTTTGGAAGAGCTTGGTTTGGGAAGCAGGAAAGTAAAGTTTTCATCTCAAACTGCAGACATTTGGAAAACCAGCATTAGAACGAAGCACAGAAAGGAGGTACAAGAGAACTAAAAGACTAAGTTGGAAGATGTAAAACTGAACTTTGGGATTCATTCTAAACACTACATTGTAACCCACTGGTGTTTACATTCAAATTTCCTTTGTCAACCACAGCTTCGTTCATTTTTTTCTTTCCCAGTTTTTCAAGCTACAGATATGTTGAAAATGAGAATGTTTTCCAGACACTGATTAGCTTTCCAGGGGAGCATGCCCACACCAGAGCCTCAGCAGTGTTGCTTATGCAGGTTCATCAAGCGAAGCTTATTCAGAAGCCAGCTGTTGTTACCAAACAGACCAGAAGTCCAGGTAAGCCAAAACACTTCTGAGTCAGAGCAGGGGTTCACTGCTGGTCCCCACTGTCTGAGATGATGGCAATATTGGGTGGTCTATAAGGGAACCTAAGCACCTGACAAGCTGTGGCCATGCTACTCTTCAAGCAACCTGCTGGATTCTGACCTTCAGGGCATTTCAACTGCCAAGCCACAGGACTGACATTGGACAGGCTCTGCTGGCAAAAACCAATCAGAAACAGCGAAGTGTGGGAAGGAAAAGCAAGGTGTACAGAAGGAATTTCAAGAGGGTTTGTTAACTCTCCTATGATTACAAGTGCCAGGCAGGGTTTCAGGTTCCAATACAACGTTCTTGAAAAGCAGGAAGCACCAAGGCAGAGCTGGTTTTCCTTAATCACATCTTAACCATCTGTAAAAATTCTGTTATCTAACCACACTTAAAATAGTTTACTAAAACATGACTGTTCACTATTCATTTGTCTTAGGTCTTCTTTTCCTGACTGACTGCCCAAACAGTTGTGCTACATAAGTGACACACAAGAGATTCCTAGGACCTTGTAACTCTCTTTAACCTGCTCCCACAAGCAGTGCTTTTCCTAAAACCACAAATGCAGTAACTACGCCTGAAAACATCAAAGCCTCTAGTAAAGCTACTGTATTTTTCTTCTTGAACTTAAGCTTTACATGGATCACCAAAACATCTCCCTGAATCATGGGCAAACATTTGGCAGGGGGCTGGACAGGAACACCACCTTTTGCTATGGAAAGCACATGCAAGCCCTGGCTGTGTTCACCTTCCCTCCCTCAGCACACTGTCACTGTCTTAATTCTGCAAGACCAGGAATCCATAGAACACATCTGGCGGGAAGAGGTCTCCAAGCTTACCCAGTCCAAGCCTCCAACCAGCACTGCAGGGTCACACCAAATCACATACCTAAGCACAGCTCCACAGGCTGCTGGAACACCTCCAGGGATGGGCACTCCAGCACTGCCCGGGGCAGTCCGTGCTAATGGTTGAGAGCCCTCCCAGGGCAGGAAGATTTGCTGAGCTCCAGCCTGAGCCTCCCCTGAGGCAGCTTGGAACCATTTCCTCTGCTGCTGTCCCTTGGCACCAAGGAGTAGAGGGAGTAGAACCTCCCCGCAGGCAGCTGCAGAGAGCAATGAGGAGGTGCTTTGGACGTCTGCAACAAAGGAGATGAACCTCACTGAACTACAGTCTCCCAGGGTGAAGTCTGGATTTAAATGTTCGATTAATGCCACAAAATGCTTCTGAAGTCCCAAACAAACAAACTTAAAGGCCCTGATGGGTGTGTTAACATAACTTCACTGTCCGTGGGAGCCAGCGAAGTCACTTTTGTAAGCTTGTTTAGCTGACCCTAAGTTCTCAGCTGAGAAAGCAGCTCAACACTTCAACAACCGTTTAGATTTCCCAGACTTCTCCAGACCTCTGGTGTGACGAAAGCCACAGGAACACATATTTTAAACCAGAGAAGTTTTCCATTCCCCTGGAGACTCAATCTGAAAGGCAAATTATTTGAAGCTCAGTGGCACCATTAAAGGTGTCAGTGTGAGGTTTCAGTAATCATTATTACTTCCTCCACACTTTCCAACCATGCCCTGTAACATTACCTAGCACTGTAGGTAAGAACAACTGAATCAAAACCCCAGTCTTGGCCACAACATTTGACTCAGCCAAGGACTTGCTTCCCAACGATCTCTGTGGCAGGATCCCACTGAGCTGCAGGGACAGTGGTCCTCATGGGAGACCCCCCAGCTCAAGGGCTCATTTCAGCTGAGAGTGATTTTGAACTTCTGCAATATGGCATGAAGCCCGAGTGCTTACTCAAAGTGACCAAGGAAAGAGGATTTCCCATCCCACTTACAGTTATTCTCTATTTTCCCCCTCAATCTGTGTTTAAATCTAAAGGAAACTAAACCCAGGCACAAGTAATTACTTTTAGTTACTTAATCTCTAGCATTCTTCACCATCATCTTCACCTCTGAGCCTGCCCTCAGCTATGCACGTACAGGGGCAGTCCCCCCCATTTCGGTAGCTTCCTCTGGTGCCAGTCTCTGCACTGAAGCACTGGCATTGCCAAGGATAAACCCTCTGCAGCAGGACTGGCAGTAAGAATGACCTCTTCAAAGCTAATCTTCTACAGTTAGCTGACAGCACCTTTTGACAGAGACGTTTTTGTCTACTAAACCCAGCACACACAAGAATTTAGCCAGGTTTGCTTCAAAACCTGGCACTTGATAACACGGTTTGGAACCCTGCAGCTCTAAAGCATTGGTTTGAACACAGCTAGAAAGTGCAGTGACTGGAAGAAGTTGCCATATGGTAGCCACAATGCAGGTTACATTAAACAAACAAAAAAAAAGTGGCTGACACATCACAAAGCCATCCCTATAGAACAGCATGGCACTGGCATTCTCGAGAACAAAGAAATGAACATCAAGAAGGAGCTATCTACTTGTATTTGGAGGTGGTTCCTCCAGGACAAAAATTAAACCATTGCATTAAGTAGTTTGAAAACCCCCACTTCTCCCTCCCTAACCCATCTGTGCCATCAGCTGCCAGACAACTTCCAGTACTAGAAGTCCAAAAGCTTTCATGAGAGCTTCAGAGAACCCAGTCCCTGCACACACACACAGGTGTCCTGTCTGAGAACGGCTGCCTGATGTGATGCAGCAGAATGAGGCTGTGCTCAGAAAGCAGTTTTTGTGGTAGTGCTGTCACCAATTTTTAAACTAACATCAAGGGAGCTTAGCCAAACTGTGATAAAGTATGAGGCAAAATAGCTGGAACCAAGGAGGGAATACAGATCAAAGTGTGGATTTCTTCTAAGTCTGAACACAGGGAATTATCTATTGAAAACAGAATCATAAAATGGGTTGGAAAGGACCTTGGAAGATCATCCAGTTCCAACCCTTTGCCATGGGCAGGGACACCTCCCACCAGCTCAGGTTGCTCGCGGCCTCATCCACCCTGGCCTTGAACACCTCCAGGGAGGGGGCACTCTCAATCTCCCCTCTGCCAGTTCAAAGTCATTGCCCTTTGTCCTGTCCAAGCCCCACCCAGCTCTCCTGAGCATCTCTGCATACACAGCTTTTGACCACAGACAGTACACAGAGAAAAGGAAACCCACACAGCTACTTTGTTCATGAAGTAAACATTGTCCCCATAACCTGCCATGTGCCATAGCACTGCCCCATGACACCCATCACCTCCTGGAGTGAACAGTGCCCATTTCACATTTGGGGACCCCAACAGCCTGTGAAGTTCAAAATAAAGAGTTTCTCCAGTGAAGAAATGCAATTTTCCACTCTGCTCCACAAATACTGGCAAGAACCCCCTGACTGTTAACTGAGCTCCTCAACAACTCTGTCACACAGTACAACAAAGATTTATTATTTTTTTAGCCCTCCCAAATAACACATCAATGTAAATATACTTTCAGCTGTGTTCATTTATCTCATAGCCAAAGAACTGTTGTTGTTAGGCAATTAATATTCCTCTGAGAATCTCTCTTTCATAGTGTGAAATACAGATTAAGCTACCTGGGGCTCACTGCTCTCATTCCAAAGGCAGCTCTTGAGATTTCCAAGAGTAGTGCTGGGGGCTCCAAATTCTAAAACCTTGCTGTAAACTGGCCCAGGAGCTCTGCGAGCAGCAGAACAGTGAGGCCCCGTTCCCATATCCATTATCCTGTGTGAACTATCCTAGGGGATCGTGCCTTGGCACAGGGGTTGGACTCCATCTCTGGAGGTCCCTCCAACCTCTTAGGTTCTGTGATTCTACGTTGAGGTCAGCGTTGATGTGAACATTTCAGTGAGCACGTGAGTAGCTCTCTTCTACCTCCCTTGCTCACTTTCACAAAGTTTGTAGGAATGTCTCACGTGGAAGACCTCAGCTACCAAATTTGTTTGAAATCAGTTAACAGTCAGAAGAGTTCTTACAGGGGCTGACAGCACAGGCACTGCAGCTGGATTTGAGCTGTGCTTCCTGCGGAAATAGAGCCAAGAAAACCTGTGAAAGCATCGATAACAATCCCCGCTACAAACTGTTCTCACTCTTTCCCACATCTGGAAGCACTGTAGCTTTTGCTCTGACATTCAGCACAGTGCTAAAGCTGCTTTATTTCTGTTCCTGTCACAGATACTCTCCGGCCCCAAACTCGGTCGTCTTGGCTATGCAAAACACACTCAAGAGTCTCTACTCAATGCTCACATTCAGCGGGAACTTCCTGCAGCTAAACTCACAGACACACATCAGAAACAGGAGTGGAAGTGCAAGATTCTGCTGTGTGGATAGGAAGAATTCTTACATCCATAAAGCCTTCAACAGCACAGTTATGGTAAATCCATATACCACTGAGAGGTCAGTTTTGTCAGAAATCCCTCTTCCAGGGATTACTTCCCAAAAACAAAAGAAAAAAGCCTCCAAGATAAACGTTCAGATCCGGCTTGCAAAATTTGCTTGTGATTTAATTTTCCTGCCTATGGATTATTAAGTGACATGCTACAAGTTTTAAAACAATTTGGGACCTTCCTGACTGTTCAAGTAAATCCAAACACCGCTTTCATCGTTTCTGCTTAGGGTTAAATGCAGCAGGTATGCTTGAATACCTTCTTAGCAGTCGTGAGGTTCAGAACTACGATAACCCAGTTTTCTCATTCCCAGCGGCCCGCACTGCATGCACACCAGACATGTGGCATGGCCCGCTCCAAACGGCCGCGGCAGAGCCGTTCGGCTGGCAGGCGTCCGGCAGCAGCCAGGCCAGCCCCGGCCCGCAGCTCTGCGCACAGCTTCGCGCACAGCGAACCCGCAGCCGCGCACAGCGCCGCAAGCCACCCGCAGCCTCTTCACGAACGGGGCCTGCGTCTCTCCAACATCGTATTTCTCTTTAACCGTAAGAAAGATGAAGCGGCTCGATGAAGTATCATGACTGAACACTAATGACTCAGAAATTCAAAGCAGTCGTGCCCCGAACGCTCGAAGCGGGGACACGAACCAGAACAGAGAGCGACAAAAAAAATTACAGCACTAAATTCCATGCAGGCCAAGGCACAGCCGAATCGAAGTAGCTCCTGGATTTCGGTCTGCCCGGGGGTGCCAGAACCCGCGAACTGAACCGGGCACAGCTAACGCCGAGCACCGACTCGGGCTCGGAACGAGCAGCCGCCCGCAGAGCGCCGCGATGGCGGCGGCCGGAGGGGCAGGGGTGGCGGAAGGAGCGCGGCGACTAGGCGCGGGCACACACCTCCCCGTCACGAACTTCCCCCTACGCAGCCCTCGCAGTCGGTCCGGCCCGGCCCAACCCCGCCCCGGGCGGCTCGGGACGCGGAGGCTCCCGCCCGCCCGCTCCGTCCTTTGGTCCCGCGGGCGCGGACCAGGAAGAAAGTTGCCGAGAAACTTTGTGCAGCGGAAGGGGTCGCGAATGAGGGCCGAGGCCCCCCCGCCCCAGGCGCGCCGCTGGGGCTGCTTGGTGGGCACAGGCCGGGGGCGGGCTGTCGGGGCCTAGCGCTCCGGCGGGCGCCGCCGCCATCGCGGCCGCCTCTGCAGCGATGCAGGGAGCGGGGCCGCGGCCGAGTCCTCACCTGCCTCTCCTCGGCGCGGCGGGTGGGAGACGGTGGGGGCAGGGATGGAAACAGGACCCCCCCCGCTCCTCCCAGAGCCGCGGCGACCCGGGGAGGGAAGGGGGGGAGGAGGGGCGGCAGGAGGCAGCCGGGCGCTCCGGTGCGTGCGGGGAGCCGGGGCCGTGCTGCGCGGCGGGCGGAGCCTCCCCGCCCCTCCGGCCCGGCTCCGGCGAGCATCGACGCCCCTCCTCCGCTGCGCTCGTCTCTGCTTGTGCGGCCGCGCCGGGCGCCTTGCGAAGGGCTGGCTGCGCTTATGGCCGCGGCCGGGCATCTGTTGCCGCGGCGGAGGGTGGAGGCTG
>VWZE01026282.1:52157-63724 GCA_013396675.1 Eubucco bourcierii
GTATTTAAGAGAAAGGAAGGTTACAGGGATGTAAGGGAAGGGGATGGATACAGGCATATACAAATCGATCACAGATGGCAGTGGCTTCTCTGGATGGCAATGGACTTTCGACCACGTAGAATCATAGAATGGTTTAGTTTGGAAGGAACCTCAAAGATCATCTAGTTTCAGCCCCTTGCCATTGGCAAAACCCAGGGGCTCATATGCCTGGAAGCACTGGATAATAATGGGAAGACTCACCACATCAGTGCATGGTGGATTGTCCCCAATTATTAATCTCCTCATACTCATCTGGACTACAAAGGGTTGTTTACCCATCACCCTGAAGTCCTAGATAAATCTTTCCATTGCCACTGGGGTGGACTGTGGTGGGGCACACCCAAGTCCTTGCCCCACCTGAGGTTTGAATAGGGCATGAAACTCTTCTGCTCACACACACCCACACACACCCACTCTGGCTCTGGGTTCTGGAATGTGAAAGGAGTAGGTGTCAAGTACCATACCCCAACCCCTCAGGCCTGAAGGGGGGAGAGCAAATTGCCCCAGTATATATGGCAGTGGGACACATTATCTAGGGGGACTTAGAGAGGGACTTTGAGGAGACTGCTACGTCAGACTGCTAGCCACGGACTGCTAGCCACAGACTGCCAGCAACAGACTGCCAGCGTCGGTCTGCCGGTGTCAGCCTGCTAGGCATGAACTGCCAGCGTCGAACCATCAGACCTTGCCTGCCTGTTGAAGGGACCTGCCTCTGCCGTAATCATGGGTACCCTGCAAGCAGCCTGAGCTTTACCCTGTGCTGCCCCACAAACTGCATTTCAAGGCACTGCCGTGGAAGACTGCCGACAAGGAACCAAGGGACTATCTCTGAATTCCTACTCCACCGCCGTGAGTAGCGCAGACATTCCCTAGGGCTCCAGGCTGCCTTTGTTCATAAGTGCAGCAAAGCTATTTTTGATAGCAAACCCTTTTCCAAGTTTTCTGATTTCTCTGAATTACTAAATTCCCTGTAGAAACATCCTTGTGAAAGGTCTTCCTGACCATATTTCTGAACCCCATCTAATTAATTTTATATAGAGTTGGGGGCAGGGCTTTCTGGAAATAAAATAACTGCAGATTTTATAATTCCTGCCTTGTGAATTGCCACAACTGAGTCACCCTCTCTCCCCTCTTCCCTCTCTCTCTCGGTTTTGTTCAACTTTATCCCTTAATAAATAGTTCTTGGTGATATTTGGTCTCGCTTGCAATTTAATTTCACAACACGGACATCTAAAAAAAACAGTCTTGCTGCTCTGGACAGAGATACTGTTCATCTCTGTTCTCTGGACCCTGACAACTGTAAAAAAATTCTTACGTCTTGACTGCACCTACCTTTTTTCTGTTTCAAACCATCACCCCCTGTCCCTTTACAGCATGCCCTGCTGAAAACTACCTTCCTTATAAGCCTCTTTTAAGCTACTCTGAGGTCTCCCCAGAGCCTTCTCTTCTCCAGGATGAATAGCTCCATCTCTCAGCTTTTATTCATAGGAGATTATTTTTGTGGCCTTCTCTCAACCTGTTCCAACAGATCTGTGTCCTTCCTGTACTGAAGGCTTCAAGTCTGGATACGGTTTTCCAGGTGAGCTCTCTCCAGAGTGGAGTATTGGTGCAGCCCAGGATATGGTTGGCTTTCAGGACTGTGAGAGGTTATGGCTGGCCATGTCAAGTTGGTTCATCTACCAGTACCCCCAAGACCACCTCTGCATGGCTATTGTCAATCACTTCATCCTTCAGCCTGTATTGATGCTGTGGGTTGCCCCTGCTCAGCTGCAGAACCTTGCACTTGCCTCACACTAAATTTCAAGCAGAGTGTGACTAAAGGAGCAGAGCAGCTGAGGAGAAGGCAGGGTGACAGTGCTGTGACTGTCAGCCAACTCAGAGCCACAACGTCTCAGCATGGCAGTGCAATGAGGGTTTCTGTAGGGAAATATTCTGTATTAGCTGGATATGTGAACAGATCCAAGTTAACTAAGTAAGTTTGCTAACTGCAAAACCGTAGACTAAACTGTCTCAAGTCTACTTGGAATGTTTATCTCAAGGGCCAAGGACACAGGCTATAGCAGCTGCAGAAGAGCTACAATAACAACCTGGAATTCAGGCATAACAACAGCCAACGGCAAGAAGACTCAAAGCAAACAGGAGGCATTTTGGACAGATAGGATGCATCCAACTATTCAGTTTCTCACAGTGCGCCTTAACGAATTAGACCAATTACACAATTCCATGAGAGTTTGTATCTGGGCAGTTTGAGCCAACTTGTTGGGTCAGGACCTTGTCCCTTAAATGATTTGTCCAATTGCTTTTGTAATGGGCTGGCCTGAGCAGTCTGTTGGAAGGGTATATAGATGCATGTTTATATTCAATAAAGGGAGAGTGGCAGTAGCATGGCATTGCTTGGATCATATTGGTCTGTGTGTGACTCTGTCCGGATCTCCTGTCAATTGGCTATGTTCCACATCCCCCTGTACCAGGCCGTGCTTGCTTCAGGTTTGGGTTTGGCAGTCTTGGAGACCATACATGCTTACATTGCAGCCAAAAAACAGCTGGGGTTGACACTGGTTTGTGCTTGCTAGTGGCAGTCTGAGTGAGGAGATTGTAACAGGAGAGTGCATCAAACTTGTCTGTTCAGTCTGTTTGATGCCACGGTGGAGGGGACTGGGGACATCATTGGCACCCTCTGTGAGTCAACCTGCAAGCTGTCACCACATCTTACCTGGGTGCAGCTGCCCTGTGCTGCTGCTCTGTGTGATGGAGTGGGACTGAGCAGTTCTGTGAGCTGGGCAGAGGACTCGCATCTCTTGGTATGTGTTCAGGAGGCATCTGCTGAAACTGGCACCAGTCTCAGCTGTGAATCAGCCATGACTAGAGCTGCCAAGGGGCACAGAGAAAGGCAGCAGTGGTGTGGGCTGTGTGTTGAAAAGGGGTTTGAATCTGGGTTATAAGTGAATTGTAATGAGGTTGATATAAATGTATTAAATATTTTTATTAAATAAAGAAAATTCCCCCAAAAGTTATTTACAATTGTTAAGGAGGGGATGAATCTGAGTTGTAAATGAATTGTAATAAGACCAATATAAAAATATTAAATATTTTTATTAAACCAAGAAAATTCCCCAACTTATATACAATTCAAACACAGATTCTTATATGCGGTTGGAAAAGCTATCTTTGCAGAATGAATATGTATACAATAAAATTAATTTAAATGATTTTTAAGAGGCGTTTAGGAAAATGAACAACTATGAAGTCCTGCAGCTCAAACTGCTGCCCCAAGACTAAATGCAAACCTTCCCGGACTTCAGAGAAGAGGATTTACTCATAGATTGGAGTCTCAGAATTAATAACTCAGAAGTATAGATGGGGGCTAGAAATGAGAAATAATATAGTCTCTGCCGTGTGGCGGCCTCTCACGTGACTGTGGCTCCGGCGATGCAAACGGGTCTACCCAGGGATAGCGGACCGTGACAAGGTGAACCCTCCGTGGCTCTCAGGAGGTTCCTCGGAGCAGTCAGCCTGGGCTGGAACAGTTCGGCCGTTTGCGAGGCTCAGCGAGTCGCGATGTCGCAGATTGCCTAGGGCTGTTTCAGAGGCTCGGCCAGCATTAGACGGACTGAGTTCAGACGGGCTACTGTGTATCTCGGCACAGAACGAGCCCTGCAGTCCTCTAGTTCGGCGTTTGTGGGGAAAAGGTGAGTTCCCCGCTATGTGACGCCAGGCAGTGCCAACAGATAGCAATCAGGATGGTAACCGTAGAAGTGGCAGCGACGCAAATGAATTGGTTTGGGTTTTTAAGAGTTCTTGAGCGGGAATACCCCAGCACGGGACAAACTTGCAGTCCCTTAGCCTGGTGCGGCAGACAGGCAGGATCAGACCTGCCATTTGTGGGGAAAAAACAAGTCCCCTGCTACATGATGCAAAGCAACACAGACAGGTAGCAGACAAAATAACAGTGGTAGCAGCAAACAAATGAGTTGGCTGGGGGTTTTAAGTATTTCAACCGAGTGTTTTTGACCAATAGCAACAGGCAAAGACATCCCTGGAACCAATCCCAAGTTACCTCACTAAAAAAGGGAGATGCACAAGTCCAGCATTGTGACCTCTGTTTATCAGAGACAAAGCAGTGNATACCCCAGCACGGGACAAACTTGCAGTCCCTTAGCCTGGTGCGGCAGACAGGCAGGATCAGACCTGCCATTTGTGAGGAAAAAACAAGTCCCCTGCTACATGATGCAAAGCAACACAGACAGGTAGCAGACAAAATAACAGTGGTAGCAGCAAACAAATGAGTTGGCTGGGGGTTTTAAGTATTTCAACCGAGTGTTTTTGACCAATAGCAACAGGCAAAGACATCCCTGGAACCAATCCCAAGTTACCTCACTAAAAAAGGGAGATGCACAAGTCCAGCATTGTGACCTCTGTTTATCAGAGACAAAGCAGTGTGTATGATAACTCCAAATACGGAGTCTCTATGGTAGACTGAGAGGCACCAAGGTTTTGTCTGCTTTCCTGCTTCTTCCACCCAGGAAGAAGGGGAGAAAAAGGGCGGGGGCAAGATGGGTATTCAGGTGGATATTTTGGATATGTGTTCCAGGTGTAATTTGGGCCTTCCACCACACTGTGCTGGTACTGCTTGGCTGCCTTGGTTGCCAGCTGCTACTGAAGCTCCACCATGTCTGCCACAGCAGCAGATCAATGGTGTGGACATACACTGGTTGCCATATGGGACTGTGGAAGGGTGGACAGGCCCAGCTGGTTCCTTGGTTTTCCAGAGGATGGCTCAGCCTGCAGATGGGCAGAACACAGGTTTGGTTACTGTGGTGTGGCTGCCAGTGCACCACTGCTGCAGAAACAGGCACTTTTTTTTCCTCAGCAACCTAGTCAATTCTATTGTGGTGAAACCAGGACATGGTTCATGGTTTTCTGCAAACAATGGTTTATTTAAAAAAAAAAAAAAGGAATTAATTAGTATTAGTACTGCCTGTAATTAATTAATTAGTATTGCCTGCTAAGCACTTGCATCAATGTGTTTAAATCAGGGAGTTTAGCCGAGCAGGGAGATGAATCTGGGTATTGTCAGTGTTAGTCAAAGTGAGCAGGGCTTACCCTGTCATGGGAATTTCCTCAAGAGAAACTGTTAATAAAATCATTGATTGTAATTAATCATGTTAAGAGCAAAACATCTTCCTTGGATACAATGCAGATTGCATAGGTGTCAAGTGTTAGGGCAGGCCTGGCCACTGAATGCTTTCTGTGAACTGCTCCAAAAAGTGGAATAGAAAGGGAATGAGGGAAAGAGACTTTGCTGAGACTGGGAAAGAAAACTGATGGCTTTAATGTGTGCTGGTTTGAGACTAATTAGAATATTTTAATAGAGAGAATTACACTCTAGGCTGTAAAAGGAAAACATCATGATGTCTACTTCACTCATAGGCTTGCTGGAGAATTGTTTGGGAACACTAACCAAAACAACAGATAAGTCAGTCTCTGTCTGACTCTTACTCGAACAGCAGCTACTGGGCGATCTAGCAGCTTCTGGCTCTTGGCTCCTCTGCTGATTAATCCTCACTAACCACTTTTCTTCTAACTCCCCTGGCTGATCCTCCTAATTTACCTTGCACGTAAGACAAACCTTGGGGTAAGGTACAGGGGTGGGGAGAAGGTGGAAGGGTGGTTGGGAGCCCCTCCTGGGGTCTCTGATTTCTGGGAGGGGAGTTGTGTTGCTGTATTCCCTTTTAACTTTTGTATTTCTGTAAATATTCTGTCTATAGTGTAAATATCTGCTGTACATTGTGCAAAACTGTAAATAGAGCTTAGTCTCTTAACTTCCAGCTGACTGAGTGCTAGTCTGGGTCATTTTACAAAGTGTGGGGGGGGGCGGAGAACTCCCAAACTTTCACATAATGGAACAAGAATGAAATTTAATATATACAAACCAAATATTGAACCCAAGTGCCCCCTCATGGCAGTTACATCACCGCTGATGCTACAGAGCAGGCACTGGGGAAGTCTCAGACTGCACTGGACAGTGGATGGGAACCAGATTCAGTTTGCAGAATGCATGGACTGGAGCTGAATAAGTCCTCTGTGGATTCTGGCTAGTGAAGAAGAGCACTTGGCCATGGTGATTCCTCAGCTTTGTGCTGGGTGTGAGGTATAAGGACTGGAATCCCTTCTGTGCCAGTTTGGAACCACTGTCCTGCCTGCTTCTCCCCACAGACATGACACACTGGCATCCCAGTGTGGCACACAGGATTTAGCAGTGACCTTAATTTCTACAGGAGCAGGTACAAGCAGGAGCCTCTCTGTGTCCTGATCTTTAGTAGTAACTATCAACATTGAGCATTCTGCTAAAGCAGAAGATGCACTGCAACTATGCAGTGTGGTACTGCACACAGGTACCTGCTGGAAAGTGAGCAGAATTGGTTCTGCTGCAGTTCAAAGCAGGGAAGGGCTGTAGTAGTTCATTGAGGCAATGGAGTGCTAAAGCACCGTGTGCTGGCTGTCCTTACTTGCTGCCCTGAGGCAGATGTTCTCTCCAAGCTTCTGTTTTGGTCACACAGGTCCTGGTTTGCCTTGAAATGTTTCTGCATCTCCAAAGGGCAGGAATCCTGGGTTTGTGCAAGAGTGAATGTTCTTTCTCAAATACCATTTCTGTTTGACCCTGTGTCCTGTCACTAAGGATTTCTGCAGACTTGTGTTTTGAGAAAGAATGCAGAGGGCTCCTTGGTAGCGCAACGATTCCCGTGATTTGGAATTTTTGAAACTACACTGGATTTAGCCTGGAAACTCCCTTGGCTTCCAGACCTGGTGCCACTGACATGTGTGTCACATCCAGTTACCTGGGACACGCTGGATTATATTGTCTAATGAAAGCTCTAATCCTTATCACCTGCTATCTGATCTCCTTTGAGTTGCTCATCAGATTGCTTATGGTTACTTAAAATAGCCAGTGCCTTTGAATCAAGGGCAGTGCTGTGTGTGATGAATGCAACACGCAGCCCTGCAGCAGCTACACATCCTGTACCCTTGAGTCTTGCAGAATTTAATTTGGAAGCTGCAAAGATGAATTTATTTATTTATTCTCATTTAAATGCCACTTTTGAAAGATCTGAAGCCTGTGAAAACATACATGTCCAGGAAAATGTCACTCCTTTACCTGGGCACTCTGCTCTCCTGAGAGGTTTGGACCATATGCTCTTCTTCTCAGGTAGCAGGTCATGCAAGGACTGTAGTCAGACAGGAAAGGGATAAGCAGTAGGAGAAAAAGAGGTCAGAGCTGACCTGAACTGCCTTGGGTTTTGATATCACTGCTGGAGTTTTTCAATGTTCAAGAGGCTTCTGGCTTTGCTTGGCAACCAGTATAAAGAAGCAGTTTCAGCTGATCTGGGGAGCCTCCCACATGTTGATTGTTCTTACCTTGTTATTCTTTGGCTGACTGCACAAGATACTACTGTGAAAGCAACACTTAACAATGTTATTAGCAGCAAAGTCTAATAAGTCAATACGACATTTAAAGAGTGCTGCTGGGGAGTCTGCACCAAAATCTTGCACCAAAATCTTGCTTTCCTGTGCCTTTGTACATGACTTAGTCAAATGGAGCCACTGTTCAAGCCTGTGTCAGTGCCCTTGGGTATGCACCCATGCTTAGCAAAGTTTCCCAGTTTCCTCTGCCAGGTTGTTATTCTTGCCCTAAAGCTGTAAGGATATTTTCTGGGCACCAGAAAACCTGCCTGCATTCCTTCATTTAGAGGAGTTTATCACTTTGGGAATAGTTGCAGGAACAAAATTCTCACCTCAGTCTGGAATGCCAGGCAAATCCTTAGAGTGGAACTTCAATTGGGATAGGCTGTTTACTGTTGTGATGGGCACCACTGCAGATGGCACAGCTGCTGTGCACCACTTAGAGACCTCAGGAGGCTGGATGCCATCAGCTCCCTGTTGGGTTTCTCTCTCAGCATGCCCTGTATCTCTTGCTTCTCTCCCATCTTCCATTTTCTAGTCACCATTCCTTCAACTCTAGGTTGCTGCCCCTCAGGCCTGCTGGCATTGCTGCAGTCGCAGGTTCTGGCAGGCGGATCTGCAGCTCTGTCAGCATCATCTTAACCAGTTTAAATTTCCTGATAGTTTTATAAATAAACAAGATTATGCTCTGCTGGGGGGTGAGTTACGTGCAGTTGTCCCCTCTGCCATGAGGAAAGAGATAACAACACAGGGAGGAGAAGCTTCTTACCCTACCTCAGCTGCATCCAGGACAATCTAAATCTTCTGAAATGCCAGAATTCCAGGAAGCCCAATATGACTGCATTGATAGATGAGGAAAGAGCAGCGGTGACAGGGAACAGAAAAGAGCAGGTGACTTGTCCTGAAGTTTAACTTTCTCTTGGCTAGGCATGAATCTTCCTCAGTTCCAACTCCACATCTGACTTTCTTGTCTCTGCTTTGCTCCCTTGAATTGGTTTCAGTTCTTCCATTCTCCCTTGCAAATCTATGTCAGAGTGAATGAGGCACACAGTGGGTAGGCAGGGTAACGACTGCTTCAGAAGAGGCTCTTGTGGAAAAGCTGATTTTTAGAATCTGAAAGCCACATGAAGAAATGGAAGAAGTGAGAGACCAGCAGTGCTCTTTGTAAGGGTTTTCAGTTACCTATAACCACTCAGCTTCTGGGGCTGAGATTGCTCTTGGGAACTGCCTCATTGCTCTGGTACTTTCAGTGTGGAAATCTGCTGCTTGCTGGTGTCAGAAGGAAGCAGCTTTGCCAACTCAGTTACAGACAAGCAGCTCTACTTCCAAACTGGACACAGTCTTTTGAAATGTAGGGAGCCTCCCACATAGATGTCAGGACAAGGCCAGGATGTGTCAGCAATGCAGCCGCAGCTGCTCTGGCAGTAAACCTCTGCAGTCTCAGTGCACTAGTAGGAGCTTAGTGGATCTAAGGAGCGTGCTCCAAGGCCTCTAACTGCATATCCTCTTGCTCCAGTGCTCACTTCCAAGGCTCCAGACCTACACCAGCATCACTTTGCAGTCAGGTAGGAGCACCATTCTCATGGGAAATGGCAGAAGCTCTTCCCTTCACACCCAGCTTTGGAAGAAAAAAGCACACAGGAACGAATAGATAAGGAGGAGTCCTGCTGGCTTCTTTTTGTTCTGCAAGCTGATGATTTATCCTGCTGTTTAATCACCCAGCTTGAGCATCTGCCTCTGTGAGGGGGAAGGAGCAGACCTCATCTGGAGCCACAGTGCAGAGTGCTGAGGTCAGTAAACTCATGGCACAGCTGCTTCGTGCTCATACTCTTCTAAATGGAAAAAGGCTCAGGAGAACCAAGTACATGGCATGAGTCCAACCATGGAAGCTATAAAAAGGACAATTCATTATTTTTCTTTTAGAGAGGAGAGTTTTGTTCAACACACACTGCTCCAGCCTTTGAGTTATTCTAAGAAAGGGACCTGGGAGGTATTGCTTTTTTAACTCTATTTTTTTTTCTTCTTTCTTTGAATATGCAAGGAACCGAAGCAGTTGTTTCAGAGAACTGCAAAGCTTTGGGGGGCAGCTAAAAATCTTGGGTTTATTTGTTGAGTCTTTTTTAATAACATATTTAATTATTGTCTGTGTTCTCTACATCTTACTAAACAGTTTGTGGAAGCCAGACTCCGTTGCCTGCCTGCTATTTCCTTTCTCATGGAACAAATTGTAAATGATGAGATAAAAAGATACATTTATACATACCACTCAAAATAATGGGGCAATGCTAGTTAATAACATGCAGAGAAAAGTAACTAAAGAGAAGAAAAATACTGACTAAAGAGAAATCCATGGCACTAAAGCATGGCTCATGTGCAGCCTGCTTTTGCTTGCCTTTCCTTTCACTTCAATTAAAGTGGGAAGTGCCATGCACAAAGATAGTCTTATCCTAGTCCTCATTACATCAAAAGAATTCCTGTTGAAAATCTGTGTTCTATATTGTTTCATATTGTTGCTTTTGTTCTGTAATTGGTAAGAGAAATAAAGTTCCAAAACAGTCTGGGTTTCAAATGTGAGGTTGGGCCTGCTTTGATGGATCGTAGCACAGCAAACAGGGGCTGACTCTTGCTGTTCTAGGTAGAAAATGTAATTCAGTCAGAAATCCCAGAGGATGGTGGAAGTGATGGACCTCAACTATGACAAACTCATGATGTGTAATGACAGAAACAGAATCACAGAACACATCTGACTGGAAAAGCCCTCCAAGCTCACCCAGTCCAAGCCTGCACCCAGCACTGCAGGGTCACACCAAACCATGGCCCTCAGCACAGCTCCACAGGCTGCTGGAACTCCCCAGGGATGGGCACTCCAGCACTGTCCTGGCCAGCCTGTGCCAGTGTTTGAGAGCCCTTCCAGGGCAGAAAGATTTGCTGAGCTCCAGTCTGAGCCTCCCCTGGGGCAGCTTGGAACCATTTCCTCTGCTGCTGTCCCTTGGCACCAAGGAGCAGAGGCTGCCCCCTCCTCACTGTAACCTCCCTGCAGGGAGCAATGAGCTCTACCCGCAGCCTCCTCTTCTGCACCTGCACACCCCCAGCTCCCTCAGCCCCTCCTCAATGCCTCACTGCCCTGCTCTGGACAGGCTGCAGCCCCTCAATGTCTTTCCTGCAGTGAGGGGCCCAGAGCTGAACACAGCACCGGGGGTGTGGACTCAATAGTGCTGCGCACAGGGGATGATCCCCTCCTGTCCCTGCTGTCCACCCTGCTTCTNTAACCTCCCTGCAGGGAGCAATGAGCTCTACCCGCAGCCTCCTCTTCTGCACCTGCACACCCCCAGCTCCCTCAGCCCCTCCTCAATGCCTCACTGCCCTGCTCTGGACAGGCTGCAGCCCCTCAATGTCTTTCCTGCAGTGAGGGGCCCAGAGCTGAACACAGCACCGGGGGTGTGGACTCAATAGTGCTGCGCACAGGGGATGATCCCCTCCTGTCCCTGCTGTCCACCCTGCTTCTGATCCAAACCAGGATGCTCTTGGCCTGCTTGGCCACCTGGGCACTGCTGGCTCCTGTTCAGTGACCGCCAACCAACACCCCCAGGTCCCTCTCCGGTCTGCAGCTTCCCGACCACAT
The DNA here is from genome assembly GCA_013396675.1 of Eubucco bourcierii. NCBI lineage: Eukaryota > Metazoa > Chordata > Aves > Piciformes > Ramphastidae > Eubucco > Eubucco bourcierii. The sequence goes on from VWZE01026282.1 coordinate 63,280, forward strand.
ATCCCCAGGCCTACAGCTCACCATGGGGCCGTTGTGACCTGTGCAGGACCTGGCCCTTGGCCTTGTTGAGCTTCATCCAATGAGCCTTGACCCATGGCCCATTTCATAGTAGGAGTCTGCTACAGACCTCCTGGTAAGGAAGGTGAAGTGGATGAGGCCCTCTGTGAACAGATAGGAGAAGCTTCATGTTCACAGGCCCTGGTCCTTATGGGGGACTTCAACCACCCTGACATCTGTTGGAAGGACAACACAGCAGAGCACAGCAATCTAAGAGGTTCCTGGAATGTGTAGATGATAACTTCCTCCTGCAAATGGTAGAGGAACCCACAAGAAAAGGTGCTATGCTGGACCTAGTCCTCACCAACAAGGGCGGGCTGGTGAGTGAAGCTGAAGGGTTGCCTTGGCTGCAGTGACCATGAAATGGTAGAGTTTAGGATCCTCAGGG
>VWZE01026284.1:2933-20369 GCA_013396675.1 Eubucco bourcierii
CCTTGTTGAATCTCATGAGATTGGCCTGGGCCCACCTCTCCAGCCTGTCCAGGTCCCTCTGGATGGATCCCTGCCCTCTAGCAAGTTGGCTGTGCCACACAGCTTGGTGCCATCTGCAAACTTGCTGGACATTTTGAACCTTATGCTTCAAAATGTCCATCAAATGATTTTTCAAGTTGCTTGATATTCTTTGGAGGTTTGGGTGTTTGCTTCTTGGCTTTATTTTCTTTAATTAGCGGTTAGGCACACATATATGTGTGTACTTCGTTGCCAGTCCAAAGCAGCAGTAGAAACAACCATTCCATGAGTGCAAAGCTTCCTAGGTGTGTACTTTCTGCATCTGACATGGGTTAGGAACTTTCCCCTCCCCACCACTATTGAAATATACCAGCCCAGCTCAGACAGCTTGGAAGTAAGCTGTAGCTCTGTTGAGAGCAAAGCTAAATTTACAAGCATATATACACAATCTATTTACAAGTACTTACAATAAGATACAAACCAGAAATAATACAGAAATCCACACTCCCTCCTGGACTGAGAAACTACCCAGAAGTGGCTCAAGGCTACCCCCTTCTTTCTCCCTCTCTATCTCCCTTCCCAGCCAGGCAAACAAAAGAACCAGCAAAGCTTATGTTGTTATGTGTTAGCCAAGATTAGAGGAGAGTTAAGAGGAAGTGAATAGATCCAGGGATGCAGCCCCAGGGGAGAGTTTATATTTTGGCTGTTTATCCCTCTCAGAAAACCAATGAATGGTATAGACATCATCATTATTTTCTTTTCACAACCAAAGATCTAATTTCTCTCATTAAAATATTCCATTTAGCCTCAAACCAACACAGCATCACACCCCATCAGTGGGGTGGCTAACCAAATGTTGTTGTTACTGGCCTGGGAAAAAGGGAATGAGTGGGACTGCCTTCATCTCAGGCTTCAGATACTCTTAAGATTTCGCTTTTTTTCCTGAACAGACTTGATTGTGGTTTTGGAAAGGAACAAACCAACTTTTAGTCCTGACAAACCAAGGTCTGCATTTTCACCAGCACATAAATCACACAGCTGCAGGACAGAAATCAATCTGCTAAGATAACTATTGCTAATTGCTCATCTTCTGGGAGCAGAGTGGCTTAAGATTTGGACTGTGGAATTACAGAGCTTTTCACCTCCTACATTGCCAGAATTGTTGAGTCAGAGCAGTGCCCAAAAGTCATTGCCATCTTATGGCTGTCAGCTGCTGTGAAAGTATTGAGGGCTGCAGCAGCTCTGCTCTGAGGACAGGCTGAGAGAGTTGGGGCTCTGCAGCCTGCAGAAGAGAAGGCTTCCAGGAGACCTTAGAGTAGCCTTCCAGGATCTGAAGGGGGCCTACAGGAAGGCTGGGGAAGGACTATTGACAAGGCCTTGTAATAACAGGACAAGGGACAATGGGTTTGAACTGGCAGAGGGGAGATTTAGACTGGATGTTAGGAGGAAGTTCTTTCCAGTGAGGGTGGTGAGACACTGGCACAGGTTGCCCAGGGAGGTTGTGGCTGCTCCCTCCCTGGAGGTGTTCAAGGCCAGATTGGATGAGGCCTTGAGTAACCTGTGCTAGTGGGAGGTGTCCCTGCCTATGTCAGGGGGTTGGAACTGGATGATCTTTGAGGTCCCTTCCAACCTTACCATTCTATGATTCTATGAGTTACTGGACTTTACTCAATTTTCAGTGGAGGAATTCCTGCCCAAATCACCTAACTATGGCTGGAGTTGGCAGGGGATGGAGCACTCATTGGCAACCACAGCAGAAAGGACTGAACCTACACTAAGAGATAGGCTCTTTATATGAGATTTTCTTTTTGCACCTACATGAGTCAACACAAAGCCTAAAACAGCTGATTGACCTCCTGTGTGCAAAGCACCTCTCCTTGGTGGTTAGAGACAGGAGCAGAGGAAGTGGTTCCAAGCTGCCCCAGGGCAGGTTCAAGCTGGATGCTAGGAAATATTTCTTGCCAGAGAGGGTTCTCAGGCACTGGAATGTTCTGCCCAGGGCAGTGCTGGAGTCCCCATCCCTGGAGGTGTTTCAGCAGCCTGTGGAGGTGGTGCTTAGGGACATGGTTTAGTGTTGACCCTTGAGTGCTGGATGGCAGGTTGGACTGGATGAGCTTGGAGGTCTCTTCCAAAGGGATGTTTCCTGTGTTTCTGTATTATGAGAAGGCATTTAGTTGTCTGAATCTGACATATTCAGGCAGTTACAGATGTGAAATGAAACCTTTCCTTTTGTGTGATAGGTGGAAAATGACTTTGCAGTTCTGGAACCCTCAGCACAGGAAGGACATGGAAGTGTTGGAGCGGGTCCAGAGGAGGGCCACAAAGATGATCAGAGGGCTGGAGCAGCTCTCCTATGAGGACAGGCTGAGGGAGTTGGGGCTCTTCAGCCTGGAGAAGAGAAGGCTTCGAGGGGACCTGATAGTAGCCTTCCAGTATCTGAAGGGGGCCTACAGGAAGGCTGGGGAAGGATTATTTACAAGGTCCTGCAATGACAGGACAAGGGGCAATGGGCTTAAACTGGCAGAGGGGAGATTTAGGCTAGATGTTAGGAGGAAGTTCTTTACAGTAAGGGTGGTGAGGCACTGGAACAGGTTGCCCAGGGAGGTTGTGGCTGCTCCCTCCCTGGATGTGTTCAAGGCCAGATTGGATGAGGCCTTGAGTAACCTGTACTAGTGGGAGGTGTCCCTGCCTATGGCAGGGGGGTGGGACTAGATGATCCTTGAAGGCCCTTCCAACCTTACCATTCTATGATTCTATGATTCTATGACTTTGGTTTTGAACTCTTCGCTGAGGAAAAATACCTGCTGAAACAGTAGATAGCTTGTAGGGAAAGCCATAGAAATGATGCTCAGAGCAAAATACTTAGTTCTAGTTGCCTCATGAGCTAAAGCCTAAAAATCCTTGACAGGAATATTAATTAATTGAATGTGCTCCATTTAATGGTAACAAAGTAATACAGACAAAAAATGCTGATTGAAAGAAAATTTACTTAATTGCTAATCCTGTGACTCAGGAAGGAAGCATCTGTTAATACAGATTTGTTGCATGCAGGCTGCATTTTACAGTGTGGTAATTATGAGAAACAAACAATGCCTTGTTGGTTTTTTTCCTCCCTTGATTTAAGCACCTGCTGCATCTTAAGGTACAGCTATGAGTGCAGAGGTACACAAAGCATCTCGAGTGAAGCCATCCGATGAGTTCTAATCCTGCCAAATGTTAGTAACGACAGCATGGGACGTTTACACCCAGCTGTATCACAAACCCAGCTAATATGTTGATGCTGGGCCAAAAAGCCCACAGTTTTAATATTTTGTAATTAATTTTCTAGTTCAACTTGAAAAAGGTGAGCTAATCAAAATATGTAGTCAGTTGCAGTGGAGTACAGAATCACAGAACGTTAGAGGTTGGAAGGGACCTGCAGAGATCATCCAGTCCAACCTCCCTGCCAAAACAGGATCACCCAGGGGAGTTCACACAGGAATAAATCCAGGCAAGTTTTCAAAGTCTCCAGAGGAGACACCACAACCTCTCTGGGCAGCCTTTTGCAGTGCTCTGTCACCTTCACTTCACAGAAGTTTCTCCTCCTGTTGAGCTGAAACCTTCTCTGTTCCAGTTTGTATCCATTGCACCTTCGCTTATTGCTGTGGACCGCTGAAAAGAGCTTGGTCCTCTCCACTTGACACCCACCCCTCAGCTATTGATAGACATTGCTCAGATCCCCTCTCAGCCTTCTCTTCTCCAGACTAAACAGCTCCAGGGCTCTCAGTCTCTCTTCATAGACAAGATGCTCAAGTCCCCCAATCATCCTTGTTGCTCTCTGTTGGACTCTCTCCAGCAGGTCCCTGTCTCTCCTGAACTGGGGACCTCAAAGTTGAACACAGTATTCCAGGTGCAGTCTTACTAGGGCAGAGCAGAAGAAAAGAACCTCCCTAGCCCTGCTGACCACGCTTTTCTTGGTGCACCCCAGGATGCTATTGGCTCTCTTGCCCACTAGGGCACATTGCTGGCCCATGCAGAACTTGCTGCCCACCAGCACTCCAAGGTCTGTCTCCATGGAGCTGCTTTCCAGCAGGGCAACCCCTGACCTGTACTGGTGCCTGCTGTTATTCCTCTCCTGGTGCAGGACCCTGAGCTTCTCCTTATTGAAATTCATGTGGTTTGCCTTCATCCAGCTCTTGCCCTGTCCAGATCTGGTTGGATGGCAGCACAGCCTGAGGGCTCTCATCCACTCACTCCAGTTTGGTCTCATCAGTGAACTAGCTGAGGGTGCACTCGTCCAGATTATTGATAAAGATACTGAACAACACTGGACCCAGTACTGCTCCCTGGGGAACAAGGCTGGCATAGATAGGCACTGAGCAAAGATGAAGCAGATGAGTTCTGTATTTCCTAGGTGCTATAGGCTGATATGGTGAATCAGTATCTTCCACATTGCCTTCATATTGTTAATATGCTTTTTAAGCAAGGAATGTACACAGAGTGGGAGGGCTGTAGCTTTCAAACAGCAAACAGAAACTCTAACTCTTAACTACAGCACAGCAACTTTGCTGTGAGGACAGGCTACAAGAGTTGGGGCTCTTCAGCCTGGAGAAGAGAAGGCTTCCAGGAGACCTTAGAGTAGCCTTCCAGGATCTGAAGGGGGCCTACAGGAAGGCTGGGGAGGGACTATTGACAAGGTTTTGCAATGACAGGACAAGGGGCAATGGGTTTGAACTGGCAGAGGGGAGATTTAGACTGGATGTTAGGAGGAAGTTGTTTGCAGTGAGGGTGGTGAGGCACTGGCACAGGTTGCCCAGGGAGGTTGTGGCTGCTCCCTCCCTGGAGGTATCCAAGGCCAGGTTGGATGAGGCCTTGAGTGCCCTGTACTAGTGGGAGGTGTCCCTGCCTATGGCAGGGGGTTGGAACTGGATGATCGTTGAGGTGCCTTCCAGCCTTACCATTCTATGATCCTAACACTTCTCTGAATGCTCTGTTCTGATGTGCAAAGCCTCACTTTTCCCAGAGCTGCCAAGTTTCAGGTTTTTCCCTGGTTTAGCAGAGCCCAGCTTACATGTCTCTTGTCACACTGTAGGAAACTGAAGTCTGTTTGCCAGCTGCTGCCAATGCCTGTTTACAGGGTTTCCCTACCAGAGCTGGCACAGGAGAGGAGGAGTGTGAAGCTAGGATGATTTGCATGCTTGTGCTCAGGGGCACAGACTGGACTCTGTTAGTCCTCCTAAGGACATGAGCAAGTTGAACACTCCAGCTTTTCCTCCAGCTCTTTACTGTCTCAGGACCTTACAGCTTATTCTCACCTTGCTGTTTTCTTGCTATCCAAGCTCCAAATTTTAGTTGCTTGCTCCCATGACTTCTGCCTCTGTGCTCAACTCATCCTCTCTGTGGAGAGCTGAAAAGGATACAGTTTTCTGTCAGCTCCACAGTGCATCAGTCCTGATGACAGAGGTTTGGGAAAGACTTTAATTACAGTCCAAGCAGCATTTCAGGAACCAATCAATACAATAGTGCAAATGGTTTCTAAAGACCTAACAGCAGATCATAGAATCATAGAATGGTAAGGTTGGAAGGGACCTCAAGGATCATCTAGTTCCAACCCCCTGCCATAGGCAGGGACACCTCCCACTAGCACAGATGAAGAATATGAAGCCTGCTCTTCAAGTACTGTTAGGCAGCCATTTGTAAATGACCCTTTAATAAGATTACATATAAAGAAGCAAAAGGCAAATGAGAAACTGACAGTTGAAGCTTTTCATGCTGATCTCATTTTTGTCTTGGAGGCTTAAAATGTTTACAAGCACTAAAAACTGGTATCTGAGTAGAGCTGGAGGTAGGAAATGTTGCTTAAGCAGCTATTAGCCCATCACCAACATCTGTAGCTGTATTCTACTAACTCCACAGAGATTCAGCACTCTGATATTTTTAATCACCTCCATATATTTCAGCATTGTTCATTCTAAACCACATTCTTTCCTTTTACTTTGTTTATACATACTATTAATAGAAATGAGCAGGTTTTTCTCTTCTTTTTCCAGTAGTGCTTATGCAATGCAGTGACAGAACTTGAATGAGCATCACTTTCTGTGAAATCTTTGTTAAATCTTATGCCCATGTTCTGTACTGCCTGGGTTACCATAAATCCCAGGTAGTTTTATGGGCTTCAGTGGATGTAGTGATGTGCCAGGTACAGAGACAAAGAAAGCACAAAGGTGTAACCAAGGGTTTGAGCTGCATACTGCAATAGAAAAGCTGTTCTGGGCAATCTGAAAACCACACATCTTAGGCAGTGACAACACTTCTGAGCTAGTGCCACTGAGGCCAAATAACCCTCAAAGAAAAGCATTACAGAAAGCCATTCTGTAGTAAGCACCTGGCTCAAATGTTGATGGTTAGAAATACTTCAAAGCAAACCCAATTTAGAACTGTCTTTCTTTCCCCCCCTCTTTTATAGCCAGTTTTCTAGACAATATGCCCCTGCGAAGTTCTGGCAAGTTCAGCATGGAGGCCAGGAAAGAAGATGGTGAGAGCACAGCACCTGCCCCTCCACAGAAGAAGCTGTCCTGTCAGTGCCACCATCACTGTCCTGAGGACTCAGTCAACAGCACCTGCAGGTTGGTGGAATATGCATTTGGTGGTGAAGCATGGGGAAGCCTATTTGCAGCAGCTCAGAAGTCTGGGTCGAGTCTAGTCTGGATGATTTTATAAAGGGGTGGGGGGTGGAGTGGTGATGTTAGTAACTCCCAAACCACCACAAATTGGAAGTTGCAGCATTTATTTGAGCAGTAATTTATGAATGAGTTGTTTGTATCTAAAAAAAAAAACCCCAGAGGTGTTACCTGGATATTGGCTACATGTTTATGTTTTTATGGTTAAGGTGTTGACATGTTTACAGTTTTAGATGATAATTGCACTGACTCATTGTGCATGAACTATTCTGAAGGTAGGAGTTTGTTTTTAAAGGTGCATGCAGTTAAGGAGAGGAGCCTCACTTGATGGTAATAAATGCTTACAAATTTATGATCACTCTCTGTGGGACACCATAAGAACCCTGCACTCAGTGTGTGTCTTTGCAACAGTCAAGCTATCTTCTGTAAGTCCTCAAGGCTTTGTATGTTGTTTTTTGCCTAGCTGGATGAGAGGCATGTCCAGCTGCACACAGTCCCATCTAAGGCTCAGCTTTTCTGATTCATTGACAGAGTGGCTGGAGAGCAGCCAGGAAGTGAGGGACCTGGAGGTACTGGTTGACAGCTAACTGAACATGAGCCAGCAGTGTGCCCAGGTGGCCAAGAAGGCCAACGGCATCCTGGCCTGCATCAGAAACAGTATGGCCAGCAGCACCAGGGTAGTCCTTCTGCCCCGCTGTACTCAGCACTGGTCAAGCACACCTTGAGTGCTGTGTCCAGTTCTGGGCCCCTCAGTTTCAGAAAGATGTTGAGGTGCTGGAAGGTGCCCAGAGAAGAGCAGCAAGGCTGGGGAGGGGCCTGGAGCACAGCCCTGTGAGGAGAGGCTGAGGGAGCTGGGGTGTGCAGCCTGCAGAAGAGGAGGCTCAGGGCAGACCTCATTGCTGTCTGCAGCTACCTGAAGCGAGGTTGTAGCCAGGTGGGGTTGGGCTCTTCTGCCAGGCACCCAGGGACAAAAGGACACAGCCTCAAGCTGTACCAGGGCAGGTTAAAGCTGGATGTTAGGAAGCAGTGTTTCACAGCAAGAGTGATTGTCACTGGAATGGGCTGCCCAGGGAGGTGGGGGAGTCCCCATCCCTGGAGGTGTTTAAAAGGAGGCTAGGTGAGGCACTTGGTGCCATGCTTTAGTTAATTAGAAGATGTTAGGTGATAGATTGGACTCAATGATCTCAAAGGTCTTTTCCAACCTGGTTAATCCTGTGCTTCTGTGACACTGCATGAAGCAGTACAGGTGACTAAGGGTACCTGTGGTGGGACCAAGAAGCTGTTTTCCCACCCAAAAGCAGCTCTCACTGGACAAATACTACTACTGTTAAATGAGAACAGTGTTGAACACCTCTGTCTTGGCTTGAGGTGCAGCAAAGCAGGGCTGAGCTCTTATGTTCCACATGAGGAATGTAAACTTTTCTGCTTCCTTAGAGCAAGTAATATGTTGGAGATATTCAACACCAACTCTAGCTTGCTGGAATTATGAGAATGTGAGAAGCATTGAAGCAGGGCACAGATGTGAGCACAGCTGAACATGCCGGTCAGGTATGCGCTGCTGTTAGAAGTTGGGCAGTCTGACATTGTGTCAGCTGTTGAAGGCAGCACATTGAAAAGAGAGATGAAGAAAGCCTAAGGTTGCTGAAGATACTGATAGCTTTGTTGGGATTTTGAATGGATTTTGTAGCCTGACTTTGCTCAGCCTGCAGTTTCACACTGAAGTTTGTCCCAGTTCTGGTAACAGCTGGGAATGCCATTTCTTCTTTCTGTCCTCTTCTTTCAAACCCATGCTCTAACCAGGAGTTAAGCCTAGCTGTTCTCACACGGCAGTCACTTAGAAAAAGCTGTAAAATCCCACTCAGATATTCATGTGCAGATCCTCTGTGTAGAATATTTTAATAGAGAAAAATTACACTGTAGGCTGTGAAAGGAAAACATGGTGATGTCTATTTCACTCATAGGCTTGCAGAAAATTGTTTGGGAACAATAACCAAAACATAGCTAAGGCATTCTCTGTCTGTCTCTGTCTGGGGACACAGCACAGCCTCTGGGGTGGTCTAGCAGCTTCTGGCTCTGGCTTCTCCTTGCCTATTAATCTTCACTAACCACTTTTCTTCTAACCCCCCTGGCCGATCCTCCTAATTCACCTTACGCGTAAGGCAACCCTTGGGGTAAGGTACAGGGGTGGGGAGAAGGTGGAAGGGTGGTTGGGAGCCCCTCCTGGGGTCTCTGATTTCTGGGAGGGGAGTTGTGTTTCTGTATTGCCTTTAACTTGTCTATGTCTGTAACTATTCCTGTCTCTAGTGTATATCTCTGCTTGTCCATTGTGCTGAGCTGTAAACAGAGCTTCAGTCCTTAACTTCCAGCTGGCTGAGTCTAGTCTGGGTCATTTTGCAAAGTTTGGGGGGCAGAGAACTCCCAAACCATCACACCCTGCAGTGTGAATCAGCTGTTTCCTCTACCTGCCCAGCAAGAGCCATTGCTCTCCCACTGCCGCTTCCCTCGCTCAGTAACAGAGAAGCTGCAGATGACTTTGAAATCCATGAACGAGGAAGAAGAGAGGGATCCATGCTAAGGAACCCACAGAGCAAAGCTGGCACCGCAGCTGCTCTTGTTGTAGCCATCACTGACTGAACATTTTTCCTGTTTCCAAGGATGTCCTGCTGAGATGGATTTGTGCATTTTCCCTTGCCATGCTGTCTTAGAGAAACCCTTCAGAGCTCCTCTTACAGTGTGTAACAGCTTAACACACTGTAACAGATTAACCTACCTGTCCCTCCCCAACACAGCAGTGAGGGAAAAGTAACACACAGAACTCTGGGTTAAGGTAAAGAATGCAAGGTAAGATGAGAGTTGAATGTAGATGAGATGACATGCTGCACGATAATACAGTGCACTACTGCAGCTTAGCCTGGTTTCAGAAAAAGCTCAACAAAATGCAGGCAAAACCCCAGCATAGAATCATACAATCATACAATCATAGGATGGTAAGATTGGAAGGGACCTCAAGGATCATCTAGTTCCAAGCCCCTGCCATAGGCAGGGACACCTCCCACTAGTACAGGGCACTCAAGGCCTCCTCCAACCTGGCCTTGAACACCTCCAGGGATGGAGCAGCCACAACCTCCCTGGGCAACCTGTGCCAGTGTCTCACCACCCTTACTGCAAACAACTTCCTCCTAACATCCAGTCTAAATCTCCCCTCTGCCAGTTCAAACCCATTGCCCCTTGTCCTGTAAATAGTCCCTCCCCATCCTTCCTGTAGGCCCTCTTCAGATCCTGGAAGGCTACTCTAAGGTCTCCTGGAAGCCTTCTCTTCTCCAGGCTGCAGAGCCCCAACTCTCAGCCTGTCCTCACAGCAGAGCTGCTGCAGCCCTCTCATCATCTTCATGGCCTCCTCTGGACCCACTCCAACACTTCCATGTCCTTCCTGTGCTGGGGGCTCTAGAACTGCACACAGNGTCTGGGCTGCACTCACACTGCAGGCTCATGTTGAGCTTTTCATCAACCCAGACTCCCAGGTCCTTTTCCTCAAGGCTGCTCTCAGCCATTCCCCACCCAACCTGTATTTGTGCTTGGGATTGTGCCTACCCAGCTGCAGGACCTTACACTTGGCCTTGTTGAATCTCATGAGGTTGGCCTGGGCACAGCTCTGCAGCCTGTCCAGGTCCCTCTGGATGGATCCCTGCCCTCTAGCAAGTCGACTGTGCCACACAGCTTGGTGTCATCTGCACACTTGCTGAGGGTGCACTGATTCCTCTGTCCGTGGCACTGAGAAAGATGTCAAACAGCACTGGTGCCAGCACTGACCCCTGATCTTTGATCACATTGGGTGATTCTGTGCTCCACAACCTCCCTGGAAGTGTTCAAGGCCAGGTTGGATGAGGCCTTGAGCGACCTGTTCTAGTGGGAGGTGTCCCTGCCTATGACAGGGGGTTGGAACTGGATGAGCTTTAAGGTCCCTTCCAATCTAAACCATTCTATCATTCTGTGATTCTCCACCCTTTATTCTATACCATCTGTGTCATGCCCAACAGCAATTAACATGAAACAATATACATTAGTTACTGTCCATTCTCACTCAAAATGAGAACGCTTTGCCATACACAGTGTCAAGTAGCAAGCTTGGCTTTAAGTGTTAATACCTAGTGGTAATAAAGTGGTAATAAAATAAAACATAGAAATATGACCCCCTTTGTTTTCATAACCTTTGCACATTTCAAGCTTCAGCATTGTACTTGAGCAGCAAAATTATTTTTTCCATCTTAGCCATCCAAATAATCATCAAAAGTGGGATTTGCCCATCAAACATGAATCATTTCTCTGACCAGGAAAATGGAGAAAGTCAGAAGACTTGAACTACAGCTACTCCTCTTTTGTATCCTACACTGTCACCTGAGCAGGATCTGCCTCACTCCTTGCCCAGGAAACCAGCAGCATGAGTGAAAAATTGATAGAGAGTTTGAAGTAATATAAAATAATGAAGTTAAATGCCCTAACTTCATGGCTTGTCAACAATAATTCTTTTCAGAATGGTGATCATTGCTATGGCTTCTGTGAGGGCTGTAGTGGGGTATGAAGGACACAGCATCCTCTGTTTTCCCTACATCTGCATAACTGGGCCTCTGTAGTCATTTGCTTAAGTTCCCTACTGTGTAGCTGGAATTACAGATAAAAAGTGAAATGGGACATTACATAGACAGCCTGTGTGTCTGTAGGTCCTGTGAGATAGAAAGAAAGATTCCCCATATTGAAGTTCAGGCAGAATCAGTTGCATTGTGTTTGTCTGAAGAGTAAATTACCCTAACCCTAACCCTGCAGTGTGCACATGCAGCCCAGACAGCAGCCGAGTCCTGGGCTGCAACAAGAGCAGTGTGGGCAGCAGGGCAAGGGAGGGGATTCTGCCCCTTTGCTCTGCTCTCCTCAGACCCCACCTGGAGTCCTGTGTGCAGTTCTGGAGCCCTCAGCACAGGAAGGACATGGAAGTGTTGGAGCCAGTCCAGAGGAGGACCCTGAAGATGCTGAGAGGGCTGCAGCAGCTCTGCTGTGAGGACAGACTGAGAGAGTTGGAGCTCTGCAACCTGGAGAAGAGAAGGCTTCCAGGAGACCTTAGAGTAGCCTTCCAGGATCTGAAGGGGGCCTACAGGAAGGCTGGGGAGGGACTATTGACAGGACAAGGGGCAGTGGGTTTGAACTGGCAGAGGGGAGATTTAGACTGGATGTTAGGAGGAAGTTGTTTGCAGTGAGGTTGGTGAGACAGTGGCACAGGTTGCCCAGGGAGGGTGTGGCTGCTCCCTCCCTGGAGGGGTTCAAGGCCAGATTGGAGGAGGCCTTGAGTGCCCTGTACTAGTGGGAGGTGTCCCTGCCTATGGCAGGGGGGTGGAACTAGATGATCCATGAGATCCCTTCCAACCTTACCATTCTACGATTCTATGATTCTAAATTAAATGGTCCAAAGTAAAAGTAACTGCATTAATTATCTCCTTCCCTCAGGTGTAGCCACTAAAAGCTTCTTGCATTTTGTATTAACAAAAACCAAACAAACAAACAAACAAAAAAATCAAACTTTTTGTCAGCTCTATCAATCACTCTGTTAAACTTTGGCCTGTGCTTGGACCTACCAGGCTTGATCTTCCAGCACATCCACCCAAGGACCTAGGAAAGCCCTAACAGCCAGAAAATTCACTGAGCACATCCATCCATAACCAGGGCTTGGGTTCTGGAGAGTGTTAGGTACTGTCCTGTCTGGGGCTCTCAGCACAGTGAAGAAGCCTCTTAGGTGCCTAGGAGCAGTAAGAGCTCTGAAAGTTCAACGAGAAAGCATTTCCAGCTGTGTTTAAATTACAACTCCCAGGATAAAATTGCTACTCCTATTGCAATCACCATTAAAAGTGTCTGACACAAAGCAGTCTGCCACCCCAGTGTCTCTTGGGTCTGCTACCACAGGTACTCATCGCTTAAAGCACAGCTTATGCCTGTGGTACCAGTAGCCTGCGTGTTGTATTAAAAGGGGGACACCTGGTGGCTGTTTAAAATCCTCTCCCTAATGGATTAAACTCAATATTCTATAACCACATCTGTATCAAGTCCTCTAACAGGCTGCTCTGCTGCTGGACAGAATTCCCCTTTCTTTATACTTCTGCAGCTGAAGTCTTTGACACTGTGCCCCACAGCAACCTGCTGGCTAAGCTGTCAGCTCGTGGCTTGGATGCCAACACTCTGTGCTGGGTTAGGAACTGGCTGGAGGGCCGAGCCCAGAGAGTGGTGGTGAATGGTGCCACATGCAGCTGGAGGCCGGGCACTAGCGGTGTGCCCCAGGGATCAGTGCTGGGCCCCATCCTCTGTAACATCTTCAGTGATGATCTGGACGAGGGCATCGAGTCAGTCACCAGCAAATTTGCAGCTGACCCCAAGCTGGGGGCTGATGTTGCTGGGTTGGAAGGCAGAAGGGCTCTGCAGCAGGACCTCGACTGCCTGCACAGATGGGCAGAGTCCAAGGGGATGGAGCTCCACAAATCCAAGTGCCAGGTGCTGCACTTTGGCCACAACAACCCCATGCAGAGCTACAGGCTGGGCTGGGAGTGGCTGGAGAGCAGCCAAACAGAAAGGGATCTGGGGGTGCTGATTGACACCCACCTGAACATGAGCCAGCAGTGTGCCCAGGTGGCCAAGAAGGCCAATGGCATCCTGGCCTGCATCAGCAATAGTGTGGCCAGCAGGAGCAGGGAGCTCATTCTCCCCCTGGACTCTGCACTGCTTAGGCCACACCTTGAGTCCTGTGTCCAGTTCTGGGCCCCTCCATTGAAGAAGGACATTGAGGTGCTTGAGTGTGTCCAGAGAAGGGCAACGAGGCTGGGGAGAGGCCTGGAGCACAGCCCTATGGAGAGAGGCTGAGGGAGCTGGGATTGGTTAGCCTGGAGAAGAGGAGGCTCAGGGGAGACCTTCTTGCTGTCTACAACTACCTGAAGGGTGCTTGTAGCCAGGAGGAGGTTGCTTTCTTCTCTCAGGCAAGAAGCACCAGAACAAGAGGACACAGTCTCAAGCTGTGCCAGGGGAAGTTTAGGCTGGAGGTGAGGAGAAAGTTCTTGCCTGAGAGAGTCACTGACTGCTGGAATGGGCTGCCCAGGGAGGCGGTGGAGTCAGCGTCCCTGGAGGTGTTCAAGGCAGGTTTGGACGTGGCACTTGGTGCCATGGTCTGGTCTTGAGGGCTGTGGGAACAGGTTGGACTTGATGAGCTTTGAGGTCTCTTCCAACCTTAGTGATACTGTGAAATATTACCTTAGGGAGCTAAAGATAACACCGCATCTTAAAACGCAGAGTGCTCTCCATGTCAGTGGTAAAGCAGTAATTCTAGTTAGAACCAGAGGATTACAAAGATTGGAAAAGACCTCTAAGATCATCAGATCCAACAGACAACCCAACACCACCACCATGCCCACTAAGGCCACCTCTGGGGATGGTGCTGCCAGCACTTCCCTGGGCAGTTTGTGACAGTGCTTGACCACTCTTTCATTAAAGAAACTTCTCCTAAAACTTTATCTAAACCTCCCCATGCGTGACTTGAAACAGTTTCCTCTTGCTCTATGGTTAGTTGGGAGAAGGTAAGGATAGAGTGTGCTTTTAAAAATGGGGCAATCAGAATTGCCAGGGTTGGAAGGGACCTCAAGAATCATCCAGTTCCAAACCTTCTACCATGGGCAGGGACACACATACCAGATCAGGTTGCTCAGAGCCACATCCAGCCTGGCCTTAAAGACCTCCACTCTGAACCTACCCACTTCTAGTTTTGCTCCATTCCCCCCAGTCCTATCAGTACCTCACACCCTAAAAAGTCCCTCCTGAGTTTTCTTGTAGCCCCCTTCAGATACTGGAAGACCTCCTTAGTAAGGTCTCCTTGGAGCCTTCTCTTCTCCAGACTAAAAAGCCCCAATGCTCTCAGCCTGTCTTCATAGCAGAGGTGCTCCAGCACTCTGGTCATCCTCATGGCCCTTCTCTAGACATATTCCAGCACCTCCAGATCTTTCCTGTAACAGAGGCTCCAGAACTGGACATAGTGCTCCAGGTGGGGTCTCACCAGAGTGGTACAGAGGAGGAGAATCATAGAATCATAGAATGGTAAGGTTGGAAGAGACCTCAAGGATCATCTAGTTCCAACCTCCTGCCATAGGCAGGGACACCTCCCACTAGTACAGGGCACTCAAGGCCTCCTCCAACCTGGCCTTGGACACCTCCAGGGAGGGAGCAGCCACAACCTCCCTGGGCATCCTGTTCCAGTGTCTCACCACCTTCACTGTAAAAAACTTACTCCTAACATCCAGTCTAAATCGCCCCTCTGCCAGTTCAAACCCATTCCTTTGTCCTGTCATTGCAAGACCTTGTCAATAGTCCCTCCCCAGCCTTCCTGTAGGCCCCCTTCAGATACTGGAAGGCTCCTCTAAGGTCTCCTCTAAACCTTCTCTTCTGCAGGCTGCAGAGCCCCAACTCTCTCAGTCTGTCCTCATAGGAGAGAATCCCCTCCTTGCCCTGCTGCCCACACTTCTCTTGCTGCAGCCGAGTCTCTGGTTGCTCTCTGGGTTGTAGGTGCACACTGCTGGCTCGTGTTGAGCTTCTCATCCACCAACACCCCTAAGTTCTTTTCTTCAGGGCTACCCTCAAGCCAGTCACTGCCCAGCCTATATCAGTGCTTGTGATTGCCCCAATCCAGATGCAGGACCCTGCACTTGGTGTTGTTGAACTTCATGAGATTAGCTTGGCAAACCATGAGCACAAGAAACTTTGGAAGACCCATTACAGGATCATCTCATCAACTGAGTGGTAGTGTCACAGAGCAGTGACAGGAGGTCAATGCAGGAGCTGAAGGTGATGCTAAGTCCTCACCCACCAGCTCCTCATTTCTCCTAGAATATCTGAACACAGTGGGCAGAGATGACTCCCTCAATGGCCCTTCACATGGCTAGCATTGAACTGGATCCAGGCAAGAGATAAACTGGATGAGTGCTCTGCTATACCACCACTACAGAAGGAGCTTGCTGCTCAGAACTGAGCTTAAATAGGGTCCCTGGGCAGGAAGTGTATATGGGTTGGGAGGTCTCAGGTGGGACCACTCTGAGCAATTGAAGCTCACTAATGCAGTCAGGGCCCTGACAATTAAGGTCTTTGCAGAAGATGTACAATTCTCTGCTAGTGAAGGGTGTGTTAACCTCTTGCACGCTGAGGCTTTGCTCTTTCTCAGGATCTGTGCTATTCGTAAAAGGCTTTTGGTAAAGTGAGCTCAAATCAATGAGCCTTGTGTCTCACCTTGTTTTCAAGTTCTGTGTGTACATGGGGAAATGCACAAGCAGTTGTGCCTAGTTACAATTAATTGCATATTTTAAAAAGTAGTGTTAGATTTAATTGGCTCTGACTGTAATGGGATTGCAATAAAGGCAGAGGCAGATTAGGTGTCTCCTTGCACTCTTATTTTCCACTCACAAATGAATGCCAACATTTATTTGTGGGCTGATAAGAGTTTAATTTCTTACATGTTGCCTACTGGTCTTGATTATGTTTCTGCCCATCTGTGTTTTGAGGTAATTTTAGTTATCTAAAGTAATAAAATAACTGATTTACTTTTGCAGTACTACCAGAGGTGATAATTCACTTGAGTGATACTGTTTTCCTTCTCCTGTTCTACCAATGATAGGGCTGAATTTTCTTTGTAATTTGGAATGCAGAAGGAAGAAGACTCCAGCAATGTGCCAAAGCACTCAGTTGAGGCAACTTTTCTTTTAAGCAGCTGTGATTCTTAGGGTAGAGTTGAACATTTTCTTATTCAGGAACTATGGCAAGATCTTACAAATTAGCCTTTCAATTTCTGTAGTGTTTGCTTTTATATTTTAATGTAATCCTTTATACAGGGCTGTACTGGAGGCAGCTAGGTCCTCTTTGATGATTAAACCAAACAACAAAGGTCAGCAGAGGCAAATTCTTGCAGTCTTTCTTTGTCTCCTCTACCAGGGATGTATGTCTCATGTGTGGCTCAGCAGGTGACTTTCCCCAAAGTGTTTGAACTGAAAAACACAAAGTCCCCCTGCCATGCTTTTAAGCTGTGTCCCTCACTCTTAGTTTTATTCAGGGTTTGCCTATTAGGTATTTAAATTAAACCTTAAGCTAAACTGTAATGCAAGTCCATTCCCCCTTTGTTGAAATGTTATTTTCTGTGTTGTGACCCCAAGTGTCAGGAAGAACTGTTTCATCTAATTTGTGATTTAGTAGAGCAGTGCAAGATGCATTTGATGGGTTGGGTCATGTCTCGTTCTTGGGAGAATAGTGCAGGCCACTAAGTACTATAGAGAAAATAATATTGATGGTTAGACATATGTATGCTAAATGAAGAGTTACTCTCCTAGGATGTTTTGGGTACCCTCCTATCTCTCCACATGTAGACCCATCACTGAGCACCCAAAGAGCCAAAAGCTACCATACACAGCAGTGTGTGTGGTAGGACCAGCATCTCCACCTTGGAGGTTAGTGTGTCCAGCAACAGTGACCCAGTGAGAGCCATCTTACAGTATCACCAGGGTTGGAAGAGACCTCAAGCTCATCAAGTCCAACCCATCACCACAGACCTCAAGACTAGATCATGGCACCAAGTGCCACGTCCAAACCTGCCTTGAACACCTCCAGGGACGCTGACTCCACCACCTCCCTGGGCAGCCCATTCCAGCACTCAATGACTTTCTCCTCCCCTCCAGCCTAAACTTCCCCTGGCACAGCTTGA
>VWZE01026284.1:26403-40143 GCA_013396675.1 Eubucco bourcierii
TCCCTGGAGGTGTTCAAGGTGGGTTTGGACGTGGCACTTGGTGCCATGGTCTAGTCTTGAGGTCTGTGGTATTGGGTTGGACTTGATGATCTTTGAGGTCTCTTCCAACCTTGGTGATACTGTGTGATACTGTGCAACTCCCAAACTACCACAATTACAAAGTCTTAACCCACTTAACACACTGTAAATACAGCTTCATTCCTTGGCTTCTAGTCAGCTAAGGTAGTCTAGTGAATTTGGGGGGAGGGGGGAGGGACAGGAAACTCCCAATCTATCACAATTACAAACTCTTAACACACTAATAGTCATACTATAGGCAAAGAATTGTGATGTTTGTTAGTGGAGTTTAAAACTGTGTCAACTCTGTGTGTGCCAAGAGCTGGACCGCAGTACTGATGGCTGTTGGACTGCGTTGTGAGAGATTGGCTTTGAGTGCCTGAATCTTCCAGCCTGTTTGTTAGTGACAGTGATTTGCCTTAAGACTATACTCAGCAATGTAATTTCACTTGAGAGCATTTTCCTGATTCATGCTTTCCAATCCTCAGCACTGATGGCTACTGCTTCACCATAATAGAAGAAGATGAATCCGGTGGACATTTAGTCACCAAGGGATGTCTTGGATTAGAAGGCTCAGACTTCCAGTGTCGGGTAAGAAATCATTTGCTGCCAGAACGTGGCTTGGCTTGTTCATAGCTTTCAGTTGAAGTGCAGTCAACAGAGGTTGCTGTGTTCATGTTTTTAACTGCTGTTCATTTGGCAGAAAGTTACAACACTTTAATTGCTGAGGGGAGTGCATCTGTGTCCCTGAGCAGTGATATTGTATCTGCTCCTAATGATAACTAAAGTTTTTGGGTTTGGCACTGCTGTTAGTAATGCTCCTACTCAGAGCAAGTTGGAATTTAGAGAAGTGCAGCCTAATTCCTCAAGTCTCCCAATGTTAGCTAAAGTTAGGTAGGATGTTACTTAATGGACCATAGCAATCTCTGTGTCTGATGTGCAGTTTAACTTAGGATTTGGATTTCTGATGCCAGAAATTTCCTTCAAGTACAGTGATCACCTGATGGAGAGCAAATCTCACTACAGGAACAGAGGGAGTATGGTACTGTGTACAGTTCTGGAGCCCCCAGCACAGGAAGGACATGGAAGTGTTTGAGCCAGTCCAGAGGAGACCACAAAGATGATCAGAGGGCTGCAGCAGCTCTGCTATGAGGACAGGCTGAGCGAGTTGGGGCTCTGCAGTCTGGAGAAGAGAAGGCTTTGAGGAGACCTTAGAGTAGCCTTCCAGGATATGAAGGAGGCTACAGGAAGGCTGGGGAGGGACTATTGACAAGGTCTTGTAATGACAGGACAAGGGGCAATGGGTTTGAACTGGCAGAGGGGAGGTTTAGACTGGATGTTAGGAGGAAGTTCTTTCCAGTGAGGGTGGTGAGACACTGGCACAGGTTGCTTAGGGAGGTTGTGGCTGCTCCCTCCCTGCTGGTGTTCAAGGCCAGGTTGGACCTTGAGTGCCCTGTGCTAGTGGGAGGTGTCCCTGCCTATGGCAGGGGGTTGGAACTAGATGATCCTTGAGGTCCCTTCCAGCCTTACTGTTCTATGATTCTATGATTTTTGCCTTTCCTAATGTTAACCTTAAATGATTTTATATGAATGCAGGAACAGCCTAATCACAAAGGTCAGTGGAAAGCATTTTACCTAGCTTCCCATGAGAGCAGAAGCAGCTGCTAAATTAGTCCACCCAGCAATTCCCGTATTACTCTAACTAGACTGTTTTAAATGCCCACATTAACTTCTTTTTGTAATAGAAGTCTAACTGATGGATGTGTGTGACTTTCACAATTCTGTCTTACGCTGTTGAAGTCAATCAGTTTCTTCTGCAGCTCTGAGGCAGCAGTAGAAAGACGTCAGGGTGAGTTAATCTCTTAATTATTGAGATGAAATGTTGCTGGATACACTCACTAGCAGAAATCCTTACTCCACACATCCTGTTAACAGACTACAGCCTAGCTGACAAGCACATCTTTCTCTTGAGTGCCAGAATGATCACAGGATGTTAGGGGTTGGGAGGGACCTCTGGAGATCTTCCAGTCCAACTCCCCTGCCGGAGCAGGACCAGAGAATCTAGGTGCAGGTCACACAGGAATGCATCCAGACAGGGCTGGAAAGTCTCCAGAGGAGACTCCACAACTTCTCTGGGCAGCCTGTGCCAGGGCTCTGTCACCCTTACAGTCAAGAAGTTCTTCCTCATCTTGATGTGGAACTATGAAAGTGTATTTTTACAACTGTCATGGGTTTAAAGAGCTGACAGAGTGAAGCTCTCAAACGAATTGGAGAAAAAACAGAATTGTATTTGGAGAGAGAGTTACAGACAGAAATTACAAAGCAGATACATAAACCATTAGTGAACCCCCTGAATTTTCCCCCAACCCAAAGCTAAATCTACAATCCCCAGTGCTCCAGTCCTCCCCCACCATGCCACTGCCATCCTCCAGAGGCCTAAGCATAGCCTCTGGAGGCCCCAAACAAGGCCTATCCTTACATGTTTATCCTGATAAGGGAGCTCCTGCCTGGCACAAGGCTGGAGGGGGAGGAAAGGAGAACGAACTGGCCTTGCCCTGAGCTTATGAAGAGATAGCAGAATTATGGGATGGAATAACAATCTTCCAGTCCCCACAGGACTCTTTTTAACCTTATAGTTCCCAACCTGGGACAACAACACAGATAATCACTTTGCTTTCTGTCAAATCATTTGTTGCAGGACACTCCCATTCCACACCAAAGAAGATCTATTGAATGCTGCACAGGCCAAGATTACTGTAACAAACACCTTCACCCTACACTACCGCCACTGAAAAACCGAGGTAAGGGGAACTGTTCTATTCCTGCTGTGGCTTTTTGTGCCTTAGGAAGAAACAAAGCCAAAAGCAAAGCACCTCCCTCCAGCTGCGTGTGAGTAGGGAGATAGACTGCATTAAACAGTATCTCTGGGTTTCTGTAGGTCATGTGGGGAGCAGTGCCTTGCCCTGTGCTTATTGGTAGTTGCTGTCACTCCTCACACCCAGTGAGCACCAGGCACACTCAGTCCCACCGTGTTATCCTAGCACTGCCCTAGCATGCTGGCTGTGAGTGATCACCCCAATAGCTTAGGTTAGTTGTGGCAGAGGATCACAGAATTGTCAGGGTTGGAATGGACCTCAAGGATCATTCAGTTCCAAAACCCCTGCCATCGGCAGCAACACTTTCCACTAGGTCAGGCTGCCCACAACCACTTCCAGCCTGGGCTTAAAAACATCCAGAGATGAGACTTCCACCACCTCCCCAGGCAACCTGTTCCAGTGTCTCACCATCCTCATGGTGAACAACTTCTTCCTAATGTCTAATCTAAACTTCCTCTCCTCTAGCTTGGATCCATTCCCCCCAGTCCTATCACTTGCCTGACACCCTAAGAAGTCCTTCCCCAACTTTCTTGTATGCCTCTTGCTGTGTATTTTTTTTTAGCCTGATAGTAAAACTGAATACTCTTTCTAGTCCCTGCAATATGCAGTGCTGTTGTTCAGAATTCCTAACACATCTGGGACCAGGTTTCCAGTAATTAACCAATTCAAGCTGGCCAAAGTTGATTAATCTTTTCTTCTTTAAAAATCACCTGCTCATGCAGCACTAGGACAATAACTAAGCACTAAAGCAGATTTTCTACTTGAAAATTCCATCTGAAAATAGAACATAGAGTGAGAACTCCTGCACTGATTATTTTTGCCTTTTTTTTTTTTTTTTTTTTTTACTGTTTGAGAACAAATGACTTAATTGTATTAACTTTTAGCATTGTTTGTTGTTTGTTTGTTTGAACATCACTCTCTGTAAGCTGGTGAAACTGCTCTTGCTGCATGCTGCAGAATACATTTTATGGAAGTGTCTTCCTAAGTAGAGGTAAATTCATCTGTGATAAACTGCAGCATTGGCATGTGTGGAGGAGTTTAGTCTGGGAGAGTCAGTTCAAGGTTGCAGGCCAGTTTGTAATCACAGCATTGCAGGCTGAAAGTCCAGATCAGTGTGCAGATGCACTCTCACTTGAGCAAACAGCAGATACTTGCACAAATGGATGTTCAGAGAAAGCCTTCACTCATGTAAGCTGTTCCCTTCACACCTGTGAAATTCTGCACAGATGGGCTGCAGAATCAGATCTGTGGAGACTAGCATGTAAATGTTTCACTGTTTACTAGCAAGCTATTAAGTCAGCAAAACCACAGAAAATTCTGGCTTTCAACATGAGACTTGTGTACTGCTTTGTTGGTTTATTTTTTTCATTCTGAAAAGTTCTTTGGGCCGTGAGAGGAGCTCCAAAAGGAAGTCAGTCTTCCTTCACACTTACTTAGTACACCAATAAATACCATTTCCATTTAGAAAATACTTTAGTGATTTCTTCTTGCTGCTGACAGAGTTTGTGCTACACTAAAACTACTTCAAAATACTGAACCAGTGCCTAACACTTGACATCTGCCTTACTAAGATTTTAGTTGCTTGGCAACACTCTCCACTGCTTATACAGGAAGCTTTCTGTAGTGGCAGAAGTTGTTTGGATCAATGCTGGCTTTGCTCTGTGTGTCTGTGGGGTAGATAAACCACCACATGGACACTACAGTGGCAGACCCATTAAACAGTGGGAAGAGTATTTGTTGAAAGAAAAAAAAATCATAGAGCTGGAACAGGGTTCTAGCTGCTGTGTGTTGCAAAGTTGTGTGTTGCAAAGTTGTGTGTTTCAAAGTTGTGTTCTTTAGGATGACAAACAAAAGGTGGTGCATTCACTCAACATACTCTGAAGAATTTTGTTTGGAATAAGCTCTTAACACTACTGATACTCTGATGCTGTCTTGTGGAAGTGTATTTCAGAAGCTGCTTTATTAAATGTGGCTGGACAGGGCTGAAGTCAGGACCTTTATTAAAGCCTTAAGTAAATAATGTCATTCTTGGTGCCAGGCCTGTTTTAATTTGTGGTTGCTGTATCCTAGTTTGAAAGCATGGGGAAAAGCTGTAGTTTGAACGGTAGATCCTCACTGCAACTTGAGCTAGTTGAAGATGCCCCTGATGACTGCAGGGGAGGTTGGACTAAATGACCTTTGGAGGCCCTTTCCAACCCAGAACAGTCTATGATTCCATGATCCTTACTGTGTACAAATACACACTACTGCCAGTGCCTGGTAGTGTGGCTGTGCTCCTTGTTTCTCTTGGCAACAGTTCAATTAGGCTGTGATTGACTGAGTAGTGTTAGAATTGTATATCAAATTTAACTCTAAGTAGACAGAAAGAGATGAGCTTAAAAACAAGCTTCTAGGAACACCCTTCTGACCCTCTGGAATTCCACAAAAAAATATGGATGCTCCTCAGCTTTTAAAAAACAAGCAGTAATTTGTCTTCTGATGAGCTTCTGCTCAAGGTCGTACCTCAAGGGAAAGAGACTCTAGGGAGAGTGTCCAGCTGCAGGTCAGAGGTTGTTGAACTGCAAATTAACCTATGGAGCAAGGTGACATCTACAAAGGCTTGGTTTGTCAAAGTGCTTTTCCAGACCTGGTATGTGCTGGAAGTTGGGTTTAACACCATCTCCCCCCTCTGTGCAAAGAAAGAGGGACCACATGCATGACATTGAAAGCTAGAAGAATTAGTATTGGTCAAAGCAAGGCTGAAGAAGCAAGATGGGAGAAATGACAGCTAAATATAAGTCCTGAGCTGATCTCAGTAGAGAACTAACAAGTTAAAATACCCTGGAGAAACCAGAAAATTCTTCTCCTAGCTGTGCATCTGTCTTATTAAGGAAATGAGAGTCATAATTTGGTCTGATACAACACCTCTGCTTTAAACAATAAAAGATATTCCTGGAAACCCTTAGTGAAAGCGCAGACTGAGAAAAGAGAAATATGTCTTTACTGATTTAGAGCCTATATAAGCAGAAGTGGTGGTGCCACCGTGTCTGGCTCCCTGCCTGTAGAGCTAGTGATGAATGGGCAAGGGAACGATTGGAGGAGTGATGAGGTTTGATGTGTGCACGCAGTCTCCACGCCTCAGATTTCACTGCAGCCTTTACTTGGACAACCGCAACATTCTGAAGTGGAGAGACCTGGGGAGGGAGGAGATCCTTCTCTCCCTTTGGTATGCTGACTTCTCCCTTAAACCTGCTGCCTGGCATTTTTCATGCACTGCTCAGTGCAGTCCTGTCCTTGGATGGAAGAGTAAGTGGAACAAATGTGGGAGGAAGGGAAAATCACTGGAAGGTTTTCCAGTGAGAGGCAGCTTGGTCTTACCAACAGCCCTCATCTTGTTGCTGCCTCTCCTTTCCTGTGCTGCTTACCGCCGACGCCAGCACACACCTCTGGTTTTGTACGGCACAAAACTGCTAATGTGCCTTTTGCTGGGCTTTGCTGTTAGCAGCCAGCTAAGGTATGTGAAGAAGCCTCCCAAATCTGCCACATTTGTTTTGTGCTCCCCGCACCATGCTCCTGGTAATGACTGACTGCTGCCTCCACGGGAGCTGCTGCTCATTCTTTTAACCCCACTGCTTGGCATGTTGCAGTTGCCAAGTGACATAACACTAAAAAGCACCACGCTGGACTTCTTAAAGGGCAGAATATCTCCATCAAGCAAGCTGACACCGACTGGTTCCCACCACAGTCTTCACCGTGGAGCCTGTGAGCTCAGTGGCTAAATAAACTCACAACGGAGTTGCTCCATCCCTCTGCCTGGGCAAATGATGCAGAGAAAGGCAGGTTTGTCCTGGTCTGCTGGGAACAGCGTGGGCTGTAGGAGAAGATGAGGGTTTATCTGCAGCAGCAGCAGCCTGGCTCAGTTCAGCAGAAAAACCAGATGTTGCTGGTGTAAGAATGGGGGCATGCTTTTAATCTTGTGTTGTTCATGTGTACCAGTGGGTTTATGAAGCCCTCAAGTGAGCAAGCAAATGAAATTCTGCCAAAAAAACTTTGAAAATGCAGGAAGTGTTTGACAGGTGAGACTTATCATCAGTACTGGCTCTCATCATATCTGGCCAAATAAATATAAAGACATGAAAGTTATTCTTCTCTCCTGTGAGAGCCAGTGGCATGCCTGTGTTGTGCATAGTGAACCACTGCTAAAGCTATCACTGCCACCATAGGGGACATCACCTGCTGCAAGAACATAACCATCACTGCTGCTGCAGGAGAATAAGCATCACTGCTGCTGCAGGAGGATAAGCATCGCTGATGCTGCAGGATGGGGATCAAGGCACGTTCCTTTACATCTTGCATACTCTTTTTGCTGTTGCTTCACATAATTGCATTTGAATGCCAAAAACATTTTGGAGCATTGGGAGTCTGAGGTTTGAGAGCTACACAGGACTTCCAAAATGCCTTCAGGAGCTTCTGAGAAAATGAAACTCTGTGTTTCTTTACTTTTCTGAATGGAAGAAGTCCGACATGAACATCAAACACAAGGTTTGGATCATTTAAAGTGATCAGGATTCAATTAATATTTCAACATCTTTATCATCCCTTTTTGGGATGCCCAGGGAGAGTGAACAGTGGGTACTTGGCAAGGTCTGATAGTGCTATGCTTGCTGACTGTGTAAATGTGCATACTTCCATGGCTTTGCTCACTGGACTACCTTAGTTGGAGAAAGATCTGTATTGCCCTCTCTGCATCTGACATCAGCATTTGTTGCTGCTGACCACAAAAGGCCAACTTCTGTTGTATCTCATTCCATGAAGTAGGAAAACTCTAGCTTGGAGACAGATATCCAAGTATAAAATCCCACTCTGTGGTCTGAATGGCAGCTGATGGGCACCACACATTTTGGAGGGAAGCAACTACCTGACTCAGACTGCTTTCAAAGCATGAGCTAGAGCCCTTCACCGTGCCAAGCAGCTATTGCCTCTGGAAGTAACATCTGCATTCCCTGGTGGGCTCTCAGTTTCGGTTTGCAGCCTGCTTGCAGTGACAGGCCAGGTAGAAATCTGCTGTGGCAGGGAGAATGATGGGCTCCAGTGTTTTCCTGATAGACATCATGTCAGTGTCTCCTTTCAAAGGCATCAAGCCGTGTCATAAATGTTTACATTGTTAATGCTCCTGAAGCAGGTCACGGCAGGCTAAAACAGGACCGGTGTGATCAAAAGGTGCGTCGCTTGGCAGTCTCTGTTTGTAGCAGAAAGGGGAAGGAAAGAAATAGTTTGGAGGCAAAAACAGGAGGAGAAACTGAATAAAAGTGCCTGACAGTAAACCAAGAGTCCCTTAGGAATCTCCCTGTCTCATTACCCTTGTAAATCTGAAATGTAATAGCCCCATTCCAGGAGGAGTCAGTAGGGATAGATGTCTTGGCGTTTTACCACACGTTGGGCATTAAGGTGAAGGATGCAAGACCACAAGGCTGGGAGAGCTTCAGAACACATGGACCTTGCTTGCATTGTGCCACATAGGAAATACCATAATTCATAGCCTTTGTGGCTGAGGGAGGTGTTAAGGAGGGGTTGAATCTGGGTTATAAATGAATTGTAACAAGGCTGATATAAAAATATTAAATATTTTTATTAAATAAAGAAAATTTCCCCAATTTATTTCTAATTCACACACAGATTCTAATATGCGGTCGGTAAAACTCTCTTTGCAGAATGTATATATATATATATATATATTTAATCAAATTAATTTAAATTATTTTAAGAGAAGTTTAGAAAATTAGAGAGTCCTGCAGCACGAACTGCTACCTTAAGACTAAACATAAACTTCTCCGAACTTCAGAAAGAGGATTTACTCACTGGCTGGAGCCTCAGTATTAATAACTCGAAAGTATGGATAGAAGCTTAAAGGAGGAAAGACACAGTCCCTGCCATGTGGTGACCTTCCACATGACGGTGATGCAATGTGGTTTGGCTGCTTGTGTAGCTCCGATGGAACACGTTGACTAAGATCATGAGGCAAACCTTCCGTGGCTCTCAGGAGGTTATTGGAGCAGTCAGCCCCTGGGTGAAGCAGGAACCCAATTTCTGGGTTGGAGCAGTCTGATCGGCTGCAAGGCTTGGCCAAGGGCTCGGCTCTCGATCTAGAGCGGTGGGCCAGCAAGTCCTGGGGTCACAAAGTTGCCACGGAGCTGTTTCTTGAGCTTGTCCAGCATCAAATGGACTGGGGCTGGGCTGAGCTCAGACAGGCAGCTGTACCCCAGTGCGGGGCAAACCCTGGTTCAGCGCGGCAAGACGGTGTCAGGTCCGCCATTTGTGGGGAAAAGGCAAGTCCCCCGCTATGTGATGCCGAGCAATGCCAACAGGTAGCAGGCAAAATAATAACTGTAGAAGCGAACAAAATGAGCTGGTTTGGTTTTTTTAAGAGTTTTGACTGAGTGTTTTGACCAATAGCAACAGACAAAAAACATTCCTGGAACCAGTCCCAAGTCACCTCACCAAAAAAGGGAGATGCACAAGCCCAGTACCGTGACCTTTGTTTACCTGAAACAAAGCAGGGTGTATGGTAACTCTAAATATGGAGTCTCTATGGCAGACTGGAAGGCACCAAGGGTTTTGTCTGCTTTCCTGCTTCTTCCACCTGGGAAGAAGGGGAGAAGGGAGGCGGGCGGACAAGATGGGTATTTAGGTATAATTTATGCCTTCCACCGCAGGAGGTTAAAGAAGAACAGTGCTTGGTTGCTTTATTTTTCAGTAGAGGAACACATGTGGCAGGGAGGCTGACTTAACCGCGCTGCAAACACACGTGTGGAGATGAGTGGTATGCTTGAAAGGAGAATGAGAACCTCCCATGCAGAGATTGACTGAACACTGTAATAGTTTTTATCTAATGGCATTTTCAACAAGTTATTTGACACATCTTGTTTTTAGGAGTGTTTCACTGTAGAGCTGCTGCAAGGGTGGCGTTGACCACCAGAGTAGGAGGGACTTGCTGGCACTCAGGGCTGCTATAGGGAGAACGGAGGAGAAAACTCCTGCTCAGGGCTTTAAAATAGAATCCAAGAGACAGATTGCTCTGCAGTGATGGAAATGCACCTTGAAGGACACTAGTGGCCTGCCTTCTTTGGAGCTGGATGTTCTCTTGTGTCTTCCTAGGATAAATGCAGTTGTTCAAGTTTTTTGTTTATAGTAGCTGCTCTATAGGATGCTACTTAGTAAGGGTGATTTAAGATAGAGGCAGTAATTTTTGTCTGCCCTGGCTGATCACTTAGGTTAAGACACAGATCTCTACAAGTCCCAATTGATTCTTCATTCAGAGCCAAACAGGGAATTGCAAATCAAGGCAATGTCACAGAACCACAGAACTTTAGAGGTTGGAATGGACCTCCAGAGGTCATCAAGACCATCCTCCCCTGCCAAGGCAGGACTTGCTTAAGTTAAGGTCTAAAAACTCAAACAGGAGGTGCCAGTTCTTCCCTGGTCAGAGAGAGTCATCAAAAAGGAAGCTCACAGAATGCCTGGGGAACCCAGGGGTATCTTGCACAGGACTTACAGCAGAAAAGGACACAAACTTGGGCTCAGTGCACTTTTTAAGGTATGTGTGTCTTTTGATACTGGCTTTTTACCACCTCCCTTTCCAAATTCTCCTTCCCTTGTTTTTAACCCCAGACTTCGTTGAAGGAAACATTCACCACAAGGCTCTGCTGATCTCGCTGAGTGTTTGCAGTATACTTCTGGTGCTTATCATCGTGTTTTGCTACTTCAGGTAAATAAAAGAGTATTTTACCAGCTTCTTCATGCTCATCCCAGCATCTATCTAAGATTTAAGACTTCATAGTGGACTTTGAGGAAGGAAAACTGAAGAAATAGAAACTGTAATTTTATGATGAGGAAAAATGTGTAATTTATTCATGCTAGTCATAGGTATACCTGTGTGATGTGTTTCATATAGACTCTTGCACAACAGCCTAAAAAGTTGCTCAGGAAGAAGCACAGTTTAGTCTTTACTGAGTCTAAGCAAGCCACAGGACAAATCTTATGTAGGATAAGTGAACCTGAGGCTCCTAAATGTGTTTGTAGAATCATAGAATGGTAAGGTTGGAAGGGACCTCAAAGATCAGCCAGTTCCAACCCCCTACCATAGGCAGGGACACCTCCCACTAGCACAGGTCACTCAAGGCCTTGTCCAACCTGGCCTTGAACACCTCCAGGGAGGGAGCAACCACAACCTCTCTGGGAAACCTGTGCCAGTGCCTCAACACCCTCACTGGAAAGAACTTCTTTATACACTTATACATCAAAGAACTGATCATAAAAAGCAGAAAGAGAGTGATACAGGAATGTAAGTAAATACATCCAGAATGTTATCATGAACTACATACTTTGTGTTTAAATAATTTGCCATGTCTTTTAAATAATCTCAGGTCCCATCACCTTACCTTCTGGCTCCTGAAATCCTCTCTGCAGTCTGTGGAGTAATATTTACTTGGTCTGTGTTTTTGAGTGTATTTCAGTTTGTTGAAAGAAGTCATGTTTGGTTGCTTTGCAAACTTACACCAGATTTCATGGTCTTTGAGTTCTAACCTCAGCATTTTGGGACTGAAAACAGTTACCCAAAAAAAAAAAAAAAAAAAAAAAAAAGAAAAAAGCCAAAAACCCCAAACAAACAAAAAAAAAAAAAAAACCCAACCTCTTTTTGGGGAGTAAATCCAGCATATTCCTCAGGGAAACACAGGGAGCTGAGAGTCCATAAATGAAGCAGATGTGAAGGATGATGTGCATTATTCATTGCCCCTGTGTGCATCGTGTCTGAAGCTGCTTTCACTTTGGTGTACAACGGCAGATATAAACGCCAAGAGACGAGGCCTCGCTACAGCATTGGGCTGGAGCAGGATGAGACCTACATTCCCCCTGGAGAGTCCCTGAAGGATTTGATCGAGCAGTCCCAGAGCTCAGGCAGCGGCTCCGGGCTCCCTCTCCTGGTAAGGAAGCCAAATTATTTTAATGCCCGTGTAAAAAGCGAACAGGAGTAGAGGGAAAAGGTAAAATGAGGCAGAGAAAATTCTATTTATGTGTCCTCGATTGTTGTTTTGTTTCCCCTCCCAGAAATGACAAGGAGTTAAAACTGCAAGGCAACTGTTTCAGAAGCAGGAGAATTTTTCATGTAGACTAAGCAAAAAAAAACAACCAAAAAAAAAAACAAGCTTAGGGTTTGCTTTTTCACCTTAGTTCATTTCTTCTTTTAGGCACCACAGGGTAAGTAGAAGGCTGATAGAGTTCACAGAAGTTCATCAGGACTTATCCCAGCGTACAGGACAGCATTTGGCCTGCTGATCTTACTTTCTGGCTTTTTTTATGTGCAGCACACAATAGCATTTCCAACACTGACACATTGTCTTTATGTAAAGGGAGCTGTAATTCATCAAACCTGGAACCTTTTTATGTCTAGACTTCACTTTGCATTCAAAAGTCAAGAGTGAATTATTTTTCCTTGCAGTGTGGCAGTCTCAAAGGTTAAAGGCACACAGGGATGGAGTTTGTGATTATTTGTGGACTGACTGAGCCTCCTGAGCTGAAAAGGCAGAAGTTTTACCTTCTGTGGTAGAACAGAGTTGGTTTCTGGGGGTAATTGTTGCTTTATAGTATTGTGAGGGAAAAAAAAAATAAAGATAGGTTAGTAATTTAAAATGTTGCCTCTGAGAAAACCAATTAACTTTCGTTTTTCAGAGGTGATGTGTCCCTCCTGTCTCCCACACCCATTAGTTTGTAGCAATCCTGTTACTCTAGGTGTTGTCTACTTTCCAAGGGCTACATGCTAGGCATCTGGGTTTTGCCCACACATCTCTTTTTCTACAACCTAAAAATTTGTAGTTAATTCTTTTTTTTTTTTTTTTTTTTTTGTAATTCCTTAAAAATTAAGCAACAGGCTGAGTGCTTGGTGAAAATCTGACCAAACTCGATTTATTCTGGCAGCAGTAAGTGCTTAGAGTCCCATTTAAACAGAGTGCTGACTTTGTTTAAAAATCCCATTTTCTGACAATTAGCTACAGCTATTGAGAAAAAAAAGCCCAGCTGCAAAGTGATGACTGATGCTCAGCCATGGCCATTTCCCTCTTTTGACAGAAACTCCATCCTCTGGGCTTTAAGAAAGCTCTGTCATATCCTATACCGATGCCCCTCTATTAGCCATGGAAAGGGAGGGAGCAGGCTAACAAGTCAGGACCATTCCTAATCATAGAATGGTAAGGTTGGAAGGGACCTCAAAGATCGTCTAGTTCCAACCCCCTACCACAGCCAGGGACACCTCTCACTAGTACAGGGCACTCAAGACCTCGTCCAACCTGGCCTTGAACACCTCCAGGGAGGGAGCAGCCACAACCTCCCTGGGCAACCTGTGCCAGTGTCTCATCACCCTCACTGCAAACAACTTCCTCCTAACATCCAGTTAGGATCCAAATATCTCCCCCCTTCCAATTTTAACCCATTACCCCTTGTCCTGTCATTGCAAGACCTTGTCAATAGTCCCTCCCCAGCCTTCCTGTAGGCCCCCTTCAGACACTGGAAGGCTACTCTAAGGTCTTCTGGAAACCTTCTCTTCTGCAGGCTGCAGAGCCCCAACTCTCTCAGCCTGTCCTCACAGCACAGCTGCTGCAGCCCTCTCAGCATTTTNCCTATTAACCACCCAGCCTGGAGTTGTGCTTGTGGTTAATTTTGTTGTGAGAGGTTCTTGCCCTTTCTGCCTTGTTTGGTTGTGGGATTTTTTTGTTTGGTATTTTTTTTTGTGCTTTTTTTTTTTTTTGTGTGTTTGTTGTTGGGTGTTGTTGTTTTG
>VWZE01026285.1:0-53971 GCA_013396675.1 Eubucco bourcierii
CCAACCCTTGCGATACTGTGATACTGTGATACTGTACACCTCCCAGCAGCTGTAGTAAGGAGGGGTGGAGTGAAAGGTTTTCTAGGTGAAAATTACAGCTTCATTAGCTATTTCACAGTTATTTAAGGATGTTGATGATACATTTGCTTTTTCAGGGGTGACCAGCAGTTTTTAGGGAAAATTTATGTGAAGTTTGTGCCAAGGGTACTGACATCCAGAGGCAGAACTGTCTTATTGTACCTTAGAGGTAACATTGTATATTGTACTCTTCCTCTTTCAGGTGAATTCAGATAAACTTTGACTGAGTGGGCTTAAATTGCGCAGAAGGAATGATCTTTAGAATTGCCATATCTTTCTGTACCCATGGCTGAATGTCAAAATGTTTTTTGCTGTTGCATTCACTTGGTTTATGGGTAGAAAGGCAGATCATCTCAAAATTCACTCTTTGCACAGGAACTTTACTTGAGAAATTCACAAAGAGATGCACTTGGCAGCATACTCCAGTGCTGGCTACTGGCTGCAGAGCTCTGTGTGGATGGGCAACCAGGAACTGCATTCTGTGGAACACAGAGTTCATTTAATGTTATGAGCTGTTCCGTGGATTCACTCACAATTGTTAAACACAAAGAAAACTGCAATTTTGAAGTACCAGATGTGTTTTAATGGGTTTCTTTTACTATGACTGAGTCACTGCATGCCTCTATACAGAGCAGTGTGGAGGCTGGTAGGTTAGAGTAAAGGCCAAGAGTTTCTTTCCAGGACTGGGTGTAACTGAACTGTTGGTGGAGGAGGAAACATAACTCTGCAGTGGCATAATCATGCCATTATATGCTCAATAAACATACTAATGCCAGACTCTGTTAAAGGGGAGGATATACTTCTGCTAAAACAGACACTTTTTTAACCTCCTTTTTCACCTAAACAACTCGATCTGTCAAAAGGGTTAGGGAAACTGTTACATTCACAAATGGACTTGATTCTGTGTGTGCTTAGAGGCTTAAGAAAGTAATTAGAATAGTTACAATACATATTTACACTGAAAATGCTCAGAGTGACTGAAAAAACCCCAAAACTTCAACAACCCAAAATCCTGTGTTTCCAATTTCAGACTACGTTTGGAATTCTTAGTGCTCCTCTCCTGAGGTCTGCTCCTGTGCCAGTTAAGATCAGCATCCTGCTCTGTAGCTGGGACACCTTTTTTTGACTCCTGAGCATTTCCTTGGGTGTAGCATCAGTCCGGAGCACCAGCGTGAACAAATACAGATTTATGTGGAGGCAGACCTATGAAAAGAGATGTAGAGGCTCCTTCCTTTCCCACCCCTGTGCCTTCTCGGTGAAGGCAGCATTTGCTTTTCTTTTGTACTGTCTTACATGGTTCTTGCCATACAGCTTTCCTTTCGAACGGTATGGCATGTATATGTTCACTGCTGAGATGTCTTTGAGTCTTACCAGAGAAAGATCTGTGGTTGCATCTCTCTAGCTCAGACACCACTTAGCAGTTAAAGCAGCTGTATTGCTTGGAGGGCATTGGGTGAACAGTATTTCTTTATTGCACTGTGTTGAGCTGTATAGGTCACCTTGTACCTCTAGCTTACAATACTGATGCTTTGCTCGCATTTGCAGAGCAGAAATGCCATGAAAAACACCTTGACCTTTGCCTGCTCCTTTTGGCTCTGGAGAACTGGAATGTTTGCAACTGCTTGCAACTTCAAGAAAGGTAGCTAGTTTCCCTTGCAGTAAATGTGTGAGTAAAGAAACTGCCCTTAAAAGGATCAAGGGAAAAGCGCTGGGATAAGATGTTTTTAATTTCTTGGTTTACAAATGCAGGTATTTTTTTTCCCAGTGGTTGTTTTTATGTACAATTATTTAGCAGCATAGATCAAAGGCAGAACCACATGTATATACAATTGTCTTTTTATTTTCATTAGTGGTTTTTGAGCACTGATGTGTTTTCCTTAACTACTTCAAGTTATTTAAAGCCAATTCTCACTCACAGTGGTCCTCCGTTAACCACAACTCTGCCCAGCTGGTGTGGCCTGATAGCCCGCTGCCTGACAAGTCCCCAGGTTTATGATGTAAGTAGAATGACTCAAGACTTCTTTGTTTTGTTTTATTATTATTATTATTATCTATTTAACTTCAACAAAGCAGGCAAAAGGTTGGTATGGTATGTATACTGCAAGAAGCTGCTGGTCTGTCCTAGCCAGAAAAGATACTTACGCCTAAGGCAACAGCTTCTGTTAGTAGAAATCAGAGGTGGTCTTATTATGCAAATATTAACATTTAAAAAAATAACACCTGAGAACATTGAAAATAAGGCCTAGTCAATAAACCAACCAAGTGTCTCACTTCAAAATATTCAGTTCTTTCTCAACACTTTTGAACCAGATTCTTTTGCTGTTACTTACAAGATTACATTGAGGTCTCCTTCAGAGAAGATGCTGACACAATTACCCGTGCCGGAAAGAAATCTGGTAGAGCTTCCCTTCATTGTTTCCACTGTGAAATTTGAGATCACACTTCAGATACTGTTAATCAGCTACTTATCTTAGTCTAGCAGGTCACTGTACTGTCTTTACAGCCATGTCTTGCAATAATTAATGCTTCATTCTCCTATTACTCTTGCAGGATCCCGGTAAGTGCAATTCCTGTCCCTGCAGTGCTTCTGAAATCTTCCAGTTCTTATGAACCTCTTGCAAACAAAGCCATAGTACTATGGCCCTTATACTCAAGAGTCATAAAATACTCAAATTAGCGGGTTCTGTGGAATGGGAACAGCTCTGCTATGTTTAAGTAGCCTTGGACCAGATTTATTTTAGATCTTTCCTAGATGTAGGAAAGATCTAAAGTTGTAGTTCCACTTGCAACTTTGAAATACTTCCCTGCGTTTCTTTCTCATACTATTAGCATCTTGGGTTTATCTGATAGTAAAATTTCAAAGGAATCTGAAATGTCTGCTGCCTACTTGACTTGCTATTAGTAATGCAAGAAATCAGCCCTGTTCGTATCTTTGCAATGTCACTGTGATGGTTTGCGAGTTCCCTGCCCCCGACACTTTGTAAAACCACCCAGACTAGATTAAACTGGCTGGAAGTTAAGGACTGAAGCTCTGTTTACAGCTTAGCACAATGTACAAGCAGAGATATACACAATATACAGGAATATTTACAGAAATATACAAGGTAATACAGAAACACAATTCCCCTCCCCAGGAGGGGCTCCCAACCACCCTTCCACCTTNAGAGACCCCAGGAGGGGCTCCCAACCACCCTTCCACCTTCTTCCTACCCCCCCACCTTACCCCAGGATTTGGCTTATGCACAAGGTGAGTTTGGAGGATTGGCCAGGGGGATTAGAAGGAAAGTGGTTAGTTAAGTTAGCAGAGGTCCAGACCAAAACAGCTAGAAAGCCTGCAACTAGAGAGAGTGTCTGTGCCTGAGTGTCTTGTCGGTGTTTATGTTCTTAATCTTATATATATCAGCAAGCCTGTGAGTGAAGTAGACATCACCATTGTTTTCTTTTCACAGCCTATAATATAATTTTCTCTATTAAAATATTCCAATTAGCCTCAAACCAACACAAAACAGATTGATGCTGAAAGGCACCCATCGTACCAATTAGCCTACTTGTGCATTGCCTATGTGTCTGTGTATCATCTTACAAGACTGGTGATCCAGTAACTGATGCCAGAAGGAACGTGCAAGCTTTGGCATTTGTTTTCTTTAACAATTGGGCTCTTTCTTTGTTTCCCTTTTTGTTCATCATTCCTGCATGTGAAAATTTAGTCTTTAATTGGGCTGGTTCTGTCTCACACATGCATTTGAGGTGTTAACTTCACCATGACAATGGATGTAAACTCAATCACAGGATTTTTTCTCAACATGAGAAAAAACTTTTTTTTTTTGCTGTGAGTGTGACAGTGCACTGGAACAGGCTGCTGTGCTGGTTTGAGGCTAATTAGCATATTTTAATAGAGAAAATTACACTATGGGCTGTGAAAGGAAAACATGGTGATGTCTACTTCACTCATACGCTTGCTAAAAAAAATTGTTTTGGGAAAAGTAACCAAAATATAGATAAATCAGTCTCTGTCTGTCTCTTGCTGGGAGATCAGCAGCTTGGGCGGTCTAGCAGCTTCTGGCTCTGGCTCCTCTGCTGGCTAATTTTCACTAACCACTTTTTTCTAACCCCCCTGGCTTATCCTCCTAATTTACCTTGCACATAAGGCAAACCTTGGGGTAAGGTACAGGGGTGGGGAGAAGGTGGAAGGGTGGTTGGGAGCCCCTCCTGGGGTCTCTGATTTCTGAGAGGGGAGTTGTGTTTCTGTATTACCTTTAACTTGTGTATTTCTGTAACTATTCCTGTCTATAGCGTATATCTCTGCTTGTACATTGCACTGAGCTGTAAATATAGCTTCAGTCCTTAACTTCCAGCCAGCTGAGTTCTAGTCTGGGTCATTTTACAAAGTGTAGGGGAGCGAGGAACTCCTGAACCATCACAACTACCCAGAGAGGGTGTGGAGTCTCTTTCTCTAGAGAATTTCAAACCCCACCTTAGTTGGTCCTGCTTTGCAGAGACATTGGACCCAATAATCTCTAGAAGTCCCTTAAAACCCGTAGCATTCTATGGTTAAAGATGCTTATAAGGCTGCATACTTTGGTACAATGTATAATGTGGAACTTTCACATCTGTGTTCTTTTTTTGTTCCTATTTCAGTGCATTGCTGCACTAGTCTTGGGAAAGAACACTGTTTTTTATTTTTTATTTCTAGTTTCTTTTCAAGATGTCTGAACTCTGCAGTACGTGGTGGCTTTTTTGCATGACTTGTTGCTACAGCACTTGACTATACCATTTTATTACTGGCTAAAAAGCTGTGGAATCTTTTTGCCTTCCTGTGAAATGCAAGCAAAGCAACTGAGAGCACCATGGATTTGGGGAGATGGGAATTACTTGAAATATTTGTGCTTTTGTGAGGTATTTCCAGAAAAGAGAATGGAAGGCTGAAGACTTTGAATTAAACAAGCAGAAAGTTTGTAATTAATAAACAGAATGTAACACAGCTGGAAAATGTTTCAGAAAGTAGTAAATCCTAGATTTCAGATGCCTGTCTGAGCAGTTAAGACGTCTACAGGGAGAAGAAAGCATCCGAGTATGTGGCTATGGTCGCTCTATTTGTGTATTATTTTCAGCTTAGGTGTTTTGCTTTTTGTGTATTTGTTTTTATTACTACTTTATTAATTCTGTATTTGCTTTATTACAACTTTATTTAGTATTTATTTTCACTTGTGTGAGTGGCAGTACAGTTTTTAAATTTAAATGGCATAAAAGAGTTTTAAGGTCTGAAAGTCAGATAATCTTATTACCTAGTCCGCCTACAACATATTCTTAAGTATGAGTTCATGTCCTGTAAGCTTGAATTTGCATGGCATACATGTTGGGTTCTGAATCAGCATGCAGGGATGAGGTACACTGGATTTGTTTTCCACAGCTGTCCTTGCTGTTTCTTGCTGATGTTCTCTCACTTTAAGAGAACCTTTAAGACTGCCATTAGGCTTACTATTAAGTGTTTCCTGCCCAAACAGAATCCAAGTTGGAACTTAAAAGGATGAAAAGGATGCTGTAGTTAGTCTTTGAAATGATGGTTTTCAAAAAACTCCTGGGTTGTTTTTTTTTTCTCCCCTGGTGTTACTGTCTGTGCTCACAATTTGCAGGGCTTTCCAATTTATCTCAAACTAATGTAGTTTTCTTTTTTTCTTCCCATTTGACATATCCTTTGAAATTTCTGGTAGTTTTGTTTCATCAACTATTTAGCCCATTTGGAAGAAGCATCTGTGTTATCACTTGCCCCTTGTGATGAAGCATTCCTGGGAATTTTTTTGGCCTGGTTCTTTGTTCAGGGGTGTGTTTTGTCCAACACACTCTCTTACCCATCTCTTTGGAAAGCTTTTAGTTCTTGTTCTTTACACAGTGTGACAGCTTGCTATGAAACTAGAGGGAATTGACTTTTTTTCTAAATCTGCAAACCCAGTGAAGAAAGTTCATTTGCAGTCTGTGTAGGGCTTGGAGGAGGTTAAGTCTCAAAATTGGTAAGAAATCTGTTTAGCTATGTCTTCTTCCTCCCCTTTCTTAGAATCATAGAATCAGTTAGTGTTGGAAGGGGCCAGAAGGATCATCTAGTTCCAATGTCCCTGCCACGGGCAGAGACACCCTACCCTGGATCAACCTGGCTAGAGCCTAATCCAGCCTGGCCTTAAACACCTCCAGGGATGGGGCCTCAACCACCTCCCTGGGGAACCCATTCCAGGCTCTCACTACTCTCACAGTGAAGAGCTTCTTCCTCACATCCAGTATGAATCTCCCACCTCCAGCT
This sequence comes from Eubucco bourcierii, assembly GCA_013396675.1. Taxonomy (NCBI): domain Eukaryota; kingdom Metazoa; phylum Chordata; class Aves; order Piciformes; family Ramphastidae; genus Eubucco; species Eubucco bourcierii. Next base: position 6,371 of record VWZE01026285.1, read on the forward strand.
TTGCTCCATTCCCCTAGTCCTGTCACTACCTGATATCCTAAAAAAGTCCCTCCCCAGCTTTTTTGTAGGCCCTCTTCAGATACTGGAAGGCCACAATAAGGTCTCCTCAGAGCCTCCTCTTCTCCAGACTGATCAGCCCCAATTCTTTCAGTCTGTCCTCATAGCAGAGGTGCTCCAGCCCTCTGAACATCCTCATGGCCCTTCTCTGGACACACTCCAGCATGTCCACATCCCTCTTGTCCCAGGGGCTCCAGAACTGGATGCAGTACTCCAGATGGGGTCTCGCCAGAGCGGAGTAGAGGGGGAGAATCACCTCCCTTGACCTGTTGGCCACACATCTCCTGATGCAGCCCAGGATCTGGTTGGCTTTTTGGGCTGCAAGTGCACACTGCTGGCTCATGTTGAGCCTCTCATCCACCTGCACCCTCAAATCCCTCTCCTCAGGGCTGTTCTCCAGCCAGTTACTGCCCAGCCTGGATTTGTGCTTGGAATTGCCTCAACCCAGATGCAGGAGCTTGCACTTGGTCTTGTTGAACCTCATGAGGTTGGTTTGTGCCTGCCTGTCCAGGGCCCTCTGGATGGCATTCCTGCCCTCCAGCATGTCTGCTGCACCACACAGCTTGGTGTCATCTGCAGACTTACTGAGGGATGTCAATGCCTCTATCCATGTCGCCAACAAAGACATTGAACAAGACTGGTCCCAGGACTGATCCCTGAGGGACTCCACTTGTCACTGGCCTCCATTTGGACATGGACCCATTGATAGCCACTCTTTGGGTGCAATCATCAAACCAGTTCTTTATCCATCTAGTGGTCCATAGTGGTTCATAGCAAAAATTGTTTAGTTTCCTTGATCAGTTTTAACATTACTGAGAGAGAAACTCTAAACAGACCATCAGATTTAAGTTGTAATGCTTTGTATGCAAACCACTTGATGTTTTTGTTTTGAAGCCCCCAAGATAAGTAACTTCTGATGCAGGTTTTGTCATCCATGACACCTCTGTTGTATTCAACACCAGCAGTGTGCGTGGTGACTACAGGTGCTTCATATGTACAGTGTACTTTGCTTGTGCTTCTCTTTGCATTTCCTTAGGAGAGAATAAAGGCTGGCTTTGTAGTAATTAAACAAGCTTTAAGCCATGTGATGGTTTGGGAGTTCCCCCCCCACCCCCACTTTGTAAAATGATCCAGACTAGAACTCAGCTGGCTGGAAGCTAAGGACTGAAGCTATATTTACAGCTCAGCGCAATGTACAAGCAAAGATATACACTATAGACAGGAATATTTACAGCTAAAATATACAAGTTAAAGGTAATACAGAAACACAACTCCCCTCCCAGAAATCAGAGACCCCAGGAGGGGCTCCCAACCACCCTTCCACCTTCTCCCCACCCCTGTACCTTACCCCAAGGTTTACCTTACATGTGAGGTGAGTTTGGAGGATTGGCCAGGGGGGTTAGAAGGGAAGTGGTTAGTGAGGTTACTCGGCAGAGAGGAGAAAACAAGAAACTAGAGAGCCCGAGAGTGTCTGCAAGCCCAAGTGTCTTATCTTTGTTTTGTATTCTTTTCTTATACATCTCAGCAAGCCTATGAGTGAAGTAGACATCACCACTGTTTCTCTTTCACAGCCTACAATATAATTTTCTCTGTTTAAATATTCCAATTAGCCTCAAACCAGCACAAACCATTTTTAATATCTCCAGGACACCTTCTTAGGAGCATGAGTGATTTTTACCACAAATGGGGCAGAGTACTGTGAGGTCCCTCAGGGTAATGGTCAACACATCAAAGCAAAATTCAGCCTTTTGCAGGATTTTGGATACTCAGCCATATGAGTTTGTCACTTTAAGTAGTTCAGACCTATGTCTTTTGAGTGACTTGAAACTCTTCCTACAGAACTGTAGTGGGCTGCAGAGGCCAGTTTAGGGTTATTCTTGGAAGAATTTCAAGTCTCTAGGGATCTACTTGGATACATTTCCTGTCTCTTGAAAGAATTGTTCGTACTGCATGAAGCACAATAGGTTTATTCACCCATCCTCTTTGCTTGCAAACATAGCAAATCTGTATGCTGCATGGGATTGTTCATGGATGTTCTCTGGGGAAATAGATGAAATAAATTGCCTGCTGTGTGCAGTGTTTTCAGGAGTGAAATAAATAAGTGGAACTTGGTTTGTACAAGGCAATAGTTGTTCGCTATGTTGAGAGAAAGCTCGGTGTTTTCTCTGGAACTCGTCGTGTTTACATACATATAAGTATAGCTGGAGACAAACCAGCAAAGACTGAGTTAGGACTTGCCATACAGTATAAAACCTGTGGCCTTCCAGTGTCGTGCTTCAAAGAACTTTTCAGCTCTTTGGGGAAGCTCAAATGTGTGTGTTTCCACCCGTTTCTTACCGTAGACTCATGGAATGTTTTGGGTTGGAAGCAACCTTCAAAGATCATCTAGTCCAAAGCCCATGCAGTAAGCAAGGACATCTTCAACTAGATCAAGTAGCTCAGAGTCACCTTCAACCTGACCTTGAATATTTCCAGGGATGGGGCTTGTACCAGCAACCTGGACAACCTATTCCTCAGTTTTTATCACCCTCACTGTAAGAAATTTCTTTCTTATATAGTCTAAATCTACTCTCTTTTAGTTTAAAACCATTTCCTCTTGTTTTTGTAGCAGCGGGTCCTGCTAGAAAGACTGTCCCTGTCTTTCTTATAGGCTCCCTTTAAGTATTGAAAGGCAGCAATAAGATTTCCCTGGAGTTCTCCAGGCTGAACAACTCTGACTTTCTCAGCCTTCCTTCACAGGAAAGGTGTTCCATCTCTCTAGTTTTTGTGGCCACTTTCTGGACATGCTCCAGCAGGTTTCCATCTTGTGACTGAGGGTTCCAGAGCTGGGTACAGTTTTCCAGGTGAGGTCTCACCAGAGCAGAGCAGCAGAATTGCCTCCCTTGACTTGCTGGCCACACTTCTTTTGTTGCAACCCAGAATATGATCTCTGGGATGCTAGTGGACATACCTGCAAGTCCTCTGCAGAGCTACTTTCAATCCCCTGTCTGATAGATGGGTGTAAGGTTTCCCTGTTAAACAGCATTGTGGAGATGGGAGATGCTTTGGGAGCTTACTCCAGCTGCTGCACGTGTCCCTGGTATCACTGTGCCTCCTGATATGCTGTTCCTGCCTCACCTTATTTGGCAGTTCCCCAAGGCAAACACCACTGGAGACAACTTGTGATACTCAGACTTCTTTAAAACGTAACCAGTCACTGCCTGCTTCTTACTGGTTTTTTTCTGTTTTTCATCCTTATTTGAATGTCTCTTCTTCAAACCCAGAGTATATAGGGATATCAGATTTTCTTAAGTTGCAGATTATTTTGTGTTCCTTTCAAAATCATTTTGGTCTTGTCCCTCAGACTTTTTCACAACAGAAAGCTTGTGAAGGCTGTTTCTGCCAACTGGAACTGAACTCTAATTTCTGTCTTTTTTCTTTTTAAGATAGTGACAGTAGTTCAGTGTTCTCTTCGCAGTTAAAGCAAGTGTCCTAAACTGTGTTTTCTCTTTGAGAACTGTGCTCTCTATCACAGTAACCCAGTCTCTAATAAGTGATGATAAATTTGGATGCCACAAATGTTCAGAGAAATTAGCATTCCTTCTGAGTAGGGCTTGTCATGCTCCTGATGCTGAACTGCATCACTTCTTTCATTGGTTTTGGTAAACTCCTGACACCTCCTTCAGTCTTCAGTACTTTAATATTCTGTCTCATCTGGAGACTTCTGCTTTGGTTTAGCTGGTTTATAATTTTGAAGTCATGACAGAAGGCTTTCTCAGGAATTTTTATGTAACTAGGTAACGTGTTTTACTTTGTGGACAGGTTAATCAGTATTCTAAATCTTCAGCGCCCTGAGCTGCTGTTCTCCAACACAGGTGGGCTCCTCTGGTCAGGCTGATGACATGCATGCTATCTCACATAACCTTTGCTGAAGAAATGAGAATGCAGCCTGATTACTGTCCAGTCTACTGAGGAGAACAGCAATAGACACGCTTCAAATTACAGTTCTTGCAAAGCAGTGTGGGGAAATAATTGTCTTTCGTTGCATGGAATGGGCCCTAGTACTGATGGATCTTCCTCAAATACAAGGAAGCTCCATTTTCTGTCTAATGTAGATGCTTTGCCATTTACCAAGACTGTTTAAACAGGAGTGAAAGATGGTACAATCGCTTACTGTTGCATTATGCTGTGTAGAGAAATTGTTATGCTACACTTCAGCAATTTCTGTTCTCTGACCGTGCATTTCATCCCATGTTTGCCAAAATAAATTCACAGCGTTTCATGAGCTACTTTCTTAAATGATTTTGAAAAGAGAACATGACAGAGCTAGTTACAAAACTACAAAGCAAGCACCTTCTTGTATCAGGCTTTCATACTTTTATGGCTCAGGAGCATTGCTAAGAAGTAGGTCAAGTAATTCTCTATTTAGCACCAGGTAAGAGTAAATAAGGAGGAAGCCCAATGAGTTCTTACCAGTTTGCATGAGTCTTTTACTAATGAACTAATAACCCATTATCTACTGATGCAGTTCTGATTTTGTATCTGGAGTGACTTTATTTGCGCTTGGTCACTGGTCTTTTTTCTTAACTGCCTTTTAGGTTGTCACACAAAGCCTGGTGTACAGTGATCATCTGTACTGTGCTTTCTGGTAAACTTCCACTGCTATTAAATCCCTTGCAATTTTGTAATCTAGTTCTTGGATTCAGATCCCACTCATCTCTCCACAGCAGCAGTAGTTATACAGGGAGCAGTAAGCTGATTTACAAACACTGCATTCAAGGTTATTTTTAACATTTCTTAAGGTGGAACTTTACTGCTTACTGCTTCTGTATTAACACAAGGGTAAACTTTTCAGTTACTGCCTTGGCAAAGCCCAGATTATGTGCATTGTACAGGTTATTTTTTTTTTCTTTATTTCCAGAATCAAGAACAGCTTAGAGAAGAGGATTCTGATTTTATTCTCAATGATGGTGACCTTACTGTCACATATGGTGATACAACAATAACTGCAAATGGTTCTTCTGGCCCACACACAGCTACCACTAGCCTTGATGGCAGAAGAACAAAAAGTAGTTCAGAGGAAGCACTGGAACGTGATTTGGGAGCAGCAGATCATGAAGTTACAAGCAGGGGTACCCGACTCGTATTTCCTCTGGAAGACAATGCATGATTACTGACGCAGTAACAATAACTCTTGCCTTTTGGATGCATCAAGGACGACTGCAGGCCACTGTGACTCTCGAGGTGGGGATGTTTATTTAAACAAGTTAACATGCATAAGTGGTTTTACTAGGGTCTGGAGAGGTCACCTATTTTTTACTCAAAATGCTGACAGTGGGTTTTTCTAGATGTCTGAAAACAGACAAGTGAGAAAATTGGTCGCTCTCCTCTTCTCAGTTGCATATCGAATCCAAGCATAACTAGCATGCTGCAATTGTCTTGTTCAGCTGCAGCAGCTGTCTCTGAAGGGAGATATGTGAAAACTTTGTTGCAGAACTGAGCTTATCTTGGCCTAGCTTGGGAATGTAGAAGAAATATAAACTTAATTATTATGAGATCAAAAAGGATTTGTGTGTATCTGAACATGGCGAGATGCATTCTTTTTTTGGTGAGGCTGAGGGAAATACACAGCAAAAGGGGACAGTGTACATTAAGACTACAGGTGCAGGAATGCAAGAGTCTGTGAGGAATCTGTTACTGCAAGCTGTATTTCAGGGGGAGAAAGGGGGAAAAAAGATTTCTTCACTGACCCTGTGTTTAAATAGGAAGACATTGAAAGTTACTTGTTCCTTTAGCTTTGGGCAATTTGACTATTGCTATTAGACTAAGTTCTAGTGCCTCAAAAGAAAAACATCCACTTCCTGTGATCTAAGATGTACCAGACCCAACATAAGCTTGGAGCCAGGCTCTCTTGGGTAGAAATCATGAAGTAAAACTTTCTCTCCCTTAAGATTCTTAAAATCATATTAAGATAGTTGGGAACGTATCCTGGGCTGGGTAAAGCAGCAGATAAGAGGAGGGGGAAAGGGTAAAAAATAATAGTAAGAAGCAGTGTTCTTGCATGGAACCATGAGGTTTCATACTGCTCAGAAGAATCCACGGACTCTGCTTACCGTTCTTGTGTGATAAACAGCAAACATCTAATTCAACAGACAAACAAATATTGCTGGCTTTACCATTTGTGACTATCCTCAAAGACAGGTGTTTACTCTTGTTCTCTTTCGCAGAGTAGATGTGAAACTGCAGTGGGCCATTACACAATATATAAGCTGCAGAAGTGATGAACTGTAGTACCATCTTCAATGTGAAAAGGGGAAAAAATCTTTGCCTAGTATTTAGCCCACTTACATGTAGGCTAGCATTAACTTATTACTGAATGCTTTTTAATTTCCAAATGAGGTATCATTGTCTTTGCCAATAGCTGAAACTTATGCTTCGAAAAGCAGCTCAGCTATTTAGAGCATGCTGAAATGTGATTTCTTTCTCATGTCTCAAAGTTTATTTTTTTAAAGAGTTCTGTGGCTCACTAATGTGGTGTAATATCAGTTTGTCTAAAAAGTGTGTTTTTCTTACTGCCATTTCAGTTGTTTCTCTCATAAAATTGTGTGTAATACCCACTGGTTTTCCTTGCATATTAAACTTAAACAGGCTAACTTCGGTAGGACAACTTACTGCAGCAGAGAACATTGAAGTTATTTTGTCTAGTCAGCTTTCTTTTCAATGTGTTCTCTAATGAGTGATCTACCTCCTTGTCTGTCCCTCCAAGGTAAATTTGTAAAGGGCATTTATCTGTAATGACTGTCTGACATTATTAGGAAGAGACATGAGGAAACCAGAAGCTTTTTTTTTTTTTTTGTGGAAAAGCTGGAAGAACAATAGTCTGAGCTCTGTTCTTAAATGGTGAAGAGTAACATAACCTGATGAAGATCTCTGAGCAGAACAACTCATTTTTGGTTCTCATCTGCTTTCCAGGAATGCGAAGCAGATAGCCATGATCTATGTGATTTTTATACTGTTTTAAAGGCTTTAGTTTTCCTTTTAAAAGTGCTCTTGCAGTAGGAAAAGTAACTTCCTCCTAAATTAACACAAACAACTGCATTCGTTGCGAACAAGTCTTTGGGACACATGCTGACAAAGCTGAGCGTGGACTTGAGACTGCTACAACAGAGTTATTAGCTGAGTCATATGAATCGAATTTGGGTTCAGACAATGAAACTTACCCTAAATAAATGCACTTAATACAATGCTGATCTTTACAATGCAGCTTGAAGCTTACCAAATCATTTTGGCCAAAAAGCGCAGAGCCTTACAAAGACGGAGATCTGTTGTTTAGAAGAAAGATCAAGTACTGATTCTGGAAGTAGAAACTCTGTTTCATTAGCTTCCTCAGGAAGGCCGAATGTCTGGAAAACGTCAATAAAACATCTCAGTGTAGATGCTTCTCTGTCTGTGTGTTTAATTCCCACAGGAAAAAATAAAAAGCAACTTAATTTCACCAGTAAGTCCAAAATGTGCTGGAGGAAGAACAACTGAAACAGATGTATCATTGGCAAGAGGTGATGAATATAACAGTCTGACCTCACATTCAAAAACTATTTAATATGCTTATCCAACATAGTGAGAAGAGGCTTATATGCACAACCTTAACTTTTATTCATGCATTACAACAATGGATTTTATTTCTTAATTTTTATCTTCTTTTTTTTCTTTTAAAGTCTTCTCTCAGAATTGGATTTTGCTGCCGACAAATGTAAACTAACACATTTAGCCTACTCTTACTACTGACACTGATCTTTGCAACAAATTCCCAAAGGACTTTTGACTGAAAAAGTGTGGGGAAAAAAAACCACACACAAAAAAACCTCCTTGTTCTGCTACACTACATATTTCACCAACTCTCTAATACAGGCTCTTTTTTTATTGTCTATATCCTTCTGAAAGGAGAGTTTAATACTTTCAGATCCTTTCTAGGAAGATCTTTAGCTGTCAAGAACTTCACTGAACCATACCAGAAACTCAGTGTGAGATTTTGAAAAGAGAGCGTAGCTTAAGACTGTGCTGATCAGCAATTTACAGATATTTGCATCCTCTTTGAACTGAAAAAGAAAACCTGGACCGTAATGATGTTCTTCATTGAAAATAGTACTTCTATACTAGCACAGGACATTGCAGCTTATGTGGCTGCCCTTGTGTTTGGGACTGAGTGGTTTCTTCTTGTTTGTGTTTTGGTTGTGGTTTTTTGGGTTGGTTTTTTTTTTTTGCTTGTCGCATTCTCAACTTGCTGCTCAAAATTGTCATCTGAAAGTGACAAAGAATTTGCTAACTTCAGTCCCTGGAGAACAACAAAATGAGGCCTCTAACTTTATTTCAGTGCCTCACAGAAACTAATACTGACAGTAAAGCACAACTGTGCTACAGTTGCTTGAATTCCCATGCAAACAAACCTTTCCACTTTACTTCCGTGGAAGGCCACAGGAATCCACATGCAGTACACTAATATTTTACCTAAAGAGATGAAAAAGTTATCTGAACACTGCTTTGTATTGCTCTGTAATGTTGGGGGGTGGGGAGAAAGATTTTTCACTTTAAGACTGTGGAATACAAAAAGTATCTAGAAAGCTGGTAATTGCTTTGCTCTCAAGTTAATTCAATGTCTGTGAGAAACGAACTGTGCTTTGAGTCACCTGTACACCACTGCACATTTTGTGTAAAAGAGCAAATTCTCCTAGCTTCCATGGGGCTGCAGGCAGTTGATCAGTTAAAGATGAGTAGCTATGATCAGATCCTGTGACCAAGAGCTGCACTATAACAGCCATGGGCATCGCACTGGGTTCTTCAGGGTGCCTTTTGTGAGAGGTACTTAAAGCAGTGCTTACCCTGGCTTCAGCAGTCATGCTGATACTCTGATCTCACGTTATCAGGAAGAAGGAGTACTATGACAAGTGTGCTTGTGCTGTATGTTATGTGTCTGCTATGCAGAGGAAGGGTGTGGTGTAAAATGCCTTTTCTGATAAAGACCAAACAAGGGTATTTGGTACTTGGCTAAGTGTAGCTGTATTCCAAGATGCACGTTTTTTGGCCTATAAAATAACAAAAACTGTTTTGTTTTCTTTTTCATCACACTGAAGGAATTGCCTTTGGGGAAAGGACTGCAGAAAGTGTAACTGAAGGGAGAAGAATCTAAGCTTTTTTTGACTGAAGTTCTGAAGAGCTGATCTGAAGCCAGTATGTAGCAAAGGTTAAAAGAATGTCTACCAGTGATCTGATAAACCCCTGTTTTACTCCTGGAGGGAGGAAAAGACTTCATAGTAGGAAGTCTCACAATGTTAATAGACAGTATGAGCAATGTATAATAACTAGGAAGCCAGATGCTGTGATTTTAATCTTTATGATCAGAGAGACAATTTGTAGATTGGCATGGAAAGCATGGTCCTTCTTGTGTAAGCTCAATTTGACTTGAATTGCAGTCTACCCTCAGACAGTATTGGTCAGAGGAGATTCTTTGAGTCTAATTTGTCATAGTAAACCCTTGGAAACTAATATGCTTCACATGCTGTTCAAAGAAAGGTTTGGTGTTCCTTTTTGGTTCTTTCCAAAGTAGCTCACAGGAATAACATGCTTGACTGCAGCCTTGGCAGACATGGTCTCTGCTTCCACACAAGTGTGGGAATGGAATTTGAGTACTCAGAAGCCTCAGCTTCATGTGCTTTTCTTTAAGATGCAGGGGGAGGACCTTTCTTAGGGAGAAACCAGAGAATTTACAGATGCATCAGCAGGGAGTTTTCCTCTCTGAAATACTGTATTCATGACCTGCTGAGACTTAGAAGCAAAGGAAGATAAAACTTGATCAGGAGGCACAGACCACGCAGCATAAAATCAGGTAATAAATCCTCCAAACTGGCTGCTTGTGTACGATCTCGGTGATAAGTGGAGTCACAGAAAGTAGGATAGTGCTGCTAAGTAGCTTGAACATGTGACTAAAAGCAAAACACGTAAAATAGTAAGTTCATATCTCTTTGGTTAAAAAAAAAAGCAACCCACATAAACATCTTTCTTCCCAAGTTTGGGGAGGAGACTGTAATACTCTGTGGTGGGAAACCACAGATACTTCTTGGCCTGGGTTTTTTGGGAGTGCCCTTCTGAAAAATAACTTCCAGTAGAAATAAGGCTGCAAAGTGAAAGGGAAGGAAAGTGTGGAGAAAATAGTGAATTACAAAGCCAGGAAATGGCTTAAACAGGCAGTTTTACTGTGGGAACAGCATTGTAAACAATTGCTACTCTTGATCTTGTAGTCCTAAACGCTGAGAAGTTTTGTAGGATTCGGCATACCTTGTCCTAAAACAAGGACAGTGTGATAATGCAGAAATAATTTAATTACCCTATCCAAATTGATGGCAAAATCAAAGGGTTTGCAGGGAAAGCACCTTTGAACATTTTCTTCAAAAGTAGTTTCACTTTATTCCTCTGTATTCCTGATTCTAAAAAGCCTTTAGTAATTTTGAAAGCAGTTCTAGGGTAACATTGATCTGATAAATATGGAAGTGCCTTACCAGATGTGCTTACATACAAGCAGGATGTAAATGCTTGGCTAGTCATTTGAATCTATCACAAACTCAGATGTCATACTTTTGCTTGACACTTGCAATCTATGCAGGGTTTTGCTATCAAAGTTTAACAGTTGTGACAAAGTTCAGATTTTCTAGTAAGATGATCTACCTGGTTTTGGGTGCTTTATCCATTATGCCTTTATCCTGTGCCACTTTCCTATTTTGCACCACCCCACAGGGACTTGCAGACCTCCAAAATGCTATTGGGTTTGTAGCTTCATCTAGGAACTGAAGCTTAACTGAGAGAGACACTTCATAATGATCTATACTAAAATAAAGGACTTCATTGATTGCTTGCATTGCCTACATCAGGGAACATGATGGTGTAGGCAGGTGTCTGCAGGGAGAAAGAGAACCTTTGGCTTTTTGAGTGCAAGTTATGCTGGTGTGGATAAAGACAGTGCCTCTCCCAGGTTCAAGTACATGAACTACATGAGGGCATTGGGTGCACATTTTTAAAAGGGGTGAAGGGGACATGAAATAGCCAAACTTCACTTTGGTTCCTGAGCACAAGATGTCAAAGCGATGCTACAATCCCACCATATGCAAATTTGCCTAATTAGTTGGCAATAGTTTAAAATACTGCAATTAAATTGCCACTTTTATTTGGAAGGGAAAAAAAAGAAACCAACAAACCACCAACAGATTTGCATTCTCTCAGAGAAAGTGAATACTCGACTTGAAAGGCTTTTGCTCCCATGTTAAAATGATTAACTTTAGGCTATGAGAAATAGATTTTTTTTTTTTTTTTTAAACTAGTAAAGCCTTTACAGAGGCAGAGAGAAGTAGGTCATGCAGTTTCATGTTATATTTATGAATTTTATTTACAGATTTTAGTTTAATCAAGGAGGTTATCCTCCACTGTCTGATTCTAGATTTCAGCCCTCAGTTGCCTGGCTTGAATGTCTTGATGCTGACACAGGTTAATAGCAGAAAACAGAATACCAGAACATACTCTTCTGGATCACATCAGCTGATTTGTAATAGTCATTGTGAAATAACAGCTTCCAGCACACGGGGTCACATGAGGTAAGTTTCATTTTAGCTTGGGATATTGGAAGAAAAGAAAGGGATATGACCCACAGCTGGTTTCAGTGGAGCAGGGAAATTGTAAGTCATCTAAGGATGTCCCAAATTTGCTTCCTTCCTTTAAGGGAGACCAGCTGCTGTGCCTTTCCTTTGCAGTTATAGGATGCACACTACTGTTCTGATCCATTCATAAAGCATAAAATCAGAAGCAACATTTAACCTGACTTCTGTCAGTCTGCCACTCTTACAGCTGTTAGCCTTTTGTCATTTTAAGATGCAAACACATCGGTATGGCTGCAGCAGGTGTCTTAAGGTTACCTAAAACATAAAAATACACTAAGTATCTAAAGCATATCTTGCCGTCCTGAATAACAAGTGCTGTGGCAGACCATCAGTGCAAAACTCTGGTAACCTTTTTCCCTTTGTTGTTAAAGCAGCTAAAGCCTATGTGGTGTGATGGTCCAGAACTGTGTCCAGTTCTGGGCCCCCCAGCTCAAGAAGGAAAGGGAACTGCTTGAGAGTCCAGCACAGAACCACAGACCTGTATAAGGGAATGGAACATCTTTTTTATGAGGAGAGACTGAACGAGCTGGAACTCTTCAGCTTGGAGAAGAGGAGACTGAGGGTGACTTCATTAATGTTTATAAACATGTAAAGGTGAGTGCCAGGAGGATGGAGCCAGGCTCTGCTCAGTGATGCCAAGTGACGGGACAAGGAACAATGAGTGGCATCTGAGGCATAGGAAGTTCAATGGAAACATCAGGAGGGATTTCTTTACTGTGAGGGTGACAGAACACTGGAACAGGCTGCGCAGGGGATTGTGGAGTCTCCCTCTCTGGAGATATTCAAGACCCACCTGGATGTGTTCCTGTGTGATTTGGTATAGATGATCCTGCTCTGCAGGGGGGTTGGACTGGATGAGCTTTCAAGATCTGTTCCAACCCCGATGTTCTGTGGTTGTGTGACAGGCTCAAGCTAGGTGTGGGCCAAGAGCTGTGTTAGAGAGGCATAATGTATTGTGAGTGCTATCCTTCCTAGAGATAGTGTTCGTCTCTTGTATGCAAGGAATTGGGTGTTACTGCACCAAAGGATTCCAACGACGATGAAGTAATGCTGCAAGCATATTATGATGAAGTAATTGCTGCAAGCAGAGCTTTGCAGAACTAGAATACATCCTGATAGATCCTCTTTGTAGTGTTGAGAGCTACAGCCACAGCTGTCTTTCCAATATTTGCAGTTTCACTTGTGAGGATTTAAGGAGGACAGCAACTTTCTGCAGTGTCCGAGTTAAGATTTTTGTCTTCAGCAACTGGAACAATGACGATATGTGGGTGCTATGAGCCCTAGTTTGGGAATTCAGTATTCTGATGAGGTTACATGGCATGGGATTATTGTTTAACTACAACAGTGGGTGGGGAAGAGAGAAAAAGCAAAATATTGTGAAAGCTTTCTGTGTTATGAAGACAGTGGTAGTGGATGAGGAGGAATAAACACTTGTTGGACTTTCTACCACTGGCTGATTTGTGTACATAGTTAGCTAACCACTCAAGCCTCTGTATAAGGTTCTGCAGTAATTTCAGCTTTAGACATGCTGATTAAGGCTTCATCTACATATTCCTTTCTTAAGAGAAGAAATGTTAGTGATGGTCAGAGCTCCTGCTCTGTCAACAAGTCTAAGGCTAAGTATAAAGGTGTCATTACCATTCTAGGCAAACAAACTACTACAACATAGTACTCTCCTGCTTCACATAACCTTGGAGTCAGAAGTAGCAGGTACAAAGTGGTGTTAGCTTTTGTGGTGTTTGTTGTTTTGCTTCGAGTTACAGAATTAGCTGCACTAGCATAAATAATCATATTTGTTATCTGCAGACACATTAGAAATAAGTAATCTCTTGTTTGACTCACAGTAGTGCAAAACTTGACATGTAAATTCCACATTTCATCTTGGAACTGAAAGGGGCTGATACTGGTAGACCTTTCCTCAAGGTAAAGCCAGCAGTTCTGCCCCCTTCTCACAGAACAGATTGATTTGGAGTCCCCCTTTTTAAAATGGAGTTAATGAGTCTCATAGAATCATAGAATGGTAAGGTTGGAAGGGACCTCAAGGATCATCTAGTTCCAACCCCCTGCCATAGGCAGGGACACCTCCCACTAGTACAGCTCACTCAAGGCCTCATCCAATCTGGCCTTGAACACATCCAGGGAAGGAGCATCCACAACCTCCCTGGGCAACCTGTTCCAGTGCCTCACCACCCTTACTGTAAAGAACTTCCTCCTAACATCCAGTCTAAATCTCCCCTCTGCCAGTTTAAACCCATTGCCCCTTGTCTTGTCATTGCAGGACCTTGTAAATAATCCTTCCCCAGCCTTCCTGTAGGCCCCCTTCAGATACTGGAAGGCTACTATCAGGTCCCCTCGAAGCCTTCTCTTCTCCAGGCTGAAGAGCCCCAACTCTCTCAGCCTGTCCTCATAGGAGAGCTGCTCCAGCCCTCTGATCATCTTTGTGGCCCTCCTCTGGACCCGCTCCAACACTTCCATGTCCTTCCTGTGCTGAGGGTTCCAGAACTGCACACAGTACTCCAGGTGGGGTCTGACGAGAGCAGAGTAAAGGGGCAGAATCACCTCCCTTGCTCTGCTGGCCACGCTTCTCTTGATGCAGCCTAGGACTCGGTTGGCTGTCTGGGCTGCATGTGCACACTGCAGACTCATGTTGAGCTTTTCATCAACCCAGACTCCAAGGTCCTTTTCCTCAGGGCTGCTCTCCAGCCATTCACCACCCAGCCTGTATTTGTGCTTGGGATTGTGCCTACCCAGGTGCAGGACCTTACACTTGGCCTTATTGAATTTCATCAGGTTGGCCTGGGCCCACCTCTCCAGCCTGTCCAGGTCCCTCTGGATGGCATCCCTGCCCTCTAGCAAGTCGACTGTGCCACACAGCTTGGTGTCATCTGCAAACTTGCTGAGGGTGCACTCCATTCCTCTGTCCATGTCACTGACAAAGATGTTAAACAGCACTGGTCCCAGCACTGACCCCTGAGGGACACCACTTGTCACTGGTCTCCAGGTGGACATTGTGCCGTTGATCACCACTCTCTGGGTTTGACCATCCAGCCAATTCCTTATCCAGCAAGTGGTCCATCCATCAAGTCCATGTTTTTCCAGTTTGGTGACCAGGATGTCATGTGGGACAGAGTCAAATCAAAGAGTCAAATCAGAGTCTCACCTGGGAGCATCCAACAGTTACTCCAATATCCTTTTATTTTAGGAAGATCTGCAAGCTGCAACTACAAGTAAACATTATATGGAGAAAGAATATATATATATATATATATATTTACATCAATATGGCTGTAACAGAAAGTGCAAATGATCACACAAAAGAGCTCTGGATAATATACTTCATTTTACAGGATGGTATTTGTGAAGCCCTTTTGCTCATGCTGTCTTAGAATCCTCTTTCTACAGCAGCTATCAGGATTAATAACTGAGCAGTTGGTTTTGGTTCTGTTTCTTATCTTTTCACCAGTTTCCACAATATGTAGAAGTTGCTAGCAATATCATGTCAAGATTTGTACTGCTGGATCTGAAGAACGGAGTGAGTAGGAAAGTGAAAAAAGTGTAGGATAATTTGTTACCCAGGATTTTGGAACCCAAGGTTGAATATAAAATGTGAGGAAGCACTTAGTGAAAAGCACCTCCACCTATACAAATGTTCTTTCCTTATAAGAAGGAGCTTCAAATCATTCTCATTAGTGTTCAGAACATAGCATTTTAAAAGATCAGCAGTGCTGGGAACTGAAGTCAAAATCACAACCTTGTTGCTCTGTAAGTCTCCCATGTGTCCCTGCCATCAGCATCCTATGTAGCTTTGGTCACGTTTAAAAGGATGTAAAAATAATGAAATGGCACAAAGCAGGGCAGAAAGATAACCAGAAGTACAGTACAAGTTTTACAGTGTCAATAAACGCCTGAATTGTTTCAGCTGGGTAGAAGAGATGGCAAAGGAAAACTTGACATTTGTAAAATTAAAAATAGTATTGCAAAGGAGAGCAGAGAATGATGATGAGTGACCTGATGCCAAAAAAAAACAAACAAAAAACAAACCAAACCAAAACCAACAACAAACAAACAAAAAACCCCCAACCAACCAAAAAACACACACACAAAAAAAAAAAAAAAAAAAAAAAACCCCCCAAAATAAAAAAAAACAAAAAACCAAAGGCAGGGTTATTACCCTAAACAAACAGTGAAACCTGCTATTCAAAATTGTATTGACGGGTTCAAAAGTCAGTGTTTCTGACCAGACTAGCTGCACTTATGGTTGTCCAACACAAGCCAAACCTGGCCTCTACTTTAGGCACTCCCAGAACAGCTCAGGAGTTTGGAGAGGAGTAAGGACATCTTTTATTGCATTGCTTTTTCTATGTGTGTCCTGCTAGCCTGAGTCAGGTGCTGCTGCTGTGAGGTTTTTCTCCTTGTGCAGACACAGTTTTACAGTAAGAGGTGAAGGCTGAGAACAGAGGCCTTGTGTTAACCCCTTCACTCTACCTGCCCAGGCCCTGGCCTGGGGAGTTGAAGCTGCTTGTTAGTACTGTGTAGAGCAGTGATGCATGGATGTTTTTGCCTGTCCTCTGAGTGGACATGATGTGGAGCCTAGGCAGAGTGCTATCCAGTGTAAGATACCAGTGGACAGCCTTACCTTGCATTATTTTATCACACATTTTACACCAAAGCCACTATAGCTGCATACAAATTGAAGAATGCTGTAATGACTGCTTAGCACTGGGATTATTTTTCAGCTTAATGAAAACAAGAGCTTCCACCTCAGGAAAAATACTTCCTTCACATCTTGCACTTTTTTTCATAAGAACACTGATGAAATGGGCACTTCTTGGTAGATTATGAAATTGCTGGCAAGGCTCACCTCGTGACCACCTTTGAGCAGGGATGATCTTACTCTTCCCAGTGATGCAATCTGAGGGCTTTGGTATACTTTGCAAGTAATGAATCACTTCTTTGTGTTTCGATGGCAGTAAGACCCATAGAGTCAGCAAATCTGAGCATGAATACAACAGTTCAATGGAAGGGGGCAAAACCTCTTACACTATTGTTATTGTCTTGTTTCCTTATGAATAGCTGGAAGCAGCACTTCCGGTCATTAAAAGTTGCTGCATTGTAGCTGTGCTTGTCCATTCTGGTCAGCCATGAGGTCTTAAAGAGACTGGAACTTGAATACCCAGGTGCTCCATATTTGAGAGTGACTTTACTGGTTCACTGTTGTACTCTGCATGCGAAGCCTGCACTTGCTGGCAAGACAGCACAGGTGCCCCTGCCTGCCTTCAGCACCTCACTGTCCAGAGGATGTAAAGTTTGCGTTAATTGCATTTATGCCATTACAAATATCCAAAATACTGCTCGCAGTTGGTTGCTTCTAGTACTACAGCTGGTTTGGTCTCAGGTGTAAATATCACCTTCCCCTGATAGTTTTTACTTTTACTGGTTTAATATCACTCAATACCAGAATGAACAATTCATGGTTTGAGCAGTGATGAAGCCCTACAAGACTTTCAGGAATAAGTCTTAGGAATTATTCTGTATGGTTTATACTGTAGGGTTTAGTCACCAGATCAAAGCATCATTAAAAGAGTAAAAAGTTGTATTAATTAAACATCTACCTCAAAATTATTTCAGCAGTTCTGTAACAGATCACAGGAGGCTTCTTGCCTACTTACTCCTGGACGTTTCACTCCTGTGCAATGCTAATTATTATTTTAAAATAAACTTTATTGAAGGCACAGCCTCACTCTTCTGTCAGAGAAGTGGGACTTTTGCCATGAGGATGTGGCATCACCCACCTGCTCTGTAGCCAGTAAAGGGGTTTCACTCTCTTCCTCCATCCACTGAGAAATGCTCTGAGGGCAGCCTTGGGGAGCAAGGTGCCTTGGAACTGGAATTCCCCTTGTCATGAATCCATGGAGCCATAGGTGCAGGCATGACTGAACGTGCTTAGACAGCTCCAAGTAACCTGAAACCCAATTTAGAAATAAGGCAAGTTTATTTGATCTTAAAGCTGCTCACTAGCTCTTTCTTTCAAGGTTACTGTTAACAGTTGACAAGCAACACCTAGCCTTCACTGAAGACCTAAAAGCAGTTGCATGACCATTTGCTAGTGCAGAAGTATCAAGGTAGCTACACCTAACCATGGTGCTTGTCAACTCCTTTCCCACTGAGGGACAAAGTTTAAGAAATATTGGCTAGTTACTTCCAACTGAATATAACTGCTTTAATTGTAAGTTCTTAGAGTCATTCAAAGCAAACATTTCACCTAAAATTTATGGAGAATCAAGAGGAAGTTATGGTTTCCAATTTACAACTTAAGGCTCAAAATGAAACTCCTGCCGAAGTGGCTCCTCGTTCACTGCAGAGCGTAACAAGCAATGACTCGTTTGAACAGAATGAAGCAACTTGAGGCTGGGTCCTGCTTTATGCTAGTTTTGTATCTTTAAAGACTTTGTAAAGAGCCAAGACCAATTTTCGAGCAAGCAAAAGCACAACTGTTTTCATGCAAGAAACTGAGCTTATATAAATGAAATATATATATGGTCATTTAATCTAGTGGCATTAAGGCAGAACTGGGGCTTGAGCCAGGTGGAGTATGAAAGCTGCTCACTCTGAAAGGACAAATAAGCCAAAATGCTGTATTAAAACAAGAACTGTAAAATCAAGACCTAAATTGGAAGCTAACAGGCTGGAAAGTGGAGTGGTTGGATTATCTTGTTGTTATCTAAGAAGAGTCCTGTAGTCACGTTTGTGTCCAACATCCAAGTTAGCACAGAGAAATGACAGCAGGCCCTTTTCTGCATCCAGTAAGAGAAGGAGCATGTTCAAACTGAATCAAGATGTTTCAAATAGATGTTTCAGAGAAGTTTTTAACAGTGGATATACTGATGTAATGGAGTAAGTGACTGCTGGAAGATATGAAGACTTCATCCTTAATGATTTTAAGAACAGCTTGGGATAGATGACAAATGTTCCATCCTCTCATCTTTAAATCCATTTGAGATAAAGCTGGCTATCACTAGTTGTTCTTAAACTGGCTTAAAGAAAAAAAAACCACCCTGAACACAAAAAAAAAAAAACCAAGAAGGAACCAACACATGAGGGAGGGAGAGAGGAAGTGGTATGGCACATGACAATTTGCCCAGGTCATCCCCGCTTAAAGCAGCAGCTAAATGGACAGTGAAAAGCTCAGGAAAGATTTCAAAACTTCCATCTCTGCTGTACTTGGGCTGATACACCTGCTTCCCACTATTTTAACAAGTGGCCTTACCTCTTTGTGCACAGAGTACACATGAAACTAGCACTGTTTCACTCTTGCATAAATAAACAAGGTGATAACCATGTCACAGATCAATGTCCGCGCATCCTCAGCTAAGGCTGCAGTCTCCATTGCCTACACAGCTGGGATTGCAGCTGCCCATACAAATGAACAACCACACAGCTTTTGCTCTTACAAACAGAGCCACCTTTCCTTTCCCCTCCCCTCAGCTCCTCTCCTCAAAAAAGTGGGGAAAATATTATTGAGCTAATGGTGTGGAGGTTGTTCTCTGGACTTATTGCACAGCTCTAATGTATGTTATTCAAATGGTGGTAAAGACAAGATCAGCAGATTTCCACTTAGGAAATGTTATGAGATGTTAAGCTATGGCAGAGGACTCTGAAACAAACTATTTTACATTTCCATGGTCAGGCATTGCCTCTGTTTCACAGAGCATAAACAAAATGTGTGAAACAGCTTTAAAACTGTACATTAAAGTTGATTTTCAGACTCTATACAGAACTTTCCATGGATCATAGGATGCACAGACCACACAGCTTCCTATGTTGCTATAACATGGTTGTCTACCTACCTTATCAGTTCCTATCTATTGCTAAATTGATGCAGTTGTCTTTTAAAATTAGCTGTCTTTCCCCCCCCCCCCCCTTCCTGCCACACTGTTCTCATTGTTAAACAAAATCACCTTTTGCCATCTTCCAGGTTGAAGTGATTCAGTCCTTATGTAGAAAAATCTGTTCTTTCACCAGTATTGTCTGTAGCTCAATTACCTCTCTCCCACACTGAATCTAATGCTGCTGTCCTCTTTCAGTCTTGACTTGGAGGCTAACTAAACCACACAGCTTAGTCTTCTCCAAGACCGAGGGCTGTTATTTTACTTGATACTTATCTCTATCTATTAAAAATCTGAATTTCTCTCTTTGGGACTTGAGTGTTGAGGACAGAGAACATGCCACCATATATTTGCCCTTTTCAAAACTAGCTTGCTCAGGGGTTCAGAGTCCTCCCATGAGCCACTGGTGTGCCCCAACCAGGCATACCCACATGCTGACTGCTGCTACAGCAGTTCTGCAAAAGCCAACTCCAGCATACCAAATGTGTCTCTTAGCTTCCTCAGTCATGAGATACTGTCCCCATCCATCCTCTTTCTTCAGTCTGCTACCGCATTGCTGTGTGCTTTCTAACTTCTGCCACAGACCTGGCAGCACTCACAGTGCCAGACATGTTGCACCATCCATTACTGGCCCAGATGGGTCTAACCTTGTTCACTGACCAAGTGCCATAAAGGAGAGAAATCAACCAGCTACGATACATGACAGTCAAGAAGAAGGAAAGGGGAGCCCGCAGATTTCCTTAGGTGCTTGACTTTGCAGCACAGACACCAAAGGTCTCTGTCACAGTGTCCACATACAAGAGGCTTCCTAGCATTTGGTAAAAAGCACTCTCACTGAAAGCAACACCTATCAGCCTTACACATCTGAGTCACTGCTACAACTGGCGCTTGTAAATCCAGCATGCAAACATCTGTCACTTGAAACAAGGACATGGACCTCCTCCAGATCCCTCTGTTCTGGTGGCTAGTGGTAATGCCCACTGCAGAAGATACAATAAAGGCACTCCCAAATGCACCTCAGGCAAAAGCAGGTCGGCAAGACAGCTCTCAGATAGAATCACAGAATCTTTGGGATTGGTAGGAACTTCCAAAGTTCATCTAGTCCAACCCATCCCTGCAGTATGCAGGGACATCTTTAACTTCATCAGGTTGTTCAGGGCCTAGTCCAACCTGCCCTTGAATGTTTTTGTGGTTGAGGCATTCACAACCTCTCTGAGCAACCTGTACCAGTGTCTCACCACCCTCACAGTGAAGAATTTCTTCCTTATATCTAGTCTAAATCTCACCTCTTTCAGTCTAAACTCATCACCCCTTGTCTTATCACTGTATGGCCTTCTTTAAAAAAAAAGTGCCTTCACTTCTTATAGGCCCATTTAAATACTGAAATCCACAATAAGGTGTCCCCAGAGCCTTCTCTTCTTTAGGCTGAACAACCCCAACTCTCAGCTTTTCTTCAGGGGTGTTCCATCCCCCTGGTCATTTGTGTGGCCCTCCCCTGGACTCACTCCAACAAGCCCATGTCTTTGCAGTGTTGGGCACCCCAGAGCTGATCACGGTACCCCAGGTGAGGTCTCACCAGAGTGAATTAAGGGGGCAGAATCGTCACCCTTATCCTGCTGTACACACTTCTTGTTGTGTAGCCCAGGATATGGCTGGCCATAATCCCTTGTCCTCACAAAATGAGACTAACAAAATGAGGAGGTGAGGAAAGACTATCTTTACAAACATGCTTAAGCTTTACAATTTCAGTTTTGCAGGAGTGCACTTCTTTACACGCATCCCACACTAGCACTGCTAGGGGAACTGTGGGGCAGGTTCCTCATGCAAAGAGGAAAAGGAATCTGGCTTACATCAGAAATGTATTTAAATGGGGTGAGAAAGAGACAGTGGAAGACAAATCACCATTGCTCTGTGGAGCAGCGCTCCACCAGAGGGGCTAGTTCACCACCAGTTGTTTGCACAGCCATTTGAACAGAGAAGCTGGAAGACCTGATTTGGAATAGCTACCAGTTTCCTCTATACAATTCAGATTCAGCCTCACCCTGTTTTCCATGCTCCTGAGCAATTCCCCTCCTCCAAACAATGCTCTTGTGGCAATTTCCAGTGCTTCACTTGCAGTCCAGCTTTTGGTCCCTGCTTCTCCCAGGTCCCTCTCCATGTCCCTTCCTTCCCTTCCCACCTGCTCCTAGCTGCCTTTTACGATTAAACCGGTCACAGCTTCCAGTTGCCCCTCCTCATCAAATCCAAGTTTCTCATCCATCTCACACCCAAGCCTTTTGCCCAACAGATTCTGCTCCCTATGACTCAAAGGCAAATTATTTCCCCTGCCACCTCTTGTTTGACCCACATCTGCCATCAGTGTCTTCTACCTCTCATCTGTAGTGCCTTCCATTATTAAATGTTGGAATGCTCAGTGTTGGATTTGAGAGTCTTAGAACTACCAGCAACAGGGGAAGGAGGAGAAGGCAGCAGTGTGAGTGCTGGAATGGCAGTCCCCACCCTGCTCAGCAGCAGCACTGCAACCCCAGCTGTAGTTATCTGGCTGCAATCCCAGTGACGTCTTGTACAACTCTGATCTTTTCTACAGGAAGAAAAGAGGTTTGAGCATGATCACTGAAGATAAAACCAATGCAGATTTTATTTTGTATACAATAAAGATACACACACACACACACGCCACAATGACTTCCACAGAGCACATGCTATCCGTTATTTACAAACATTAATATATTTGGCCAAATCAGAATAGAAGGCAGAGGTAAAAACAAAACATGGGAGAAATTCTCTACACAGAGGTCATTTCCCTTACCCGAACTGGAGTTCCTGTCCCAAAGCACTGCAGTCACAAATGACTTCAAAAGAAACATCTCTGAGATACAGTATTTGAACACAGGCAAAAGATCATCACATCCTAACTCTGGGTTCAAAAGAACATGCACTATTTTGATTAAAGTTTCCCCAAAGAGACTTTAAGATGAAAAGTGTCAGACTTCAACATAGAGTTGAAGTTTGACAAAGTTAGACAATTAGAAACAGGACAACAAATTTGAAAGTGTTAGGGAAAGACCCAATTCCCATATAACAGCACCAACAAATGCTACTTCAGGTGCTATAGGTCAGTAGCAACACTGGAAGCAAGAATTTCCTGGTACATGATATCCAGACTCTAAGTACTAAAATGTTAATCAGCTTCCAGCCGGTTGTCCAATCCCAAGACTGACAAAGGTATGCCTCAACAAGTCCCTCAGTCCAAACCTAAGACTGTTATCCAAACCCAAGGCTGCCAGAGGTATGCCTCAACAAGTCCCCCAGTCACTGAAACCCACGACTTCAGTGAGTTTGAATTCAACATTCACCTCTTTAAACCTCAGTGATGAACAAGACAATGTGGATCCTGGCCACTCACTCACAGAGTTAGTGAGGTGCTGAAAACTTCTAGTAGTGCAAGATTTGCTTTGACAATCATCTTTTTCTCATGTCCCTCTCCACAGTGGTAGGTGACACATCGAGGTAAATAGAAATGGCAAAGTAACCTCTAAGGCAGTCCCAGTGCTGCATGGCTCACAGGTGATTTTGAGAAGTTACATGCACTGTTCTTACTGTCCCTGTACTCCCGATACCATCAGAGTTTCAGTAGTAACTCTTCATGTTAAAGAAAGGAACAGAATGTACTGTCAGGCTTTTTGGCTCTGAAGTGTTTCAGGAGCTCAGTTCTTCACTGAAATGTTGCTTAACATTACCATAATAAACCCAGAAATTCAATTCTGCACTGGACTGAAGTATGTAAATACATACCACAGATTATCTACAAGAGCTCCATCAGTAAGGTTTCAAGGAGTAAAAGTAAGGCAGGGGCTAAGTGCTCTGGACTTTCAGCATTTCTCACAAGTATGTCACTGCTATTGTCTCCTCCAAAGCAACAATTCAAATACAGATACAATGTTGTGAGACCAATTAACAATTCCAGTGTGGAAACGTCACAGCCTTTTATGTACTGTAACAGCACTCAAGTTTCTACCGCCCTTAAGGCAGACACATGATGACCAGAAGTAAAACCAGATGACAGAAGTTAGACTTAGGAGCATTTGTCAGTTTTCCCATTTCCCACTATGACTTTTTAACGTTGTTAAAGTTGTTAAATCATTGTGTGTAATGTAGCACAAGTAGGTGTTTTCCCCAAATCTCATTCTGAACTACTGTAGCTCAGCCCTTCTCTCCAATTCCAAGCCTGCCAAATTCAGCTTGGCTATAAAATGTGTTTATTGCTCCCTTGTTTATCGTGCCACCCTCTGCTCTAAAAGATGCAGTTTACAGTTCTGCTTTCTACATCATTTAGTAGAACTGAGACTTTATTTCAAAATCTCTGTTGAGCTCAGCAACAGTAAAAAAAGGGTGACCAACCCATAAAACATCCAGCTGCTCTCAAAATGCAGTTTAACCATGGATGTCCCGCTTTCAGAAAGTTCTGCTTACTCCCAAAGACCTCTGCCAGTGAAACTCCACACAGGTCTTCTTAACTAGAGAGTTTCTGTCTTCTCAGGTAAGTACCAACACCAACACTTGACAGTACTGCTTTTTTGATTTAAGGTATGAGTTTCAAGCCAACTGCTGTAAGCAGCCTGAACAATGTCTTCCAACACTATCAAAACCCTCTGAAGAGATAAATGGGATGCATTTGTTGGTGAGCCTTAGTTGTCTGCCTTAGATGGGGGAATTTTAGAAAGCCTTCCGAGTGACTGAGGCACACACATCGCAACCTCATTCAGTAAACGGCCGTCACCAAGTCTTAGACGCTCTTGCACACCCTGCTCTAAGATCCAAATCTGGGCTACTTGCTGCTTTTTTAGCTTCAGATATTCCTTGCAGATTGTTTTGAAGAGCCTTCTAATAACCCCAGACACCCTGAATACAACCCACAAATTGCATTTGCTTTGTTTTGTACACTGTGCCAAACAGAGCCCTTTTCACAGTAAACAAAAAGCCCTACAAGAGTAACTTGAGATGGGAAAAAACCTAAACTGATTGCTAATAAAGATCAGCTGTGGTAGGAAGTTAATTTCTGATGAGAGAAACAATTCTTTATACAGAAAATACATCTATGTCAGACACAGAAACTGCTTCAGAAAATGCTAACTAATTTGCACTTAGTGGATTTCTTCCCAGCTGTTAAGTATCAAGTTAAGCAAACTGGCCACACTTCTTTCTTCATTGTGATGAACTGGTGTGGAACTAAGTATAGATTTCTAAAAACTTCTTATGAAAGACATTTACCACCTGAAACAGCAAGATGTTTCCTTGTCAAGGTGAAGTGAATGCTTAACCTTTATGCCATACAAATCTGTGACAGCAACTTGATAAAAACAAATCAGTGAGGTATACCAGATTTTAATCTCCTATCTAACACAACCAAGTAAGTACCATATCATCTTTTGCCTGAAAGAAAATCTATTTTCTTCCCAAACATGTCACTACAGGCCAGGCTAGGTGTATTCCCAGAAAAGCTTTCCATAGTAGCTTACCTGACTACAGTTACCAAAGTGTTTATACAGGTATTGTTCATCTGCTTGGATACCAAGTATTGTATATTGTACCATGTGTTTTGGAGAACAGATCTTATGAGGCACAGCTAAAGGAAGTTGGATCGTTCAGTCTGGAAGAGGCTAAAGGGTGACCTTATTGTTCTCTACAACTATCTGAAAGGAGGTTGTAGTGAGGTGGGTGTTGGTCTCTGCCCAAGCAACTAACCATGAGAGGAAATGGACTCAAGCTATGCCTGGAAAGGTTTAGGTTAGATATTAAGAAAAAAAATCTTTCCTGAAAAAGTGGTTAGGCATTGCAATAGGCTGCCCAGGGAGGTTGTGGAGTCACTGTCCCTGGAGGTGTTTTTAAAAAAAAAAAAAAAAAAAAGGATACTCATGGCATTTTGAGACACAGTTTAATAGGCATGGTGGTGCTGGGTTGATAGTGAACTTAAAGGTGTTTTCAACCAAAATGATTTTATAATTCTACGATCAAATATCAGTGGAATGCCCCGAGACATATTTTGCTCTCAGTGCCTGTGAGAGAATATAGAAGTATCCCTCAATAAGCCCCTCTGATTTTTGCTTCAAGGAGAAACCAAAGGATGCAGAATTGTGTGGTGTGTGCTATTGTGAAATGGGTACATTTACTCAAAACGGTTTTATGGCTATATTTTCCTGTCAGACAATGAATGAAACCTGTTTCTTCCACCACTGTATTCTCAGGTGAGAAGGTCAAGGAAGAAAAAGAGCTCAAATAAAAATGAAGGTCCATCCAACACGGATGTGTTTTACAGCACGATTTTAAGGGCACAAAAACCTACCACACAACTCGAAATGTTTCCTCCATGGTAATGTAGTCTTTGAACTGCATTTATTTCCAGCACGTTACAAGAACATTGCTTTCTTCTTGAACTTGAGTTATCTTCTGTTCAAAGTTTATGGTCTCAGTTGTATTTGAGGACTGCATGTAAATGTCCCTATAAACCTGGATCCCCTTGCGGGGCTGTTCAAATGGTGCCAGACAGTAAGTGAGTCAGAAGCATTCTGTAAGAAGTTAGGGCACTGCATTCCTAAATTGCAATTGAATCTTCTATCCCCAAATTAAAAAATAAAGGAAAAAGGGCCCAGCACATACACACAAACACATGCATGCCCTTCTCATACACATTACAGGAAAATGTCAGTTTTAAATCCAAAATGAAACTTGTATTTTAAATTGCTTCTGTTTTTTTGTTTTTGTTTTAATACAAGCTTTTATTTGAGAACTTTGCAATTAATTTGTCTTAGCCTCATTAGGAAACATTTGCTTTCGTCCAGGAGTTGCCAGCTGAGAGGATGTTATTGTTTGGAAGGGATGTGACCAGGAGGACCCTGTGCACAGCACAATGTGTCAGCCCGGAAGCCAGGGAAGAAAAGTGATTCTCTCGTCTAGCTAAGAAAACAAAATGGAAGTACCAAGTGCTCACCATCCAGTTACAGCCACCCCTACATGTGTTCCCAAGAAATGTGTTAGTCACCTGTATCTCACATAGTATCACCATCTAATGATATCAATATATTAAGGGGGGAAAAAAAAGTATCCTAATTGAAAAAGAAGTACAGATTTCTTTAGAAAATCAAAGATTTCTGCCACGAGCATCTCTGAAACATGTAAGCAAAAGATTGCTTACCCGTAACTCTGCACAACTGCAGACCCCGATCCTCCAAACAATGGACAGAATTGGACATGATTTCCCTTCCCTTGGCCAGTGATCCCCTCCCCAGAGCACCAGCAACCCCTACGGGGCTGAGCCACTCCGCTGCGTGCAGGACAGCTGAGACATACCCCGTAGCAAGCACCTTTCTGACCGTCCAGGCCTTCACTGACCTCTGCAAGCAACCTTCACAGAAGCTCCTCATAAGTTTCAGTAGTGGTAGGACAGAAGTCGGTGCATTTCAGTGCTCAGTAACGGTGATACTCTCACAGCCACACCTTTCAAGCCCTCCAGTTCCTTGCTCTCAGTCACCATCTGAGGGATTTTTAAGTTTCGATAGAGTTTTGTTTTTGTTTTTTTTAAAGAACACTTCAGTTTTGCACGTGGTCATTGTTTCACATAAGAAGGGCTCTGAAACTGATGACGTGCCCAGAAGACACCTCTCACCAAACCTTTCTTTTTAATAAAATCCCCCTGTGCCCTCTGCACGCACCCTGGCACGGGGTGGCTGCAGTCGCCAAAGGAAACACAGCCCCATCAAAGTCGAGGCGGGTCTGCACGCTGTACCTGAGTCGAGGCGTGTTTGTTTGTGCCAGGGCTGCCCAAGGCGGCGTACCCGACCCGTAAGGTGAGCGGCAGGGCGCCGCTATGCCACCTGTGACTCCCAGCGCTCCTCTCCGCCAGATGGAGCCCGTCCGCCCGCCAGGGCAGGTGACCACCCCACAGCCGCCCCCGGGCTCGTCCCAAGCGGACTCTTCGTGCCCTCTCCAGCCGGTTCAGCCCTCACCCGGCGGCGGGCTCTTCCCGCGGCCGGGGCGGGAACGCTACCGAGCGTCGCCGCCACTGAGAGGGTAGGAGAGGAGGCTCATGGCCTCGCCGCAGGCGGCCTCCACCTGCCGCACCTGCTGCCGGCTAAGGCGCTCCCGCCAGGCATGGATGGCCTCCCGCGCGTCGCGGGCGGAGATGAGAAAGGGCCGATCGGAGGAGTAGGCGGCGCCGCGGGTCATGTTGTGCACGAAGGACTCCAGGGCGGGCGGCACAGGCAGCCCGGCGAAGCGCAGCAGGCGGCGCAACTGGGCGCGAGGCTCCCGCACCAGGTCCTCGTAGCGGAGCTGCGTGTAGCGGTGGCTGAGCCAGGCCGGGGCGCGGCGGGCCAGGAGGAGGTCGCGGAGCCAGGCCTGGCAGATCACCTCCAGGGCTCCGCCGAGGAAGAACTCGGCGCGGTGCTGCGGCTGCGGCGCCCGCCCGCCGCCCAGCAGGCCGGGTGGCATCAGGAGCTGCTGCTGCTGGCGGCTTGGCCCCCGCGACTCGGCGCGGTGGCGGCTCCGCAGCACCTGGATGCTCTCCCGCAGCAGCGCCTGCCGGGCCTTCAGGCGGGAGTTGTGGACGGCGCGGGGGTCGCGGAAGAGCTGCACCACCCGCAAGTTGAGGCCGGGCTCCCGCAGCAGCGGCAGCAGGGCGCCCAGCTCCAGAAGCCGCACGTCCTTGATGACCACCACAGGGTACTTGCGGCACTCGGCTTCCAGTTCCCGCAGTGCCCGCGGCGGGCACGTCTCCTCGCAGGCGGCACCGTCGACGAGGCCGATCTCCTGGCGGGGCCGCCGGGCGGCGGGGCAGAGCGGCGGCGNGGCGGCGTAGAGGCGCAGGACGGAGAAGTCGCATCGGAAGAGGGCGCGCAGCATGTCGCGGAGGGCGCCTTGCAGGCTCAGCGCGTCCCCCGGGTAGAGGGCTTGCCACAGGTGCCACATGGGCTCGTAGAGGTAGAACACATCGGGATGCTGGTTGAAGAGCTCCCCCAGGAAGGAGGAGCCCGTGCGCCAGGTAGCGTGCAGGTAGATGTGTCTCTTCTCCACCGCGCTGCCGTTACCCGCTGTCCCGGCCGTGCTATCTTCGTCCTCCTGCTCGTCGTCCAGTGGCGACTGCTGCTGCTCCCAGCCCCACTCGCTCAGCGCCTCCTCCAGGCTAGGGCAGCGCCGCAGCAGCGGCTCTTCGTCCGCCCGGCTCCGCCGGGCTCCGTAGTCCAGCGCGTAGGGCACTAGCAAGAGCAGCAGCAGAGTGTACAGCACCAGCACCGCGGCGAAGCGGCGGTGTTCTCCGCGCCACCGCCACCGTCGGCGGCCCTTCATCGCGGGGGGCCGGCTCCGGACTAACGGCGCTCCGCAGACCCTCTGGCTGCCGGAGGGCGGCTCTTAGCGAAGAGGCAAAGTTAGCGGCGGCTGGGGGTGTGGGCTGCAGGCGGTCCTCCCCGCCGGGGAGCACGCCCACGGGCACGCCGGCCAGACTCCGAGCCGCCGGTCCCGCCGCCCGCCCTCGCCACCGCCTCCTTCGTCTCCTCCTCTTCTCAGCGCGACGCGGAAGCGAACGCACCTGCCCCAATCGGTGGCGACGGGCTGGCTACTGCCGCTGCCGTTGCCGTTGCATGAAGGTCCAGGCTGCCCGTCGCCCGGCCTCCCTCGTCCCTCCCTCCCCTCTGGAAGGGCTGGAGAGGCGGGCTCGGCACTTCGCGGGGAACGCACCCAGGAAAGGGGGCACCGCGAAAGAGATACGTTAGCCAGGACAGGTATGGAGCAGCTGAGGGTGTCCTGGAGGGGAGCGTGTGGTCCTCTTATCTGCGAGGTCTGCAGCGAAAGAATAGGCTACAGTAACGAAAAGAGGTGGAAATGTATTTTTAGGATGCATGACAGCTATTCAAATCTGCAGTGTGTTTCAGAAATGGTGCAGCTCAGCGTTGTAGAGAGCTGCGGGATTTTTCAGATGCGCTTTTGTCTGTGTGCGTGTGCCGACGGGATATGGACATCTCGATCATGACTCATTGCTCCAGTTTGTACATTACAAGTTTTGTGTCTGCCTGAGCTGGTCACCCTTTGCAGTTGATAGGAAGAAATGGGTACCCACAGAGGGACATTCAGCCTGTCTTGAATGTCTGATAGCCTTCTGATAACCCTTCTCTTTATTAACTGCAGTGGAAGCATAACATTACCTCCTCATACTTAGACTTCTGGGTTTTTTAAAGACATCTAAAATTATCTTAAATAATCTTTTATGGGATGGAGATAAAAAGAAAGTTCACTTCAGCTGTTTAAATTCTAACATACAGTCTCAAAATCTCCATCCAGTCTAGCCCCTGTCTGACCTTGGAAGATGCTCACAGAAAGAGATGGACACAATCCTGTGCTCTTTGTTAAAATATCCACCTGGCAGGAAAGTGATGTCCCTACCTTACTGACTGTGTGCTGCTGACTGTCCTAACCTCTAGGCAATGGGTGGCATCCTGTGTAAAATACTGATAATCGTGTATGGTAGGCAAAGTGAAATTCATGGAGGATAACACAATTCTCACCCTCGGCGTGTGAATGTTTTACTTTCAGAACAGTGTATGTGATATGTATGCGCCTATGGTAAGGCACATGACACAATCTTAATTGATGATAATACATACAACAGGGTGCGGAAGTCATAGAATCATAGAATGGTAAGGTTGGAAGGGACCTCAAGGATCATCTATAGGCATCATCCATAGGCAGGGACACCTCCCACTAGTACAGGTCACTCAAGGCCTCCTCCAACCTGGCCTTCAACACCTCCAGGGAGGGAGCAGCCACAACCTCCNGAAGGCTACTATAAGGTCTGCTTGAAGCCTTCTCTTCTTCTCCAGGCTGAAGAGCCCCAACTCTCTCAGCCTGTCCTCACAGCAGAGCTGCTTCACCCTCTGAGCATCTCCGTGGCCCTCCTCTGGACCCGCTTCAACAGTTCCATGTCCTTCCTGTGCTGGGGGCTCCAGAACTGCACACAGTACTTTGGGTGGGGTCTGACAAGAGCAGAGTAAAGTGGCAGAATCCCCTCCCTTGCCCTGATGGCCACACTGCTCTTGATGCAACCCAGGACTCGGTTAGGTGTCTGGGCTGCATGCGCACACTGCAGGCTCATGTGATGTCATGTAATGACCCATTAGTTACACAGGTTCTAAAAATGCTTCTTCTGTAGTATAGATATATAGACAGAGAATGTGCAGCTGCTGCATATACCTTGAATGTCTAGCTGTTAAAGAATACTCTTATTTCAGATTTATCAGTCAAAGAAGGAGCACAAAGCAATGTGAGAGAAAAAGCGTGCTTCTCTCCTGTCTGTACAGGTGGCAGGCCAGCAGACTGCCTGCTAGCACTTTACTTGACCTCTGTTAAGTAAGTGTTAAAGACTGGTCTTCTTGCAGTTTATGGCATGCAGAGTGAGTAGTAGCTGGTGCCAAACAAGACGTGTAGGCTCCCCGAGCAGAAGCATGTAGATATCATGGCCTTGGAAAGGAAATTCTGCCCCAACGTGGATTTCACTGCTTATGTTCATCATGGCTGTGGGGTTTCAAAACAGCAATGTAACAGCACTGTGGGTTTCAGCTCTTACTCCATAAAGGTCTTCCAGATCCTCAAGCAACTAAAGAAGGATGACAGGATAAAAACACCCTTGACAAAATCAGGTCCAAAAGTTCAGGTTGTTTGTTTTGTTTTGTTTTTTTAAAAAAACCCTCCTTTCCTTACAAAAAAGATAAGTATCTAGTATTTTGAGAGATATCTGCAGTGTAGCTGACTCCTGTGGCATCATCCAAAAGAGCGATTTTGGAAGATTGACCAAGATGAGATCCTGAGAAGTGCAGATGTGAATGGATAACTTTGAGCTTCTCAGTTTCCCCTTTGTAAGACAAAATACTGAGTTTGCAGTGGTATCAGCACCATCAATAACAAAGGAGCCACAGTGCAATGTGTGTTACCTGAAACTAATTTTGTTTCTATGACAGATACTCATCTGGAAACTAAAACCAAGGTCTTAAAATTGCCTAACTAAAGTAAAGCTACCTTCAAAAGAATGAAGCATCTCTCAGAGTTAAGATGGCCTGCCAGACAAATGAGAAACCACAGAAATAAAACATATGTACATGGTACACTAATTCTTTTCCCCCACCCTGAACAGCAGAGTCATAAACCTTTGTGGAAAGTGTTCAGGAAAAAAAAAAAAAAGATGAAAATCACTTTACCACAGGCTGCATACTAAGATAAAAAAATGTAGTAAGTTCTTAAAGGATTCTCAAAGCAAGAAAGAATCACAGTAAATGTTTTGTTCTGCACTTTCACATTAGTTCCTCTAGTGAAAGAGGATTAGCCTGTAAATGTTTACTTCAGTTGTTTTGGGTTAGGGCATTTTTGGTGTGGGGAGATTCCAGTGAAGCCAGTGTTCATTCTGCCACCCAGCAGGTGTCTGAGATAAGCTTTATAGCACTAAGCTCCAGTCTTCCTGAAGGTTCATGTGAAGTACCCAGTCTAAGCATTGCTGGTGTAAATAGAGTTGGAAGGAGACTTGCTTTTGCTTTTCAGTTCTGTATTAATTTCTTCTCTCTTAACAGAGGTGAGTGGGATGAGTTTTCCCCATTTAAGCTTTTTCTATGAACCATAAAGACATCGTTAACATACACAGATGAACTGCATCTCTTTGCGAGGTCAGGACAGTTCAGCACCCAAGAGAGACAGCCAGGTTCTTCATTGGTCTGCAAAACAACCTGTCCATTTGGCACCTAGCTCCTGCCATTTCTTGGTGATGATAACTATGCTTTTTGTTATTTTACAGAGAGGGAGGAGAAGGAACATAGGCGTAGCATGTTCTGCATAGTTCAGCACAGCAGTATTTCCTTTCTGATTTCCAAGCTTGTCACTGAGAGTAGTGGCTGGTTTTAATCTAACATAACATTGGCTTCCTGTGTATTATCTCTCTAACTTAATTTTTGCTCTTCCGTCTCCCACAGTACTTCTACTGACAAGAAAGACAGTAAGTGCTGGAATGCTGCATTTCACCCTCAGAAGCATTTTTGTCTTCTCATCGGGGGTTTCAAAATAGAAATAGTTGCCTCTGCACCTAGCGGTCTTTTGGCTCTTCCATGCTTTTGTCATTTTCAAGGAGCACTTTGTGATTAAAAATAGCTTGATTAGCTGATAAAATTAAATATGCTTTGCACAGGGAGCACCGCCCTAAAACATCCTGGCTGTTAATGAGCACTCTGCTTGCACATATTGTCACTCACAGACTTCAGCCAAAAGGAAGTCTGTGGTTAATGGCATCTTTGAAAGCTTCAAGACAAACTAGGACAGTATTTTTCTTTTTCTTTTTTTTTTTTTTAAGCTGCTTTGTCATCATATGTTTCAACATGTGCAATACCACATGTTTCACGTGTGAGACCAGTCTTAGTAGCTCACATTTTAGAAGGGACACGTTGAGAATAGCAGAATAGAGAAGATGGTCCAGGCAAGGCAGTAGGCACACAAGGGATTTTTCACGGTGGTTTCCCCAAAGCAGAACAGAGACTGAGGGCCTGCAAAAGGTCAAAAATATCACAGAATTTTGGAGAGAAACTTCCATGGAAATTTTGAGGATCTGAAAAGAGTGGAGAGTCAAGCAAAAGGAGAGGAGTCTTCTAACATAGGGGCTGGTAGGCAACTGTGTATAAAAGGCTTCAGATGCAAAGTCACATGCAGAAGTTGACAGTATCATCTCTCTGGACATACAACTGATGTCAGCCTTCAGTACCTGCCAGAAAGATGAGGAAATGAGGCAGGAAAATTTTGGTGTTTGCAACTGTTGTGGTCTGTGTACTCCTTTTGGTAGTTAAGCTGGCACAAGTCCAGGCCTCTGAGTTTCTCTCTGGGCCAGTTTGGGAGCGGCCAGATGTACAACTTCAAGTTTTGGTTGGTATGATCAAATAGTTACCATGCAAATCATATGCCCAGTGGCTGTCTGCAAAAGAGCAGGGATAGCAGGAAGACATGAGACCCCTCTGTGGTCCTCCAGACTGAGGGGAGCTGGTGGTTGAGTATGGGCACCAACAGCAGGAATTGAACTGGAAAGGGAGTCGTTGCTTCCTTCTCCTGAATTTCTCTAGCTATTTTGAGAACTGGTAAATCATAGTTAGGCACACTGCTGCTATTCACTGCCCAACGTATGAACTGGGCACAGAGTTCCAGCCCCTGACATTCTGTGATTCTGTGAGTGGAGGGAGGTATTCAAATGAAGCCAAATCCAGCTCTGCAACCTGCTTTTGGGCTAAGAGATGCTTGAAAGCACAGTACAGCATTGTTGAACTAGCTGCTGGAGCCTGCTATGTTTCCTTTTTTAATATTTTGTTTTTAAATGAAGCTATTACTAATATACTATGCTGTAAGTGTCAGAGTGGGGATTGTGTAGGGTTTTCCAAGACATGACTTTTCCAAGAATATGAGATCCAGGTATGGAAATGGTAAAACCAAACCAAACCAAACCAAACCAAATAACCATTTGAGAGCTGTAGAGTGTTTAAAATATGGTTCCTCCTATGTTATCAGTAATCTTGTGAGCTCCTCAAACTTCCTCTAAGAAAGGAAGATAATGCCCTCATTGAAGGTGGTAGAAAATGCTGCTAGGAAATGCAACAAGAAAATGCCAGAGATGGAAGGCAGAGAAAAGCAAATTTATGTATTTGTTGAGGCTCAGGAGAAAGGAATCAGGAAAAAAAAAAGCCCTATTATTATTTCTAACAGTAGAAATTCAGATAAATCAGTAAGACGGAAAGAAGTTGTGATGCAACTCAGTGCTAATGTAACTTGAGTCTTTCTAAGTTATGCCAAGGATGACTCTAATTTGAAGTCTTTAAGCCTTTCCCCTGCAGAGTGTGCTCTGTTATCCCATTAGCAGTGAGACAGTCATCTCACAACCCAGAAATGGGTTTAAGCTACATGAATAGCCAGCACCTCATCAAGCCTCCCGCTGCTTGGCAATTTACAGTAGCTGCTGAAGAAAAATGATTCTGATGGTAATGTGTTCAGGGTCTCACAGCTTCAGATATAAGGTGTGCCTCAACACTAAAATGCATGGGAAATAATTATTTGTAATGGCAGAAACCGTGAATCTTTTTCAGTTTTCTCTCATTGTCACAGACTCACTGAATTAGAGATGCTGATTAAGAACAACAGCAATCTTTTGTAACTCCACAAGTTAAGCCATTGTGCCAGTATAATTAGGGAACTAAGTCTTTTGCAGTTCAGTAGAGCGAAGAAAAGAACTAGAAATTTTGAAATCTATTTTTAGCCCAGGTTTTNAACCCTCTTTGAACAGACATTGTAACAAAAGACCTAGAACTCTCTTGTGCCTTCATAAAGCAACACGTTCATGCACAGAATAAAATTTTTGGACCAAGAATCTATCTGCCTTTTTGTTTCAGTCTCAAGTGCAAATCTGTACTGGCATGTGCAAATGAAGATGCTGAGGGCTCAATCACTGCACCTACTTTAGAAATTTGTCCCATCAAGTTTTATAAAGATCACATT
The DNA here is from genome assembly GCA_013396675.1 of Eubucco bourcierii. Taxonomy (NCBI): domain Eukaryota; kingdom Metazoa; phylum Chordata; class Aves; order Piciformes; family Ramphastidae; genus Eubucco; species Eubucco bourcierii. The sequence continues at coordinate 41,547 of VWZE01026285.1, forward strand.
GTAAATTCAGAATTTCTAACGCAAATGATTTCCAGGAGATATCACTGTGCCTGTATGGCAGAAAGACAAATGCCAGAATGTATAATTTACTTGAAATTTATTCTTGTATATGCTTGTGCCAGATGATCTAACTTTAATCAGGAAAATGTTAGAAGGCAAAAAGATAACGATTCCGGGAAACTCCTGGTTTCCTGGAACCTCTGGGAGCTGGTTTAGCTCCCTGGTTGTCATTGCTGATTATTAATGAGGAAGTCTTCCACGGGTTTGTTAATGTTGTTAATTGGGGCTTCCCAACTTGAATGGTAGTCAGCAGGCCATAATTTTTTTCCAGCTGTCTAATGAATGCAACAGACTTAAAGGTTTGCTGTAGTCTCTTTCTCTGGGCCTTCACTACAAGCTTTACAAACCCTGGCCAAAGAGATGACAGCATAAGTATGCAGCTGCAACACACCATTTACTTAGTGATAAATCCATATGCTTTAAACACTACATAAAAAACATTTTGGTTTGACTGTAACCTTTATCAACAGAGAACTTGCACAAAGGCAAACCACAGTTCCTCAGGCTTCACAAGATAATCCTGCTTAAGTTTTCAGTGCCACCATTTCATTTCTCTGACTCCTAAACAGAGGTCTTTGTGAGTACAGGCATGCCCAGCTAAAGCTGAGCCAAACTGAGGTGATCATAATGTGCTAGACTTGGGAGAACTGTTGGATGAAAGGTTGGACATGAGCTGGCAATGTGCCCTCGCAGCCCGGAAAAACAAATCAGATCATGAGCTATATGAAAAGCAGCATGTCCAGCAGATTGAGGGAGGTGATTCTGCTCCTCTGCTCCAGTGATGCCTCATCTGGAGTACTGTGTTTAACTGTGGAGTCCTCAGCACAGGAAAACATGAATCTGTTGGAGCAGGTCCACTTTCAGAGGGACGGAGGACTTCTTCTGTGAGGACAGACTGAGAAAACTGGAGTTGTTCAGCCTGAAGGACTCTGGGAACTTATTACTGCCTTCAAGGACTCTGGGAGCTTATTGCTGCCTTTCAACTGCCTTTCAACAAAGGGGGCCTGTGAGAAAGATGGGGACAGCATTTTCAGTAGGGCCTGTTGTGGTAGGACTTAAAAAAGAGTAGATCTAGGCTAGATACAAGAAAGTTTTTTTACAGTTTTTTTGCAGTGAGGATGGTGAAAGACTGGAACAGATCACCCATAGAGGTGTTACATGTCTCATCCCTGGAAACGTCCAAGGTCAGGTTGGATGGGACTCTCTGCAACTCGATGGAGTTAGATATCCCTGCATACTGCAAGGAGTTAGGACTGTAAGACCTTTAAAGGCACCTTCCAACTCAAACCATTCTATGATTCAGTGATTCTGTGATAGTTTGTTATACTAAAACCTGGAAGCAATAAGCTGTGCTATTTGCATGTAAGGAGAACAGATTTCCTGGTAGGGCCCCCATGTATGGCCAGATGCATGCAAACTTGCGCAAATCTGAGATTCCTGTAAGAAAGAGACAACTGTGTGGATGTGCACATTGCCTATCACCGTCACTTTACTCAAGTTTGTGGTTGTCAGAGGTTAAGAGAGATTTGCTTCTCAGAGCTGCAGAACAAGGACAGGGTGCTGCTGTCTTGCAGTCCCTGGGACAAGTGTCTGCTGCCTGCACTTCTCACTTAGGTGGGAGTAAGAAGTAAACAGTACATTAGGTATCAGTGCCTTGGCAAAGAAAAAAAAATCATTAGGACAAAATGCTTACAGAGGTCTTCTATAAAGTGGGAGACTGCTTAAGGTTACTGTGGACAGTTTCTGGTATGCAAACTTTAATTGTCAGGCTCTTTGCTGCTTTAGCTATGTTGACAATTTAATGCCATTTTAGGCATTATGTAGCTGAAAATCATTTCACTAAAATTACTGAAGCTTTAGTATAGAAATAATCTGCTCTTACAGTAACTTCACTCCTACAATGCCTGTTAGAAAAATGAAGAGAAAACCCACAAACCCAACTCATTAAACAAGTAGGTGAACAAAACAAAGCCACACTCTAGAAGGTCAGTGCAGGATGTAGATGCTGATTTACAAATTACATGTAACTCATCTTCTAGATGAACAATAAATAGTTACATGCAATTGTAGAGCTGCTGCGCAAATTAACTTGAATCATGCAACTCAAACAAAAGTTATTTAAATGCAGCCTGAAAGCTTCAAGCTGGTCTCCCTGTGGTTTCTGCAATACTCCTCATGCTTTCCTCACAGAATAAATTCCTGCCCATTTTGCCTGTTGCCTTTGGGCTCACTACAGAAATGTTCTGGGAAAACCTATCTCAGCACCTCCTGGAATTACACTCTGTTCAGGCAGGCTTCTCACATCATTTCTTCATTTCTGTAGGACTTGATTATATGAAGAGCATGTAGGCATTATGGGTGGTAGGACTGAACAGTTCAAATAGGGCAGTTCCAGCTTGCCGATCATGAGGTTCATCATCCAAGCCCAGAGCTGTGTATTTTAACTCCCTATACCTCTGCTCTGCTTACAGAAACATTTATTATAGTCTCATCTGCTGTATTTTACAGAATCACAGAATGTCAGGGGCTGGAACGGACCTTGAGAGACCATCTAGTCCAACCCCCCTGCCAGAGCAGGATCGCCTATACCAGATCACACAGGAACACATCCAGGTGGGTTTTGAATATCTTCAGAGAGGGAGATTTCACAACCCTTCTGGGCAACCTGTTCCAGTGTTCTGTCACACTCACAGTGAAAAATTTCCTCCTCACATCTAAATGAAACTTCTATGCTTCAGCTTCCATTGCCCCTTGTCCTGTCATCGGGCATCACTGAGAAGAGCCTGGCTCCATCTTCCTGGCACTCACCTTTACATATTTATAAGCATTAATGAGGTCACCCTCAGTCTTCTCATAGCTAAAGACCCCCAGCTCCCTCAGTCTCTCCTTGTAAGAGAGATGTTCTATTCCCTTAATCATCTTTGTGGCTCTGTGCTGCAGAGCTCCTAAGCAGTTCTATGTCCCTCTTGAACTGGGAGGCCCAGAACTGCATACAGTACTCCAGATGCAGCCTCACCAGGGCAGAGCAGAGGGACAGGAGAACCTTTCTCGACCTACTAGCCACAGCCCTTCTAATACACCCCAGAATGGCATTGGCCCTCCTGACCACAGCAGCACATTGCTGGCTCATGGTCAACCTCCCATGTTTGTTGGTTGAGTATTCTTTCCCCTCCTTCCTTCATTGTTGTAATTTCTCTGCTTACAAGTCTTTTTCATCTATCCTCTTGCTGGATAGTCCAGTCGCTGAACCTGCAGGGAAGGGCACTGACCCATGTAAGCCTGAAGCAGCTGCCCAGGCAGAAGCTATAGAGAGCCAGTCACATTTGTTTTGATGCTAAGGTGAAATGAAAGCAAGCCCCCGGTTTACATATTGTTTAAACTTTGCCATCACTTGTGGGTTTACTGTTCAGGGATATTTTTTTGTGATTTCCCCTTTAAAATGCTGTTGGGAAACATGCCTTATAAACACTGCAAGATTACTGGTAAAACAGGCAGAAAATGTCACTAAATTTTCTAATTTACTAAATTTTACTAATTTACTACATTTTCTAATACTTTATGTATTTGAAATTGTTGCCACAGATACCTCCATTGGAATTCTGATGAAGTTAAGTTACTTCCAGCAAAGTAACTTTGATGTAGGGGAAATGGAGCAAAACTAGAAGTGGTTACATTCACATTGGATGTTAGGAAGAAGTTCTTCACCGTAAGAGTAATGAGACACTGGAACAGATTGCCCAGGGAGTTGATGGAGGCTCCATTCCTGGAGGTTTTTAAGGCCAGGCTGAATGGGGCTCTAGGCAACTTGGTGTAGTGTGAGGTGTTGCTGCCTACATCAGAGGGGTTGGAACTGGGTGATATTTGAGGTCCTTCCAACCCTGACAATTCTGTGATCTAGATTTTTCCTGACAAATGACTCTGGAGCTGGGCTGTAGGCAGGGTGGCAGGACCCTGGGATCCTTTTCTGCCATAAGTCACTTTGCAGGATGTCCTGGACACCCACTTATATGTGAGCTGATTCATTGCTGTAAGGACCAGGTTTTCACACTTAAAATAACTCTCTAATCATCACAAAAAGAATGGAAACAATAGCGAGCTATTGTGTTGCAAGGCATGGTCCACACCGTCATTCCTACGATAAGAATAACACAAACACAGCAAGAGTATATCTTCTCTGACCCTCCTTTATTCACCCACAGCTATTTGGCAAAGGGAATGGGATGCCCTCTTGATAATCAAGGCTGATGCAACTTCTCCACCATGAAGAGTCATGCCTGTTTCCAAACCAGGGGAAATCAGGTAGCTAAGCAGCCTCTTTACATTTGAGCTGTTTGGGGATTTTACCTACTCAGTCTTGGTGAAAGGACTGCCAAATGGTTTTCCCCCAAGGTTACAGTATATGGTGTGTCTTGAAATAAGGGCATTTCTTAGCAGCAGTATCACCTTGCCTTTCAACTAACTCAGCTGTAGCAGACTGTCACCTGAGGAACGCTGATGACCTCCTTTGAGGCTTCAGTTTGAGTCACCTCCTGAGGGACATCTGAATACACAGACCAGGTCAGGAGTACATGGGCCTCTTCCAGCTGTCCAGGGCCTTGACATCCTGGTTTACTGACAGTCACCAAGGATATCTGCCAATCCAGCCATGCCTGGGACTTTGGGAAATTCTTTAATCTTACTTCCCTCATTCTTGATCCAGATTGTTTGTTGCTTTTCTTACAAGATTCTTTTCACTTTTTCTGACTTTCAAAATGATCTGTCTCCATCCAAGACTTGGGTTCATGGATATTACAGTACTTACAAAACAGTTTTGTAGGGAAATGTAAATCACCACTTTTCAGAGTAGATTGTGTTTATTGACTTCAAGGCTTCAGATGATGCCTAAGGATTGCTCAGGGATTGCTTAGTGCCATCCCTTTTCCTCTGGGATGCCTGACAGTGTTTCTACAGGGAAGTCACATAGATCAGTTTGCTTAAATGTTTTGTTTAGTATCTGAGATGCCCTGTGTCTGTTTACTTGGTTAATTTATCTTTATCCTTTGGGAATCCTAAAAAATATTGAGTTCTCTTTAACAGGCTCTTGTAAAAACAATTAAAGTAATTAAAATTATCTGTGTTTGTATCAGGAGACCTGTTTTCTTTCCCTACATGGCCCAAATAGGAGCTGCTTGTTATCTGAGTTCCAGCCCTGCGTGTTGCAGGATGGAGTTTACTGCCTTGACCACAATTCCTTCTGCTCAATAATGTGCTCACTTAGAAAAGCATTTAATGTCTTTTCTGATTTAATTAGTGAAGCATCCAACTGACTCATGATGAAAGTACAACTGGTGTCAACACTAAAGCGTGTGGCTTTGCTTGAGTGTTTGTGTCAAGTTTCTGCTGCCATTGAGTGAGAAGGTAGCCAGGAAAATAAAAACCAAACTGATAAGAAAATAAAAACAATTTGATACATGTGCCAGACTAAAGTTACAGGTCTCCAGTTTTCAAATGATGGATGCTTGTCAGTCATCAGTACCCCTCTCATCAGCAACCACCAGGTAGATAGCTTCTGAAAAAAATACACAGGTTTCCACTGTAATCCAAAATGCATTAAACATTATTTACAGGAAATTAAAAATATAGAAGGATTTAAATGTTAAAAATAGGGTTAGCTGTTTCAGTTTGGGGAAAAAACCCAGACAAAATGTAACAGCATGTGGCTGATATTTCAATCCCAATTAATTTCCCAGTCAAACTGGATTGCTGTCTTTCTATTATCATTTTAAGATGAGTAATTCTGCAGTTCAGGAGTAAAAATTAATTAATTTTCTCTGTCTCTCTTTGAAGAAGAAGGACAATGGCATCCTGGCCTGCATCAGGAATAGTGTGGCCAGCAGGAGCAGGGAGGTCATTCTCCCCCTGTACTCTGCACTGGTTAGGCCACACCTTGAGTACTGTGTCCAGTTCTGGGCCCCTCAATTTAAGAAGGACATTGAGGTGCTTGAGCGTGTCCAGAGAAGGGCAATGAGGCTGGGGAGAGGCCTCGAGCACAGCCCTATGAAGTGAGGCTGAGGGAGCTGGGATTGTTTAGCCTGGAGAAGAGGAGGCTCAGGGAAGACCTTATTGCTGTCTACAACTACCTGAAGGGTGGTTGTAGCCAGGGGGAGGTTACCTTCTTCTCTCAGGCAACCAGCACCAGAACAAGAGGACACAGTCTCAAGCTGTGCCAGGGGAAGTTTAGGCTGGAGGTGAGGAGAAAGTTCTTCACTGAGAGAGTCACTGGCTGCTGGAATGGGCTGCCCAGGGGGGTGGTGGAGTCAGCGTCCCTGGAGGTGTTCAAGGCGGGTGTGGGCGTGGCACTTGGTGCCATGGTCTAGTCTTGAGGTCTGTGGTGACGGGTTGGACTTGATGATCTTTGAGGTCTCTTCCAACCCTGGTGATACTGTGATACTGTGAATATCATAGATTTTATAACAAATTACTTATAATAAAACCAGAAAAAGGCATTTCCCCTCTGCATCTTGCAGTTCTCTTGCTGGTATTAACTCTACTCTTCGCATTAACCCTTTCTGTGCCAGCCTGCATCATTCCAGAAGCAACACCCTTGGAAGGTGACTGGCTGCAAAAGTCATAAGCTTATCAACACAGAACAGCTATAGCTTCAGTTTGGTAGAGTGGTACATGTGTGTGACCCATGTTACCCATTTACAGAAATGTGATTTATTTTGTATTTCTGATGTAGAATACTCTATTTACAGATTGAAATTAAGAAAATGTCACCAAAGCTACGTTACATAATATGATCTAATTTGCAATGAAACCTATTAAAGCATTAGAGTCAGGTCTTGGGTTTTGTGGTTTTGTAGGGTTTTTTACTATGCTATGCTCAGTAAAGTCAATATCATTATATAAGCTATTAAAATTACTTTTGAATTTGATCAAGAAGTCTAGACTAGGACTGAGGAATTTTACTGAATACATGTGAAATGTATCACAGTATCACAGTATCACCAGGGTTGGAAGAGACCTCAAAGATCATCAAGTCCAACCCGTTACCACAGACCTCAAGACTAGACCATGGCACCAAGTGCCACGTCCAAACCCACCTTGAACACCTTCAGGGACGCTGACTCCACCACCTCCCTGGGCAGCCCATTCCAGTAGCCAATGACTCTCTCAGTCAAGAACTTTCTCCTCACCTCCAGCCTAAACTTCCCCTGGCATAGCTTGAGACTGTGTCCTCTTGTTCTGGTGTTGGTTGCCTGAGAGAAGAAGGTAACCTCTCCCTGGCTACAACCACCCTTCAGGTAGTTGTAGACAGCAATAAGGTCCCCCCTGAGCCTCCTCTTCTCCAGGCTAAACAATCCCAGCTCCCTCAGCCTCACTTCATAGGGCTTGTGCTCGAGGCCTCTCACCAGCCTTGTAGCTGAACAGAAGAACTTCTTTTTTGAGTCACAAACTCAGAACCAATTACCATTTTTTATGATGACCTGATTATTGCTGTTATTCTCACATTACTGTCACAGAGCCTTTGTAATATACCCTTTGGCAGAATTCTTTCAGTAGGAAGCTTAATGACAAATAAGATCCTTCTCAAATCTGTAGATGGTATTAGGTGCACAGAATAGGTCAGAAACTCTGTGGAAATACTTAGGATCATGTTAAATCTGGGGAAAATTTTTTCCCTTATACTCTCTTATCATTTGCCTTACTGACAGCCCTACCTCATGCAGCTCTGAAAACCACTCCGTGCAGTTCAGGACCTCCTGCAGCTGTGACTGGAGCATTGCTGATGCAGTCTGAGCTTCTCCACTTGAACTTCTGATGTGGTGGCCCACTCTGTTGTCTGCCCAGGCATCCTGGATAAATTTTATATGGTTAGCTGGACTAATGTTTGCTGGAGATGGGTAGGAGCCCAGCTTAACTGTGTATTTGCAGCAAATTTGACATGATTAAAAGATGCTAAGACTTCATGGCCTTACTGCTAGTGTCTGTGGCTGTGTCTCCGTGGCTGCAGACATTGGCTGGGCTGTGTATAGACACGTGCCTCTTACATGTGGTGTGCATGGTTGTCTCCCTAGTCACAACATTAAAAAGTAGAAGAACATGGGGATTGGTGTTCCTTCAGCAATAATAATCAAGTGAAAAGGTGGGGAAAAGCCAAAGTTTCACCAGCTTTGTTTCCCCAGCCCTGAGACTCTGAAAGTGCAGAGTTCAACACTGCAGGCAAGGGGCTCATTACATAAAATATTTTCTCACTGCTTCAAGGAGAACTGGAGAGCATCGGAGAAGCTTAGCTGTTGACATTAGGATGTTTTATTTTGCCATGATTTTCTGTTTTGGGGAGTCTGACAAGTCAGTCTTTCCTCAAATATCAGATATCTCAGACTCACTTGATTCTTTTTTAAGGAATTTTACACACTTCAAGCCTCCAAGATATACATAGCAGTCAGGTATGAGACTCATGACCACTTGGATTTGAAGTAGGTCACTAAAAATGCATTTATTTTTAAGCAAGCAAATGCTCACTGTTTTCCACATTACAGATTCTGCTGCTCTGATGACTTTCTCCAGAAAAATGGTGTGACATATACAAGCAGGTTTTTTAATTCTCCACATAGCCTTATCACACTGAATGGTCTTAAAAACACATCACCATTGTTCTAGTAGAAGTCACTAAAGAAATTACTATTAGAAAAAAAAAAAAAAAGCCTTCCAATGCAACAAAACCAGCTGCTCAGGCAATTAACTGGAAAAATACAACAAAGAACTAATGATTAAATTAATAATCTTTACTTTTCTTTAGTGTTACCTAAACCCAGATGACTATCCTTGCTCTTGGTAACATGGCAAGTGTTGTAACTTTCCTGTTTAAAACCGAGTCATGGGTCACCTGACTAATTTCTGAAATCTTGACAGGGGAAAACTGCATGAAAGCTTACCAAAAGGAAACCACTTGACATACAAAACTATTCCTAGTCCAGCTTTTTTCTTCTTGCATAAGTCTGTCCCTCAGCAGCTGCAGATGATGTGGTGAGACATTGGAACGGGTTGCCCAGGGAGGTCGTGGATGCTCCCTCCCTGGAGGTGTTCAAGGCCAGGTTGGAGGAGGCCTTGAGTAACCTGTACTAGTGGGAGGTGTCCCTGCCTATGGCAGGGTGTTGGAACTAGATGATCCTTGAGGTCCCTTCCAACCTTACCATTCTATGATTCTATGATTCTATGATGTACCATTACCCTGCTATGGTACTCGTTAGCCCACACTGCTTTTACAGCCGATGCAGGCCGATTGTCAGTGGCATTTTGTATCTGAGACAAGCCTGACTTGCTTATAAGCCCACATAAGGGTTTGAGGGTGTTATGTTGGTCATTTAAAAGAATTACAAAACTAAAACTCCACTGCTCAATTTGAAAAATCCCGTGTCATCAACTTTCTAATTTGTTCAAGTACTTCAGCAGAAAACATCTGGTGGAAGCAGTTGGCATAAACCAAAGAAGGTATAAGAGCAGACTGCAAAACATCACCTTGTACACCAGGTTAATTTTTACTTTTTCCATGTTTAAAAATATATGCCAATACTGTTATGCTGATGTGCCCCTATATTTAAGCTAGTTTAATTTATGAGTGTTAAATGATGCTAGTGATGTTCTGGTTATATAGGTGCCAAAGACTCTGTGGTGATATTCCAGGCACCTGGCTATAATCTCAATGTGTGCCTGGTATTTTTCATCACCAGTTCTATACATAATGCATGCAATATTGCAGGTATACAATCTTGCAAAATGCTGAGCACTTTTCACCTGTTTCTGCTAAAAGTGAAACAAGCTCCTGTCACACCAGAAAAGCTCAGTTTATATTCTCTCATATTGAGCCTTATATTAATCTACTGTAGTTAATCATAGAATGGCTTGGGTTGGAAGGGACATTAGGGATCATCTACTCCAACCTCCCCACTATGGGCAGAGATGCCCCTCAACTAGATTCATCTGCTCAAAGTTTCATCCAACCTGCCTTGAACACCTGCAGGGAGGATGCATCCACAACCTCCCTGGGTAGCCTATTCCAGAGTCCCACCACCCTTGTACTGAAGAACTTCCTCCTAAGATCCAGTCTAAACCTACCCTCTCTCAGCTTAAAACCATTTCCTCTTGTCCTATTGCTAGAAATCCTTTGAAAAGTCCCTCTCCGGCCTTCCCGTAGGATCCCTTCAGGTATTAGAAGGTAGCAGTAGGGTCCCCCTGGAGTCTTCTCTAGGCTAAACAGCTCCCTCAGCCTGTCCCCATAGCAGGGGTGTTCCAAGCCTTGGATCATCTTTGTGGCACACTTCTGGACTTGCTCCAACAGTTCTGTATCCTCCTTATGGTGGGGACAGCAGAACTGGATGCAGTATTTGAGGTGGGGTTTCATAAGGACAGAGTAAAGGGGCAGAATCACCTCACTTGACCTACTGGCCACACGCCTCTTGATGCAGCCTAGGATAGAATTTGCCTTCTGGGCTGCATGGACACACTGCCTGCTCATGTTGAGCTTCTTGTTTAAAAGGTTGCACAGATGTGTGACCACACCACTGCACCTATTAAAAAAAAATAAAAATCAGGTTCCTTTTAAGAAAATAAAAGTTGGGAATGCTAGCTTTGTTAATGAACTGAAGTTCATCATGAGGAACATTTAGGATTTAAATGTCCTAGATAATGTTCCAGTATGAAGGATAAGTGACAGCCAGATAGCAGACAGTGTGTTACAGATAAATCATTATAGTAGGATTCAGGCTATCTGGATGGCATTGCTTTTTCTCTTGTACTCAGTTAGGGCATGGACTGGGACCAATCATTTCCCGTGTCTGAGCCTCTCAGTGTTTGTTTGTGTTGATCTTCACTAGGAACACTACTGTAACAAATAAAATAAAGGGAAATGTGTAGCTCTCTGCAAAAAAATTGAGAACAGCATTATCATTAAAAAGACACAACATAAATACCCAGGTTTCAGGATAAATTGGAAATTCAGTGTTCCTCTAGCCACACCATCTGCTGAGACCTACAGGCAGCGCTACGCTGGTGTGGAGTATGTAGAGATAAAACAATTTGCAGCACAGGGCAATAGAAGTATCTCTGCGGCAGACAGATTAAGCTGCTTTTTTCCACATTCTAATCTGTTAATCATGCACAGGGCCTAAGTATGGCTCAAGGCAGGACAGACATTGAATGGCTTAATTTTGCACTATTTATTGAACTGGATTTAATTTGAAGATATGGTGTTATCTGCTGCTAGGCAGTTCTTAAAAAAAAATGTATGTCTGTATTGAGATTTCTGCCACAAATCAGTGATTGTGTGTTTAAAATGGGTCATGGGACTGGCCTTTCTAGGCTCCTGAGATTGCAGCTGCTTTTACAACAGCCATATGGGCTAACCTCTGCAGAATTCACTTGAGGATCAAATTTGGGGGCACTCCATTTAAAGTACTTACTATAATTTTTTTTTTTTATTTTTTTTTGGTTGTTAAAAAAATATCTGATGCGGGTCAGTAGCTTAAAGCAACTTCAGCCAGCACAGAAAGGTGAGAACAAGAAATTAAAAGAAGGAGTCATGTTAGGAAGTGAGGGGATGGATTAGTAAATCTGAGTTTAGACAAGAGGATGGAAGCGGTTCCTGGGGAGAAGGGGACAGACTCCACTTTCAGAAGCTGAAAAGGGCTGGGATACTGACAATGTGTAAGTCTGGTCTGGCACCCATAATGTATGTAATTGCTGGCACCATTTCAGCAAATCCTGAAGGGAGAGAAACAACTGAACATAGAAATATGCTTTGGGCCAAGATGGAAAACCAGCTAAACAATGGAGACTATGAAAGTGCACTGAAAAGAACCTTCTAGTAATTTTAAAATACTTGCTTTTATAGTTTCTGGAAGGCTGCAAGTGAGCCCTTGCTGCAATTATAGAATCATAGAATGGTAAGGTTGGAAGGGACCTCAAGGATCATCTAGTTCCAACCCCCTGCCATAGGCAGGGACACCTCCCACTAGTACAGCTCACTCAAGGCCTCATCCAATCTGGCCTTGAACACATCCAGGGAGGGAGCATCCACAACCTCCCTGGGCAACCTGTTCCAGTGCCTCACCACCCTTACTGTAAAGAACTTCCTCCTAACATCCAGTCTAAATCTCCCCTCTGCCAGTTTAAGCCCATTGCCCCTTGTCCTGTCATTGCAGGACCTTGTAAATAATCCTTCCCCAGCCTTCCTGTAGGCCCCCTTCAGATACTGGAAGGCTACTATCAGGTCCCCTCGAAGCCTTCTCTTCTCCAGGCTGAAGAGCCCCAACTCCCTCAGCCTGTCCTCATAGGAGAGCTGCTCCAGCCCTCTGATCATCTTTGTGGCCCTCCTCTGGACC
>VWZE01026288.1:0-31782 GCA_013396675.1 Eubucco bourcierii
CGTATCAGTGTGCGCTCCCTTCACCTAGCCACTGCACCAGGGAAACAAATTACGTGTGGTTTGGGGAACAAGTGGCTACCTTTCTATCAGGCTGTGTATCCAAAATCTGCCTGGAATGGTTGATGTCCTACGAAAGCTTCAACCTCCCACAAGAGAATTACTCAAACTTCACATCACATTCATTTACCCATCATTCTACAGAGCCCATTTACTCACTTTGACACTAATTTTATGCAAAGTAGAATTTGCTGAAGAAAGGCAACCTTTTAATGCTCTGTTATCCTCTGCCACAGTCCAAGCCCTCTGGATTTCCTGAAAATACTCTGTGACAACTGTGCTGTGTGCCACCTCACAACCTGCACTTATCTCTTCTTGTGCAGCAAAAGCGTACTTAGCATAGTCCTTTAGCAGTAACATGCTTTTATAATGCTTACTCGCGATACGCCAAGGCCCTCTATTCACGGCAGCTTTCCTGCTGCCAGTCACTGTCAGAAAGACTGCACTCCAGGAGGAAATACTTATTTCACTGTGAGGCAGCATGGGAAGACTCATTGATTGTCATGATTTATATGACAGTTCCCACTGCTGCAGCAGTGCTGGCCATCTGAGAGGGATCTGTAGATCTTGCTTTTGTCCCAGTAAGTGACTGCAGAGACAGAGAGGTACTCCATTTGAAAACACTGCCTACTTCCATGACTGCATCCCATTCATTCCTACAAAGTAGACCCCTGGAATGTGGGCACTGAGCAGGACCTCTTATGACACTTAAGATACTCTTTCAAGCCCCTCCCCAGACACTATGAAGAGAGACTCCCAGACACAAGACAGCTGTCAAGATTCCTGCTTATTAGGGTTCTTACAGGCTTTTCCCTCCCCTGCCCCACAGACAGACAGGCCTGCTACAGCTAGGCAATGCCACGCTGCACTCTCCTGCAATCACCTGGCATGACACATACAGTTGATCACAGGATGCTTAGATCTGTCTCTTCATATGTCACCATTAACCAGGCATGAGCCATTAACCTCCTGATTAGACACAGTAGCATCTTCTGTTATAAGAAAAGTCTGTGAGGCCTTCGCATAAATGTTTCCACACCACAAGAGACCTACACAACTAGCATCTCCGAGTGAAAGAGAAAGATGATTTCTTAAGATGGTGACTCAAAAGTAGTTCTCACTCTTCTTCTCTAAAAGAAATATGCCTCTTTTAGAAAAACAGAACTATGAATGAAGCAAAGTCATTGTTGTCCACTCAGAAACACAGCTGGGCAGCCTCCTAGCTATTGCTGCAAGAGCAATCTAAAACTTGCAAAGTAGCTTTAACAATATCGGGCTGTGGTGGGTTGACTGTGGCTGGATGCCAGGTGCCCACCAAAGTCACTCTATTTCTCCCCTCCTCAGCTGGACAGGGGAGAGAAAATATAACAAAAGGACCATGGGTTGAGATAAGGAGAGGGAGAGATCAGTCATTTAGTCAATTAATGTCATAGTAAACTCCATGAACACTTGCCTGCTCCTAGTTGCATAGAATCTCTTGCAAACCCCAATGACAAACCACTCAAAAACTTGGGAATTGCTCAGTCCATACTGGGGATCCATTCCCAAGCAGTAATTCATGGTCTGCAAGTCCCAGATTTCTACAGAAGACACAGAAAGGTAAACAAGGCAGCATCAAAATGGCACTTTATACTACCTATACTTTATACTACCTATAAAGAAGTGATAAACAACACTGACTCAGTTCCTTGCCCATTGCAAGGAAACATCACCAGTTGGGCTCATTTTATCTCTCACTTGTCTGCCCTTTCTACTTGGTCACAATTAGTTTTGGCAGAGGAAGGCACTCAAATCAAGCTACTTCCACATCCTAAGTTCAACCAGGGCAGTGCTGTCCCTCTCATGTCTCACCTAGCCAGAACAGTGCTAGCAGGTGGTGAAGGGAATGATGTGCCTAGTGATATGTTTGACACTATAAAGACCACACAGCTTGCTTATTGACCCTCTGGTTAGACTGGAACATGAGAAGGAGAAGCAATTCAATTTAATTTCTCCATTAATTTCTTGCTATTCTAGCACTGTTGAACAAAATGCCATTGATATTTGCTAATGAATGCACATTCAACAGAATATCCTACCTCCACTATTAGCTTGTATTTAACAGATTAAAGCATTCATTTGTTCATTATGTAGATTACAGAGGTATGGAGGGGAAAGATGCATATATAAGTATGCATGTGGTTTTTACATGAGTATATGTAAATACAATATGTAAATTCTCTGTGGTCATTCAATTGGTGTCATTTAAAGAAAAAAAAAAGATAAAGAGTGAATTGATAAGATTAGAGCACAGGAAACAGTTAACAATGGTCATGATTCATAATTGACAAATCTGCTCCATATCTTGAAAACACTGATGCCCAAGTTAGCATTTGATTGCTTTCAATTAGAACTGGCTCCAACCCACCAGTTACTTGCACTCTGACAATATTAGCAGTCATGTGAATTAAAAATATATAATGCCCTTTTGTAAAAAATAATAAATTATAACTTGTATTTAAATTAGTCCTAGGACCAAAGGTGTATATAATAGGAAACGCCAGAGGTGACTTCAAGAAAATAAAATGCAAAGTTCAGTAATTTTCTGGTTTCATGAAACAATAAAAAAATGTGATGTTAGTCAGCTAATTACAACTTTTTTTTTTCCTGAAGTATTTTCCCACTCTGAATGTCCATTTGTACTTTTGAAGCTACTACTTCAAATCCATTCAATTATATGATTGCATTCATAACACATATATACTAATGCAGCTGGCATTAGAGGTAAACCCATATTCAGAACAAGTTTTAATTAGATCTAAATACAGCCTTACAGTGCCACTGGTTATTTTGAAAGGCTTTTGAATTGTCAAAGGTTAACTGTCAACATAACTCTGAAATGATTAAAGGGAATAAGTATGCCACGTTGACTTGGCTCAGTAATATCCAAGTAAATCCTAAATTATTGCACTCGCTCTAAATCAGACTGGTTGTTGAAAGTAGGTTCTTAAAACACTATGATGAAATAAATTATCTGCCTCTGTCCTAGGGATTATGGTAATGCTGTTCTAGATAATTGTGGTCCTAAATATCTGAAAAAGCTGTGCATATCACACCGATTTAGCACCACATTTACTAGTTTGGGAAATCCCATGGATTTTGAGTTCTTTCTGAGGCATTTTGCTTATTTGAGGAAAAGTTACTCAATATGCCACAGAGCTGAGCCCCAAAACTCTTGACAGGGATTTATTTGGATGTAGACTTTGTATCATTGAACTTGGCTATTTTCTCATAGATATCCTGGAGTTAGACCTGGTGCTGCTGAGGTTACAGAAATTGCTGTTTCCACTAGCAGTTGATATTTTTTCCCTAACAGCCCAGACAGCAGTGATCAGGCTGATGTCAGGCTCTTCAGCTGACACCATAGTAGCTGCTGTATCTAAACTAGGCACCCAATATAAACAGATGTGACTGTGGTTATACAACTGCCACCCCAGTAATAGAAAGGATTGTCCTAGACACTGTGAGAATATAGTTGACAAAGTATTGCCCCTTCCAACTTTATAAAGGTGAGCATTCCTCCCACTGTTGGGATTGTTGGGAATCTCTAAAAGCATGAAAGACAGTCCTTCAAGTCTCCTTTGTGCAAGCAGAGGTGATGGTCTTGTTCCCTGGTCTGCAAGAACTTGGAAAAAAGACTGGACATTTCACTCAAGTTGGTTGAGAGTCTAACTGGGTCTAATGTGATTATTCTAACTCATATGATGAGCCAACTTGTGTCAGATCAGCGTAAGTGATAGAGGAAGGCGTTATTCTTGTGAGTTCACATTGTTCCTTGCTGGTAGCCAGGGACACAGCAAGCACTTAGTAAAGCAACTGACTGGCTACTGCTGCCATTCCAACATCTGCACTCAGTGCTGTGGGACCTCATTTCCCCACAAGAAAAACCCCAATGAAGGACACAAGTTCTTAAAATGTGATCTATTGCTTTGTATTTTTAGCATGACCCTGCACTAAAAATAGCGAGAGTTTTTGAGATTTTTTAGGGGTTTGGTTTGTTTGTTCATTTTTTATATGCACTCAAACACAGCAGTACGGAAGAGTTTCTTCCAGCTTCAGCACATTTCTAAATTCCTGGAACAGGGATGCCCCAGTGTGCCTGAAAACCATAGAATTGTAGAATCACAGAGTTAACCAGGTTGGAAGAGATCTCCAAACTCATTCAGTCCAACCTATCACGCAGCCCTATCCAATCAACTAGAGCATGGCACTAAGTGTCTCATCCAGTCTTTTCTTGAACACCTCCAGGGACAGCGACTCCACCACCTCCCTGGGCAGCCAATTCCAATGCCAATCACTCTCTCTGTGAAGAACTTCCTCCTAATATCCAGCCTAGACCTCCCTTGGCAGAACTTGAGACTGTGTCACCTCGTTCTGTTGCTGGTTGCCTATGAGAAGAGACCAACCCCCACCTGGCTACAACCTCCTTTCAGGTAGTTTCAGACAGCAATGAGGTCACCCTTGAGCCTCTTCTTCTCCAGGCTGCACAGCCCCAGCTCCCTCAACCTCTCCTCACAGGGTTGTGCTCCAGGCCTCTCACCAACATCGTCACCCTTCTCTGGACATGTTCCAGCACCTCAACATCTCTCTTGAATTGAGGGGCCCAGAACTGGACACAGGACTCAAGGTGTGGCCTGACCAGTGCTGAGTACAGGGCAAGAATAACCTCCCTTGTCCTAGTGGCCACACTGTTCCTGGTACAGGCCAAGATGCCATTGGCTTTCCTGGTCACCTGGACACACTGCAGGTTCATGTTCAGCTACTATCTACCAGCACCCCCAGGTCCCTTTCTGCCTGGTTTATCTCCAGCCACTCTTTCCCCAGCCTGTAGCACTGCTTGGGGTCGTTGTGGCCAAAATGTAGAACCCTGTACTTAACCTTGTTGAATCTCATCACATTGGCCTCTGCCCACCCATCCCTCTGGGGTGTCAAGGTCCCTCTGTCAAGGTCCCTCTGTCAAGGTCCCTCTGCAGGTCCCTCCTACCTTCCAACAGATAAACACCTGCTCCTAACTTGGTGTCATCTGCAAGCTGGACACTGTCTGATCTTCTAAAAAGAATGGGAAGTAGATTGAAGAAAAACTAATATAAAAGGTCAAAGAACAAATATCTTACACAAACTACAGCCACACATGAGTGACGTATATGCAAAATCCAGCTGTGGACAGATATGAAGGCTTGGTGCAGTTTTACTTCAAACATATTTACCCCTGCTAGAGGGCAGGGATGCCATCCAGAGGGACCTGGACAGGCTGGAGAGTTGGGCCCAGGCCAACCTGATGAAATTCAATAAGGCCAAGTGTAAGGTCCTGCACCTGGGTAGGCACAATCCCAAGCACAAATACAGGCTGGGTGGTGAATGGCTGGAGAGCAGCCCTGAGGAAAAGGACCTTGGAGTCTGGGTTGATGAAAAGCTCAACATGAGTCTGCAGTGTGCACATGCAGCCCAGACAGCCAACCGAGTCCTAGGCTGCATCAAGAGAAGCGTGGCCAGCAGAGCAAGGGAGGTGATTCTGCCCCTTTACTCTGCTCTCGTCAGACCCCACCTGGAGTACTGTGTGCAGTTCTGGAACCCTCAGCACAGGAAGGACATGGAAGTGTTGGAGCGGGTCCAGAGGAGGNGATTATTTACAAGGTCCTGCAATGACAGGACAAGGGGCAATGGGCTTAAACTGGCAGAGGGGAGATTTAGACTAGATGTTAGGAGGAAGTTCTTTACAGTAAGGGTGGTGAGGCACTGGAACAGGTTGCCCAGGGAGGTTGTGGATGCTCCCTCCCTGGATGTGTTCAAGGCCAGATTGGATGAGGCCTTGAGTAACCTCTACTAGTGGGAGGTGTCCCTGCCTATGGCAGGGGGTTGGAACTAGATGATCCTTGAGGTCCCTTCCAACCTTACCATTCTATGATTCTATGATTCTATATTAACACTTACTAACATTTCCTGAATTATGCTTGTTATGCTTTTGATATACTGTGATACGTAATGTTTTAAGCTCCATGAATAATCTTCTAAGAGTCCCTTGTAATGATGTTCCTGAAGAATTTTTTTAACATCAGTTGTTGCAAAATATGTTAGAAATCTAAGCCAAGGAAAGAAGGTAATTTATAGGCAAGTAGCAGCCTCATTTTGTGACATTCAGCTTCAGCGGGAAACAGGCATTTCAAAGTCATAAAAGTGTTAAGCAAAAACTTCTAGGAAGGATAAAAAGACAAAACACACAGCAATAGATTATGTTTAAACAGCATATGTAAAGTGGAAACTGGAGAACTTGTTCCAGACATTGGTTTGTTTCCAAGAATAACTCAGAATTGTCCTATTATGGCAGAGAGCTAGTATGTATTAATAATAAAAGAGAAACAAAGAGGCATGTGACAGACTAAAATAAGGCTATCAGAGGCAATGTCTACTGAAGTAAGTGTTTGGACTTAAGAGAAGTGGCTCAGTGTGAAAGCAATTAATGTTTGTCTTATATAGATATACAAGATGGTACAGGGATTTTATTTATTTCAGATCAGATTTTGTCCATCCCTCTGGTTGTGGACTGAAATTGTCCAAGGGGTCATCACTGATCCAGATCCTAGGTCTGTTAGGGATTGGGGTGCACTCAAAGCACAAGAGCACAGCTTCTGGATTAGTATTCATTGCAGACCACATCAAATTCGGCAGGAGTGTTGATTTGGTCAACGATAGGAAGACTCTGCAGAGGGACCTGGACAGGTCAGATTGATGGACCAAGGTCAGCTGTATGAGGCTTAACAAGGCCAAGTGACTGGTCGTGCCAACCCCATGCATGCTACTGGATTGGGGAAGAGCAGCTGCAAGGGGGCCCACCAGCAAAGGACCTGGGCCTGCTGTTGACAGTTTGAGTCAGCAATGTGCTTAGATGGTCAAGGCGGCAAACATCCTGTATCAGAAATAGTGTGGTCAGCATGAGTAGAGAAGTGATTGTGCCCCTGAACCCAGCACTGGTGAGGCTGCATCTCAAATACCATGTTCAGTTTTGGGTCGCTCACTACAAGAAGGAGATTGAGTTGCTGGAGTATGTCCTGAGGAGACCAGTGAAGCTGATAAAGTGCCTGGTGGACCAGTCTTATGAGGAGCAGTTGAGGAAATTGGTGTTGTTTCATCTGGAGAAGAGGAGGCTGAGAAACCCTATTAGTCTTTGCAACTACCTGAAAAGAGGTTGTAGTGAAGTGCAGGTTAGTCTCTTCTCTCTAGTACTAAGTGATAGAAAGAGAGGAAATGGCCTCAAGTTGCACCATGGGAGGCTTAGGTTGAATATTACGAAAAATTTCCTTACTGAAAAAGTGGTCAGGCATTGGAACAGGTTACCCAGAGAGGTAGTGGAATCATCATTACTAGAGATGTTAAAAATAAAAAGTGTAGACCTGACACTTTGGAGCATGATTTAACGGCCATGATCATGTTAGGTCGACGACTGGACTTGATGATAATAGAAGTCTTTTCCAGACAAAATGATTCTAGGATTCTCTGATTAATCTTGTGGAGTCATCTTTCCCTTTGTATTCAACATATAGCTTCTGGGCTTTCTTAGGTTATGTAAAATAAATCCATTAATTTCGGTAGGCACAATCCCAAGCACAAACACAGGCTGGGTGGTGAATGGCTGGAGAGCAGCCCTGACAAAAAGGACCTTGGGTTGATGAAAAGCTCAACATGAGCCTGCAGTGTGCACATGCAGTCCAGACAGCCAACCGAGTCCTAGGCTGCATCAGGAGCAGTGTGGCCAGCAGGGCAAGGGAGGTGATTCTGCCACTTTACTCTGCTCTTGTCAGACCCCACCTGGAGNCCTTCCAGTATCTGAAGGGGGCCTACAGAAAGGCTGGGGAGGGACTATTTACAAGGTCTTGCAATGACAGGACAAGGGGCAATGGGTTTAAACTGGCAGAGGGGAGATTTAGACTAGATGTCAGGAGGAAGTTCTTTCCAGTGAGGGTGGTGAGGCACTGGAACAGGTTGCCCAGGGAGGTTGTGGATGCTCCCTCTCTGGACGTGTTCAAGGCCAGGTTGGAGGAGGCCTTGAGTAACCTGTACTGGTGGGACGTGTCCCTGCCTATGGCAGGGGGTTGGAACTAGATGATCCTTGAGGTCCCTTCCAACCTTACCATTCTATGATTCTATGATTCTATGAATTTTGGTCTTAACCAGACTATAGAATTGGATTTAAACACATACATAGATGTTTTCTTACTCTCTGCTTCAATCTGAATGATCAACCCCACATTACTGCACTTTACAGTAGTTGTTTCAACTTCATCACTATCTGCAACGCCCTACAGAATAACTTTGATTTATAAGCAGTGGATTGAAACATTACCTGGAAAACTGAGCAGACTAGGATGGATGAATCAGAAAATGGAATTAACTACGTTGTTTCCTCTCTCATGAAGCATGGCCAAATGTGCTGAGCAACTGATGCCAAATCAAACAACGCCGAAGTGGAAAGTGGAAAATAATGACTAAGCAGCATGTCATTGCTTCAATATTAATTTTTTCTTATCAGTTGCCATGTGACGAATTAGGTGTTATGAATTTTTCAAGCTTACTCTTGGTCAACATGTTCTCCAACTATCTATGAATGCAAGATAACCTTTCAGTCTAATTAACACACTTCACAAAGACTTAGCATCACTTACCAACACACTCTCCTACTAAGAGACCAGGAGCAGGGAAACCAACATGCTAGGAAGCATTAAAAAGTCAGTGCTCTAATCATAGAATCATAGAATCACAGAATCAAAGAATCGTAGAATCAGAATGGTTTAGGTTGGAAGAGACCTCAAAGATCATCCAGTTCCATCCTTGTGTTGAGGGCTCCAGAACTGTAAACAGTACTACATCATCACAGATACTTTCTACTGGTTAAAAGAAATGCATGAAATTTTTGAACAAAAGCAATTTAAAAAGTTTTCAGGACAAAGTTTTCAGTCAAAAACATGACCAGCAGCCACAGTAAGGTCTGCCTGCATCCTTCTCTTCTCCAGGTTGAACCCCAAATCTCTCATCCTGTCTTCATAGGAAAGGTGCTCCAGCCCTATGGCCATTTTTGTGACCCTCCTCTGAATCTGCTCCAACAAGTTCATGTCCTTCTAGTGCTGAGGTCTCCAGATCTGGATGCAGTACTCCAGGGGAGGTCTCACCAGAGTGGAGCAGAGAGCAAGAATCAATTCCTTCAACCTGCTGGCCATAATTCTTTTGATGCAGCCCAGGATAAGATTTGCCTTCTGAGCTGTGAGTGCACATTGTTGGCTCATGTCCAGCTTTTCATCCATCAGTACCTCAACTCCTTTTCTGCAGGGCTACTCCCAACCACATCATCCACCAACCTACATTAACAATGGGGATTGTTCCATCCCAGCCCAGGTGTTGGGATGGACACCTTGCACTTGGCCTTGTAGAATCTCATGAGATTCACATAGGCCCACTTCTCAAGTTTGTCCAGGTCCTTCTGGTTAATATTCCTTCCTTCCAAACTGTCAACTACACCACTCATTTTGGTGTCATCTGCAAGCTTGATGAAGACGCACTCAATTCCACTATTTCATTGATGAAGATATTAAACAACACTGGTCCCAGTATGGAGATCTGAGTGACTCCACTTGTCATCTAGTTGCATCAAGGTATTGAGCTGTTGACCAATGCAAGCATCCAGCCAATTCCTTATCCACCCAGCAGTCCACCCATAGAATATCTCCAACTCTCCAACAAAGAGGGAAGAATATTCTGGGGGACTGTGTCAAAGGCTTAACAGAACTCCAAGTGCGTGTGTAACTCTTTCCCTTGTCCACTGATGTAGGAACTCCCTCCCAGAGAGCCACTAAGCTGGTGAAACAGGACTCGCCCTTGTACAACCATGCTCTCTGTCTTGAATCACCTCCCAATACTCCATGTGCCCTAGTATAGCTTCTAGGAAGATCTGTTCTAGGATCTTCCCAGGCACAGAGATGAGGTTGAAGTAATTTTAGATTTTTTTTATCTTTTTTTTTTTTTTAATTTCTGAATGTTCATCTAACTCCTTTATAGGTTAAAACCAAATCAAACCAAACCCAACCAAAAACCACACACCCCCCCAAAACTTTTGCATAAAATAATAGAAAACAAACTCAAAGGTTCTCAAGAAGTCACTCAGTTAACAATATCAAGTCAACAAACACCAATCCCAGAAAAGTTCATCTACCATGTTTTTTTAGTTTTCAGTGGTGTAGTTTCATAATGGAGATTAGAAGAGTCACAGTAAATCCTGCAGTATACAGCGAACAAACAATTCAGGTGTACTGTAAAACAAAAAACATTTTCCTTAACAAATATTCCCTTCCCTGCTGTGTGAAGTCAAGATTCTGGTAAATTCCAGAGCCTGCTACAAGACCTGTACTTGTTGACAAGTATACTGTATGTCCTGTCAGTTAGGGTTGAAAAGGGGAAGGCATTTACCTTGGTAATTATCTCACTGGAAGTTCCCATTGCCATGGGAAGTATCTCATGACATGGAAGAGGTGGTGGACAATCTGTAAAAGGATGTGGCTATTCAATATTTGAATCTTAAGCTCCGAATCATTTCTGACTGACCTTGTCCACTTTACTCATTCTAAAGTTTGAAAAGTTTTGTGAAATGCAGAGTTGCAACCTATGAAATAGACATATGTACCCTTGTGTTGGCAACATTTGTTAAAAATAACCTTTTTTTTTTTTTACTTTCTAAAGAACTAGTCAATGATGTTGGCAGGCAAATTGAAATACCAAATTGATAAAAAAATTCTGTACATCCCTTCATTCTTAAAAGACATGGTTTACTCAAATGCCACCCAGCTGCAAGTCTTTCTTCAGACTGTACTGCCTGGACTAAGTCACTAAATCTGAAATAATCAACAAGCTACAGTTATATGCAACAACTTCTTAAGCTCTGGGCTCAGATGCAGTGGGCAGAAGGAAGTCATGGTGCACTAAGTAATCTTTTAACATGGTCCTGTGGACCTCTGTGTCCACCTTGTTAAACTCAGCAATCGTGCACTTTTCAGTAATTATTTTAACTTGCTTATAAGAGTACAAAGAGAGGACCTAGCAACAGCTTTCAGCCTGCAGGAGGGAGGTCTGAAAGGTAACAGTCCCTCCTACCTGAAATTCTTGCCACCAGAGATTTGTAGGGTTTGTTATTTTTGCAGCTTGTTTCCAAAAGGGTAAGACTGAAAGGCACTGTGAGCTCAGCTATACTGCCATAGTATTGCTCATTCTTTGCTTATGATATTCCTGTAATTCCTGAAGCTTCTAAATTAATCCTTCAACTCCAAAAAGCAATCTTGGGTGGAAAGCATCTGGTTCAAGGGAAAAAAACAGTTATCCTTATGTAATATGATCTAGAAATTAAAATTAAAAAAAAAAAACAGTTTTGAAGCACCATATGTACTGGAGATACATTTTCCTCCTTCTTTTGGCAGAATGGGTCTATGCAGCACTTCAGTAGACTGTATGAGAACTCAGAGTCCCCATTAACTTTTCTGCAAATAATTATCAGTAATACAGGGTAGGTTAAGTGCTTTAACCCACTTTGCCACACTACCAGCAACCCAGCATTCACCACAGCAAAGCAGACTTGAGGATTTTGGTAACCTTTAACAAATTTGGGATTGTTACCAGTACTGTCTGTGCCACCACTAACATTACTTCAGAGATTGCTGCTGTTCTGAAATTGTCATCTGTTCCTATGCCAGAACTCTGGAACACTTCAGAAACTCTCGGCAGAAGTGTCATTATCAAAGAAGCAACAGCACAGTCACAGCAGGAATCAGCATGTTCAGTTAGTCTTAATGTACTGTATTTGTGTTCCTGACTTAACAGCCTTGCAAACTTTCCTGCAGCAGCTGTTAGGTGCAGCAAGGTCATTGACTCTTTCATTAGCACCGAATGGCAGGAAGAACTAGAAACATGCAGAGTCTACTCAGAAGATCTATTTTTCCTGAATGTCACTAATGCATATTAGCACAGATAGCACTGCTCTCCTACAGAGTCACTCTTGCCCTTCAGAGGGATTGAACTAAGTTAGTAAATGAGAACTCTTCAAACCACACTAATTCCAAATATGGGAAATTCAGTGAAGGAAGGACTATAGATAAACAAAAAAATACAGTGTTTAATAATCTTAATATACTTTCTCATCATCAAGAAAAAAAGAGATTATATGCAAAGTGTCAAAGACACTGGTAGTGGTCACTTCTAAACCTTTTAATTGGCAGTGGTCACTTCTGAACCTTTTATTCAGCATTGCTAGAATGCAGTTGCCCATAAAGAATCCTTAGAATAACTGAAGTGCATAACACATGAGTTAGTTCAGTTCAAACATCCAAAGCAGCAGCACAGGCAGTGTAACCCAAAAGAAAACATCTACCTTCCCTTGGGCAATTGGACATTGGTCATCTAAACTGAGGTTTGCCATGGTTTACTAGTAAGTTATGAATTCTAATCGTTCAAAATGTAGAAATGGAAACATATATAGAATTAAACCCATGAAGTTTACAAGCTGTGAAGTTTACAATTTTGATGGACCCATAGTATTTTTAAATAACTTTTACAAATATAGACTTTTTGTTTCATATTGTTTTAATGAAATGCTATATAGAAGAATAACAGAAAGTAGGTGAATCGACATAACTGATGTTGATCTGGTTGTAGCTATCCCTGAAATACATTACAGTATCCTGAAACTGAGGACATAGTTCAACTGGTAAAGCCTGCACAAGGCATCTCCTCAATCAGAATAATGACCTTAGCATCTGCCAATCCCCAGACTTTATAACACAGAAATAAAAGTGGATTTTCACAAACCAGTTCCCAGTCTGGTTCACTGCAGCTACATGGAAGGCAAGAGTGCTTCTTTCAGCACATGCATGGCACCTTAGAGCATAAAACAAAAATAAAACAGCTGGGTTCTCCAAAGCAACTCAGGCCATTTATAGCCATGCTCTATGTCTTTTACTTGAACTGAGTATCTAATGAGTAATCAGAGCCAAGCACCATGGCTACTCAGTAACCCACACAGAGAAGTAGTCTATAACCCACTTTATTCTTTTTGCTTCAGTCCCCTACTTGTAAAATTGGAGTAAGTGCAGTGGGGTCACTGTAGGCTGCCAACGTCTGTGGGACATTCAGCATCTGAGGCAGCTTGAATGAGTGCAACCACAGTGATGGCTTGATAAAGGGAAGCATGCAGGACAAATCTGAATAGACATTTGGCTGCTGGTTTTGAAGAAACTCCTCTACACCACAACCAACTTGAAAGATATTCCCACTAATACTGATTCGTGTGTATTCTTGATGTAGATAGGGATCTTTACAGATAGTGATTGCTTGGAATAAAAAATAAAGGCAGATTTTGTGCTTGGCTAAAAACCTATTCAGCCTGGAAAGGTTGCATTCCAAAACATATATCCTGTGGCAAAAAGATGATCAAAAATAGTTGAATTCTCCAGCAAGTGAAATGCAGAATCACACGCACCACCATCAAACATCAAACTCTCTCAGAGGGAAAGCACTATTGATTTTAATTTCTGTGACCATGTGTGATGNGGAGGATCAACCAGGGGCGTTAGAAGAAAAGTGGTTAGTGACAATTAATCAGCAGAGGAGCCAGAGCCAGAAGCTGCTAGACTGCCCCAGCTGCTCTCCCAGTAAGCGACAGACAGCGACTGACTTATCTATATTTTGGTTTTCTCTTCCCAAAACAATTTTCAGCAAGCCTATGAGTGAAATAGACATCACCATGTTTTCTTTTCACATCCTATAGTGTAATTTTCTCTATTAAAATATTCCAATTAACCTCAAACCAGCACACCATGAAAAAAATCCTTCTGTCTCAGGAGAATATGAAATATAACAGGGCAATTACCTATTCAGATTTCAAGGTTACTCTCAAAGACATTCAAGTTCTGCATACAGTGACTCCCTAGTTGTTCCATGTGCCATGTTTATTCACCCCAGGTCCTTTACCTTAATTACATATGTACTGATCAGAAAAGCTGGTTGTTAAAAAAGCTACCAGTTTCTGATCTTTTGAATTATCTTTCTACATTTCAAACAGAAGTAGAAAAGAAACTTTCAGGGCTTGTTTTACCACAGAGTTTCACCAGAGCACTAAGCTACAATATGACATACACCAAGAAACTCAGAGTGATAGAGTAAAGGAAATGAGGTCATTATTCACTGTTTACAACACCCCACTTGTGCAATTTCTTACTGTTTTATTAGAGTTAGTTTACATCCATTTAATTAAACTAGCTGCAAGAAATATTGTCTGTGTGAATCACTCGACACTTGGCTCTTTTAACTAAACTCTGAATACATCTTTCATCAAATGTATGAGACAAGACTTCTGTTCCTGATATTTCTAATATTAGAAAGTGAAGCAGGAAAAAAAGTCTGTGGAGAGTTGTGCTGGTTTGAAGATAATTGTAATATTTTAATGGAGAAAATTATAGGTTGTGAAAAGAAAACAATGGTGATGTCTACTTCACTCATAGGCTTGCTGAGATGTATAAGACTAAGAACACAAAACAGAGATAAGACTCTCTCGGAGAGTCTCAGGCTCTCCATCTGTTTTTGGTCTTGGCCTCTCTGATGAATAATCTAACTAACCACTTTCATTCTAACCTCCTTGGCCGATCCTCCAAACTCATCTTGTGCATAAACCAAAACCCTGGGGTAAGGTAGAGGAGTGGGAAGAAGGTGGAAGGGTGGTTGGGAGCCCCCCTTGGGGACTCTGATTTCTGGGAGGGGTGTTGTGCTTCTGTATTACCTTCAACTTGTATATTTCTGTAAATATTCCTGTGTATAGTGTATATATCTACTTGTACATTGTGCTAAGCTGTAAATATAGCTTCATTCCTTAGCTTCCAGTCGGCTGAGTCTAGTCTGGGTGATTTTACCAAGTGTGGGGGGCGGGGAACTCCCAAACCATCAAAAGTGATGCTGAATTTTCAAACATTTTCTTTGCAGATTGCCTGTAGTGAAACAGTAGGTACATGCTCACTTGCTGACCCAAAGCCAGTCAATCTGGACAGGGACAACAGCACTACATGATTTTCTTTCTGTACAGACACAGGAGATGGTATTTGGCATGCCAAGACTCAGTGTTACACGCCAATTTTGCTGATTAAACTTTCCAAAGCAATTGATATATCAGTTCCTTCCAGCCATTTGACAAAAACATTTTACTATGTCCAGGTCACGTTAAGACTATGGGGTTTTAAAAATTACATAGTTCCCTTAATCTTATAGATGTTTCATTTCTGTTACACTGAATAAGTGTGAGTAAAAGAAGTATCAGGAGTTTTCATCAGGGATCATGCTTATCAACTACGTTTTGCCACCAGTTAACACCCTGCAAAGCACCTACACAAAGTAATGGTCTGTGTCTGCAAATACATTTAAGGAATATGAATATGCAGGAAAACTAGATGTTGATACTGCTAGTCACAGGATCACAGGATGTCAGATGTTGGAAGGGACCCAAAGAGATCATCAAGTCCAACCTCCCTGCCAGAGTAGGATCAGACAATCTAGCCCAGGTCACAGAGGAACGCATCCAGATGGGCCTTGAAAGTCTCCAGAGAAGGAGACTCCACAACCTCTCTGTGGAGCCTGTTCCAGTGTTCTGTGACCCTTACAGTAAAGAAGTTCCCCTTGGTGTTCAGGTGGAACCTCTTGTGCTGCAACTTACATCCATTGCTCCTTGTCCTATCACAGGGAGCAAGTGAGAGGAGCCTGTCTCCCCGTTCCTGACACCCAGCCCTCAGATATTTATAATCGTTTATTAAATCCCCTCTCAGTTTTCTGTTCTCCAGACTAAGCAGTCCCAGGTCCCTCAACCTCTCCTCATCAGGCAGTGCTCCAGTCCCCTAATCATCCTTGTAGCCCTCTGCTGGACCTTCTCCAGAAGATCCCTGTCTCTCTTAAACTGAGGAGCCCAAAACTGAACACAATGCTCAAGATGGGGTCTCACCAGGGCAGAGGAGAGGGGGAGGAGAAGCTGGACACATTCTTCTTAACACATCCCAGGATCCCATTGGCCCTCTTGGCCACAAGGGCACGTTCCTGTCCCATGGATAACTTGTTATCCACCAGCACTCTCAGGTCCCTCTCCACAGGGCTGCTCTCCAGCAGATCATCTCCCAACCTGTACTGGTGCAGTTTATTATTCCTCCTCAGGTGCAGGACTCTGCACTTGTCCTTGTTGAACCTCATTTGGTTCCTCTGTGCCCAGCTCTCCAGTCTGTCCAAGTCTCGCTGGATGGCCACAGAGCCTCCAGCTGTATCAGTCAAGCCTCCCAGTTTGGTGTCATCAGCAAACTTGCTGAGCAGACACCAGTCCTCCAGTTCCAACTACATTATTACTGGGTTTATACTTCTTCCTTGTGTTTCTCCTGGGTTTTGCATTCCTTGTTTATTCCTGTTCCATCTCTGTGGCATTGACAGAGAATGCAGGCTGCCAGAAGCTGACATCAATCTCCTGGTACATCGTGATGTGGTACCAGTAAAATGTATCAAGAGAGAAAATATACTTTTTATGTTTAGCTGATAAAAAAAAATTAGGAAAAAAATAGTTAGTAGGGGAAAAGAATTTGTCTCACTGCACTACAAAGCACTTGCTGTTCAGCAGATTGAATTCCTTAATGATATTCTTACTAAGTTCTTGCTGCCAACTGCTGCTTATTTTTGCTGTCAGAACTGTCTGCATTAATAATGAGTAACTGCTTGGAAACTACTTACATAAAGCATTATTTTCATCTCACTGCCATAAACAGCACCTCTGGGCAGGGAAGAGAGCACTTTGTGAATTGCTTTATTGAACAGTCATTTTTAGGGCACTTAGGCTGGGACAGCACTTCTGTGGGCACAGTCACATTGGAGTACAGTGTCTCAGGGATGAAGACCTGTATCACACAATTCTGAGCGATCTCAAACTGTACTTTCACCATGTTTGCAACTGACTTAACTCTCTAGTGAAGAAAGGCTTTTAGCAGTAGTCATGAGAATAGTGAGTTGAAGTAGTTGTGGGAGACCCCCCAGACAAATATAAACACACTGAGTAAGCTAGGCCACTGCCCTAGTGTAATATGGTCCCAGAGGTAGAAGCCTCTTGGCAGATGGGAAAGGGTTGCAATGCATGAATGATTGCTGAATGCAATGCTTTCTGCATAGCCTTGTAGAAACCTGCAAAAATTAGTGTTTCTTGAACAAATAAACCAAAGCAAGATGGTTGTTTCTTCCACACACTGCAGTTCCTTTTTTGCTTTTGCCTCAAGTATAATGATGCTTTTATTTCCCCCTGGTTGACATCAGCTCTGTATGCAGAACACATAAAAAAATAATTTAGAGTGAATGCCCAACAGTGAAATTTTCACTGTGGAGCTGATTTGCTTGCAATTTGTTACTGTGGTCTGTATGAGTTCTGGATATCGCAGGGAAGCTGCTACCAGTAAAATTATTTTTTATGAATGATCTTGTGTATAAGTTTAATCCAGTAACCGCTGATAGATCAGTAATATGTCTTTTCCAGACAAGGTCTGACCCAGATTTAGATCTAATTTTTGAAAACTGCCGTCTAGACCTTTAAGAGTGAGCAGTACATAGTATATGTTAGAATCTTTCTCTGCTTTAATAAGGTATTACCAAGAACAAGTTTTAAAAAGTGGAAAAGACATGTAGTGGTAATGAGAATTTGAAGGGGAGGAAATATACAGGACAAGTCTAAAACCTCTAGAAGATAAAAATGACCCTCCAAACAGGGGGTAGTCAACGTCATACAGAAGTTATGCAAAAAGGCAGAAAAGAGTCTTGCTGACTGAAGTTAAGCCACAACTATTTACTTATCCTCAGATATGTAACTCACAATTGGCCCTCCGTTGCAGTGGCTCCAGTGTGATTGTATCAGCTGCATGTCAGATAGTTGTATACATGCAGTACAAGCACAAGTGTGACTGAAAACTTTTGAGACAGAGAGAGGTTAAAAAGTACAAATCCTGCACGTACCCTTCAAACATCTTTGTGTACTGTGTATAGGACAAACTTTCACACTTAGATTTGACTTTGATGGAAAAAAGCACAGTAACGTTGCTTTTGTAATTCAAACATCAGCAAAATTTCATCTAAATTACAAATTGGAGCCTAACATACAATATAGTGGCCAGAAGGTGTATGATTTTTTTCCCAAGTTAGTTATAGGTGCCAGGAATTTCATACAGTCCAGAACGCATCCCTCAGCTTTTCACAGCAAGCCAACTAATAACATCACTGTACCACTGTGAGTATATCTCAGTGGGTGGGTGACAAGGGGAGACAGAAGCTTCATTTATGGAACAATTACAAAAGTAAAAGTTGTCAAGTATACATGAGGTCATAGCATTACTATTCTTTCTCCTCTAAGAGGCCCCTCTTCACCTCTCAAACAGCTCTTCTTTCTTAGAACAGTCATTGCACAGTATGATACCCAGGCTACTGCTAACAAACCATACCTGCTTCCATGAATCTCTCTGTCAGGGAGCAACAAGGTCCAGCTGTGCCATAAAGAAAAGGCAGTGGGGAACCAAGCATGATGAAGCATCTGACAGACAGAGGAGCTGTGCCATCAAGGTCCTAGTCCCACAGTACTTGAGTTGAGGTAGCCAGAGAATATCTGGTCACAGCAGACAGCTTAGGTTGGACCCTTATTCAAGGCATCTTTCAGCTCTCTCTTCACAAGAGCTCTTCGCAACAAATTGCCCTTGAGTGAAGCCAGATAAGCTCTTGGATTTAAGCCTAGGCAGGCAACCTGAGGAGGGGAGGAGAGATGAGCTGGATTTTGACTGTCAGCACTCACTGCGGGTTTTCCTTCTAAATGGTGATGAGTTCTTGGGAGAAATAAGCGCACAACTGTACTAACATGTGGAAATACGTATTTTCAGGGAGGCTACAATATACCTTAAGGGTATTGATGAATTTGTTTCCTTTGCTCTATGATCAAAAAAAGACATGCAGTTGTAAGGAGTTTTGTAAACCATATGGGATACTACATCTAAGAAAAATAGGAAAATGAGCTGCCATCTGGTTGTGTTTAAAAATTGATAGAGATTGTTGCAGTTTAGGTGGCATCCATCCCACTCCTCAATGACAGATGAAAAAAGAATATCCATTCACACAGCCAAATGCAGAGAAGCCTTTACTCTAGGTGTTGAAATCAAACAGTCTCTTTGTCAATGAAGAACACTGAATCAGAATGTAAGATATAGTCAGCTAGCTAGCTGAATAAGCTTTGCAGAGACAGAGAATAACAGCTGAACTCTCAAAATAAAGCAGAAGATTTAGATAGGAGCCTTATTACGAAGTTCATTATAAAATCTCCATGAATCTATAAAGCGGCCACTCCTTCAAGCTTACAAAGACCACTTTTTCTATTTAAATCATGATTTTGATGATTATGCAACCACTTCAACCTGTAACCCCAGGGTATTTTAGGATGCTACATTGTTTTCCTTTTTTTCATGAAACAAGGGGAAGATAGTTTTGATCTAGTCCCATGGTGATAACCAGTGCAAGAGAGGGCTATCCAGGATGAGGAATGTTCAAAAGAGAACAAGCTCTTGTGAGAAATGGGTAGGCATTTTGAGCTAGAGATGATTAAGAACATAGTCATCTTAAATTTAAGTCACATCACCTAAAAACTGAACCTCATATAGTCTAACACTGACCCCAGAGTTGAAGCAATACCCTTGTGCCTTGAGTTCTTTGATAATACATGAGCATAGAAGATATATGAACATAGAAGATTTCATCTCAACATGAGAAGAAAGTTCTTTACAGTGAGGGTGATGGAGCACTGGAACAGGCTGCCCAGAGAGGTTGTGAAGTCTCCTTCTCTGGAGACTTTCAAAACCCACCTGGATGCATTCATGTGTGGACTACCCTAGGTGATCCTGCTTTGGCAGAGAGGTTGGACTTGATGATCTCTGGAGGTCCCTTCCAATCTCTAATATTCTGTGATTCTGAGGGTAAAACCCATCTGAATAATGAGTACCTCCTGTGATCCTGATTTTAGGTAAATCACATCCCCAGTAAATTCAGGACCTTCAAGGAGTTTCCCTATATCATACTAGCTGTATTGCTCCAATACTGTACAGTGGATGAAGATTCCACTCACATTCTTCAGCTTACTGGATGCTATTCAATCTTGCAACTCTATTATAGCTAAAGTTGGGGTCACAAAAAAATAGCAGTTTCAGGACACGCTTACATATAAACTGCAGATACAGTTTTTAGGAAACAAGATACAACTAGCATTCTGCAAATGTATTTTTCAGTGGAAAGTACAGAACACTAGGGCTTTCTGGAATTCATATTTGGTAGTGGGATTACTGTCTGGTGTTGGAAGTATAAAATAGTAGAAAAAAAATACCAAGTCCAATGTTGTTGGTAAACACAGAGTGACCAGAGCAGGCACAGGGGCTGACTGAATGAAGATCTGGTGGTCAGTGTTGCCATGGCATCAAGGGGAATGGAAGGGGCAAGGCAAAAGCCCACTGCTCCATTCTTCCACTTATCACCTGCAATGCTGTTGACCAGAAGAGTCACACCAGACAAACAAGAAACATCTTGTAGAATTGATAAAGAAACAACTGGTTTACCACCAGGAATGATAACTTGACTGCAGTTCCACTCCCACACTCTGCATGACTGTAGATAATGAGGTACAAGCATTGCCCCAGTTTTATATCTCATTTGGAGGGGATTGAGAATTCCGCAACAAATGGCCAGGACAGATCAACAGGTTTGCTCCCCCACCCAGTAGGGACACTTTTTGAGTAAGATTTGCCATCTCAGCTAAGTTGAGTGCTTCCCCAGAAGAAAAAGTATGTGATTGCAGTGGTAGTGTAGAACTATAGAGCACTCCTGTAATTCAGCGTGTTTATCACTGGTGATATAAAGAATCTCTATGTGTTGCATATGGATAAACTGTTCATGCACCCAATTGCTAGGTGCATGATGCAGCCAGACCTACAGCAGACAGGGTGTTTGGGTATCTAGTATTGGCCTTTAGGGTTATAACTGGTATACCTATTAAGAGATAAATCCAGCTGCCCCTAGCCCCTTTAATCTCTGGGAATCAGCTAAAGCACAAGGGCATTCATCTCTTCCAAAATTTCTCCTTCTCTAAATGCACCACCTAGATGTTTCTTTTAAACAACAGGAAAAGGTCTGCACAGAAGTGATGTGGTTTCCCCTAGAACAGTCAGACAAGATTGTGCTTCATCATTCATGAATCCTTCATTATTGCCCAGAGTTTATTTTGGGACCTATACCAAAACTAAAAAAAAAGAGCAATGAGGTTGATGAAGGGTTTATAAGCACAAATCTTATGAGGAGTGGTTGAGGGAACAGGGTTGTTTAGCCTGGAGAAAAGGTTCCGGTTTATTACTCTCTACAATTAAGTGAAAGGATGTTGTAGTGAGGTGGGTGTTGATCTCTTCTCCTTAGTAACAAGTGATAAGACATGAGGAAATGAGTTCAAGTTGTGCCAGAGGAGGTTTAGATTGGATATCAGGAAATATTTCTTCACTGCAAGGGTTATCAAGCACTGGAACAGACTTCCTAGGGAGGTGGTTGAGCTAACACCCCTGGAAGTATTTAAAAGACACATAGATGTGGTGCTTAGGGGTATAGTTTAGTACTTGATAGCGTTAGGTCAGCCATTAGACTAGATGATCATAAGGGTCTTTTCCAACTGGAATGATTCCATGATTCTATGACTTGGTCATTAAACATGCGGCTTAACAATGTGTTTACAACACAGTGTGATTCGCTAAGTGATTCACTCTCTTGAAATTTACTTTCCTTACTTTCCTTGCTTTTAATTTGCACTTCAACGAATTCACCTGATTTCTTGTATGAGGCTCTTTACTAACTTAGTAGTGACCCACACTCACAAAAGGCATGTTTTGCATGCACAGGTCCCCTTAAATCCACAGGGAGTAGAAAGACTGTGAAAAAGTGTATTCTGCAAGAGGGGTAACATATTATGTATTGAGGTTTCTGACTGAATTGCAATCCCTTAGCTCTTGTTTTCCTTAAGTTAAGTTGCTCCTGCAGGATCAGAAGGAGACAGTATTAACAAAAATAAAGAGTGATCCTTATGTCCAAATCAAACAGTGAATAGAGAGATTATAGACCTTTCTTAATTTTATCAGATTGAAGTAGAATTACATAAATTATATGATTGCTTCTGTTGATGGGAGAGATTTTAAATAACATTTCTCCAGGTCTTATTTGGAAAACTGGATGGTCAGATGATAATGACTCTATTTCCATTTCTAAGTTACTGCCAGAGGAGGCTCAGCTATTGCAATCTAGCAGAGATCGACACCTCATCAGACTCAAGAGGCAATTAAACTACTGAAGTCTAAAAAAATAGGCAGTCAGGAAAGCTTTTCCAGTGACTTGCATTAACTGTTCTAAAGGCTTTGTTTACTTTCTTTAAATTGTCTGAGCTGTACACTGGGAAAATCTTTTGCATGATGCTAATAGAAATACTGTATACATCAAAAGGATGAAAAAAAAATCCTTTAACTGCCTCACCAACAGACCTAGACCAACAGACAGGAAGGAACTACTTGCAAAAGCAACAAGGCATTTCATATGAGCATACAGAAAGCCTGACCAGACCCCTACCTCTAACTAGATATTGCAGCCATGCCTGCAGTGCACGTCTGTCTGCACCTGAACCCATATGAGTCATCAAAATTGGCAGTGGGACACACAGCCCACCTAAGCAGGAAAGCACAAATATTTTAGTGCTGTTGTATCAGCTGTTGCACTCTAATGAAGATTTTCTACGCGGTCTGAGACCAAAGAGTAAGGAACAGTAGGAATTTGTTATTAGGATGTCCTTCAGCTCCCAGTAAAGGACAGTGGTCCTATACATAGTATCTTAACTAACTGGAGGATACAGTATAGATAACAATTACTGCTGAAAATATATGTTTCTTTGTCCTTGGTAATAAATTGTACCTATTCCCTTGTTGAAGGGAATCAGAGGTCCTTAATAACTGAGGGGTTTATACAGTTTTTGTTCAGGCATAGATATTTCTATTCAGTGATCATGCAGAGTACTTTAGCCTATAAACATGGACAAATATGAGGAGTGCCATGTGTAAGGGCATTATGGATTTTATAATCTTACAGGATTCATTTAGGTGCTATAAACCACAAGACTATACATCTGTAAGTTTTGAAATGAATAATAAAAGACAGTCAGGAGTACCTCGTTGGAACTTTTGTAGAAGTCACACTAATCTCTAGACAAAATTGCTGATGCAGTCTTTTCAGTACAGTTGTTTTCATAAAAAAAAAAAAAAGTAAAATGAAGAATATCTTTCAAAGGCATTTTATTTTGAAATGTCCACTGACATGTGACAAATACATACAGAAGAAAAATGAATGCTCTGACAGATGGAGTATAGAATTGGTTTTGCTTGCATTTGCTCTCCAGTTGGTTGGATTTAGCAAATTCAGGCTGCATGAGATGCAGCCAAGTTCGTTTTGGGTGAGACTGGATGGGCTGAGCCAAGGTACACTATTCAAGTGCCATTCACATGGAGGACACACTTCCTTCTTCTCTCCTCATACAAGCAATCTCTTTGTAAACACCATGAAATGTGGGGAGAAAAAAGGGACCAGAAATCTACTTTAGAGTGTTATCACCTGGCATTCTCAAACTTTGTGACAGACACATGGATACTTAGTGCTTCTGCTTCAAGATAGTTGGGCATAAATTCTTAGTTTCAACAGATGACTTGCTTGTCCTTTCCCCTTTCCTTATTATTTTCCAGCCTCCTGCAGTAGCTCTGCTTCTGGGAACTCATTCCTTTCTCCTAGGTAGCTGGCACAGTGGTCTTTACTCTTAGGTTTTGCCACAACAATTAGTAACTACAGGAAAAAAACAGCTAATCAAGCCTGGTTTCCAAAGAATTTGTGTCTCATGATCAGATTGTTTCATATCCAAAAAATTGTGACCTGACTGAAATTCTCAATCAACATTTTAATGTCTTTTTTCCTGCATGGACATTCTGCTGCTTAGTCAGACTTAAGCAGAACCTACATATTTTCCATCCACTCATCATCAACAAATGTGCAAGGAAGTTAACGTCTCTGAGATCTAAGCTGTTTCAGGTAAAACAACCCAGTGATTAAAAAAACGTAGAGGGACTGAAGGGACCAAAGGGACAGGAAAGCAAGTACAGAGACATAAAGAGACACAGGAAGGTATGGATATACAAGTATGCATATTGGCTGAAAACATCACAGCAATCACCAGCACAGACATTAATGCATGATTTCTAGTAACAACTGGTCTTACTGACACTGCTTGATTCTTTCCAGGGTACTTGTTGAAGCTATCCTGGTAAGAGACTAATTATTCCAATATAATCTATGTGGGCATATTTGCCTTATCTGGAAGTGAATCCACTACAACTAGGTTGGGAAATTCTTCTGTACTAACAGGTATTAGAGTTTGAGATTTTATTCCTACCTAGTTGGCCTATCATGTGTGCACAGAAGAAATGTTTTTCAACCCTTTTTGATCTACAGCCTCCTCCACAATTCAGATTAAGTCTCCTGATAATAGAACTACTTCTGTTCCAAAACTTTTTCAGAGTGCAAAGCAGTTCATGTGTTGAAACTTCAGGGTCTCATAATACTTCTCAGCATAGTCCAAGTGTATGTTCCAGCTTTGTCTTCACTACGTTCCTTCCTCAGTTCACTGTTTACCTCACAGTTTTGCTTCTGTAGCTAAAAACAGAGGGCTGCATGAGCCAGTAAAGTCATATTGTATTGTTTGGGTCTTACCTAATGAGCTTTACTACTTAGTATGAAGCCCATGATAAATGTAAACTTGCTTGTTTAAGAAACCTTCTCACAGAAGCATTGGCATAAAATGAAAAGATAAATTTCTGATAACTATTTTTGATCAAATAATGCAAGCACT
Organism: Eubucco bourcierii; assembly: GCA_013396675.1. Lineage (NCBI taxonomy): Eukaryota > Metazoa > Chordata > Aves > Piciformes > Ramphastidae > Eubucco > Eubucco bourcierii. Next base: position 25,121 of record VWZE01026288.1, read on the forward strand.
GTATGTATTAGACTTCTTTTGTTGTTTGCTTTTAATAAGCACTGTGGCAATAACTCTTCAGTGTCAATGTGAGGCACAAGTTAAAAGTGTACACTGTCATATATTTTAATGCAAAGAAGTTTCCTACTCAGAAGTTCACATAGTTTTTACATGATTTGGAAATTACTGCTTTTACCAGCAGCAAATTTATACTCTGTATAACAAGAAAAATCAAGGGTTCTTTTGTTAATTTTGCTTGGTTGGTTGTTGGACTGCAAAACAATTTCCAAATTAATTTAACTGGTATTCACTAGGGGGATTTATTGTTTATGTAAGACCATAATTTAACTTTGGAAGGCAGCAATGAAAGTGTATTTGGTTAAATCTCATTAGCTACCAGAAAATTTATCTGGAAGTTCCTAATCATCCTTACTTCAAAATAGAAATTTGATACTGTAAATTACTGTGACCATAGGCTATAATTCTAAAGCTTGTAATTGCAAAAGAGAGTGAGGTTACACAGAAGGTTGTTCATTAATGTTTTTGCTCACATGAATATTTCTACTGAGATTACTAAAAGCAATTTATACAAAGGCAGGCACTTGCTTGGTTTTGCACCTATTCAGCTGTATCCAGGAAAAGAACAGAAGCCCACAGTTGAGTAAAATATGCAGTTCTGTGCTTCTGTTTGCTATGTTAACAACAAATCACAGAATGCCTGAGGTTGGCAGGCATCTCTGGAGGTCATCTGGCCCAACTCCTTGCTGAAGGAGGACTGTGAAGAACCAGCTACCCAGGACCATGTCCAGACAGCCATGGAACACCTCCAAGGATGGAGACTCTGCAGTCTCTGCTCCTGTCACCAGTGTTTAGAAGAAGGGAAGAATCACCTCCTTGACCTCCTGGCAACACTCCTCCTAATGAAGCCAAACATACCATTTGGTTTCTTTGCCACATGGGCATATGGGTGGCTTTTGCTCAGCTTGGTGTCCAGAACCTTTCCAGCTGGTTGACCTTCAGCATGTACTGGTGCCTGGGGTTATTCATCTCCAGGTGCAGGGCTTTTCACTTCTTGTTGAACTTGTGAGGTTCCTGTCAGATCATTTCTCTAGCCTGCTGAGGTCCCTTTGGTAGCACAGCCCTGTGGTAGATCAGTGGTTACTCCTAATTTGTTGTCATCTGCAGGGTACACTTCGCCCCGTCATTCAGATAAGCCTGCTACATGTGGTTGTTCTGTTTACAGCTGACCTAGATCCCTCTTCAAAAGGAAATGGGCCATTACAGATAAGGAGCACATAAACTTAATAATGCTTCTACATTGCATTCTAGAAATGTGTGAGTGCACATGCTCTCTCTATAACTCATCTAACTGCTCTGACACTACAGCTAGAGAAATTCGTGGAAGAGGAATAATATGAAACATCAGCAAGATGTTTGTATACTCCAAATATATTTCAATTAGGCTGTGATACAGACACTTCTCAGTAGCGTCTTTCTATAAATTCAGCTGTGCAAGTTTTCTAATACCTTTAATGACCTTGTTTACTTTTTGCTTTATTGATAGCATTAGAGTAGCTGAACAGCACTAAGTCTTCTCTGCCTCAGAGGACAAAACAGCAATAGACATACCCAGACTGCAGAGCAGATGTGCTTTCGAGCACATTGCTGCTCCAGTTACTCAGCATCAGCCCCTTATTTGCAATTAAGCTAATAACTCTCACAGTGGTTTAACACAGAAACACTGTCACAGAAGTAGGTTGTAAGCCATCTGCCTGAGGCTCGCATGAAGAAAGGAGAAGCAAACCTTTTATGAGCTTACTATAAAAACACCTGAAGTCATATCCAGCAGGTGTTAGTGCAAGTAAAGAAGCAGAAGGAAAATGGCTTACTTTTTCCTAGTCCTGCAGCGGTCAGCATAGACTTCCAAGTTAAGCCTCAAGTGGGTTTTCTTAACAAAGAGCAGTCCTCAGCCACCACATCACGTGTGTATTACATGCATGTACATCCCTGGCTCACCCCAAGATAAGTTTACTCTTGTTCACTTTTTGGGCCAGTGACACACTGGGAAACAGAGGCATACAGGTACAACTGCTCTGTGCCATCACACAAAGAAGCTATGGGTTTCTTTAGTACTAATTCCAGCAAGATCTGGACTGAATGCAACCTGAAATAGATCTATTCAAGGTCACTGCTTCCCAAATGCTTAAGAGTAAACAATGCCAACTAAAAAGTTCCAAAGGGCTTGAGGAAATCATGAAATATAAAACACCAGTGAATTAATAAGTTGCTTGCTGACCTAGCTTAATAAACAAGTTTCTATGATGGAAGACGAAAGAATTTTGAGACACAGTCATTTTAACTGACCAAAAGTTTCCCTTCCCAGTTATTTAGCCACTATCTGCTATTCAGTCTCACCCAAGAATCTTGCATGTGGCTTTCTGCACTTCCAGAATACTTACAGCACATTAGTATTATTTTTTCCAGCTTCGAAAATGTACAGAACTGTCTTCAGTTACCTTAAGAGAAAAATGCACCACCAAGAACACTTTATGTAGGCAATGTTATCAGTAAATTTAGGATGCTGTTTGACTGTTGGGGTTTTTTGTGTTTGCTTGTTTTGTTTTGTTTTTAAATCTAGTCAGTATACTGATTTCAAGACTGGAGAGTCTGAAGCAAATTTTCTGAGCAGTGTTTTGTTGTGCTTTATGAAAAAAGGTGTCTCAACTTTTACATAATGAAATCTTTGGACTGCTTCCACATGATACCTAATGAAATTAGGACATTGAGGTGCTTGAGCGTGTCCAGAGAAGGGCAACGAGGCAGGTGAGAGGCCTCGAGCACAAGCCCTATGAAGTGAGGCTGAGGGAGTTGGGATTGTTTAGCCTGGAGAAGAGGAGGCTCAGGGGGGATCTTATTGCTGTCTACAACTACCTGAAGGGTGGTTGTAGCCAGGGGGAGGTTACCTTCTCTCAGGTAACCAGCAGCAGAACAAGAGGACTCAGTCTCAAGCTATGCCAGTGGAAGTTTAGGCTGGAGGGGAGGAGAAAGTTCTTCACTGAGAGAGTCATTGGTTACTGGAACGGGCTGCCCAGGGAGGTGGTGAAGTCGCCATCCCTGGAGGTGTTCAAGGCATGTTTGGACATGGCACTTGGTGCCATGGTCTAGTCTTGAGGTCTGTGGTGATGGGTTGGACTTGATGATCTTTGAGGTCTTTTCCAACCCTGGTGATATTGTGATGCTGTGCTACTGTGAAATTGGCTAGAAAGATAGAGGGACTGTCCTATAGCACTGTAGTTTGAAAACAACTATTTCCTTAAAACACATATAACAATATCATGTCAAATGTATTATGTGCAAATAGCTGTCTAAACCATTAAATGATTCACCTAATTTTTGCAAATTTGTACTTACACAATTATTTTCATATCATGCTTTGACACTTGTTTGCTTGTTTACATTCACCAGATGATCTATCTCTGTGTGTTTTCAAGGTCTGGGACTGTCTCAGTTTTGCATTCATGTAATACTTAGGACAGTTGTGGTACAGTTGTATTTGAAATTGTTTACTACCATAGCCATTCAAATCATAAATAACAACTGTCTGAAGCACTTGGCAGCTTTCTTTTTCTTTTGAGATGTTAACATCAAAATAATTGACTCTGTTCCCAGAACTGCATGTTCTCTTTTCAATAGCCTTAGGAAAAAAAATACAAAACATTAAACTTCTAACTTTATCTGAAAAGAAATGCTGCTAGCTTTAATTTTTTTTGTCTGAGTTCACTTCCCCACTATGACTTGCTGTTAAAAGCAGTGTTCACCAGAAGAAAAAAAAAAAAAAACACTCACACACAAAAACCGCATTCTGACATATTATTTTAAAAACCCCTATTTTCCCACATTTTTATGTATGCACATCTGTGCACACAGAATGGCATTAGTTTTTTAAGATTATCCAGGTTTTGTATGCCTGGCTTGTTGTGCTGATGCTTCACAAGAGTGATAGTCCACAGAATACTCTGCAGATTTATTAGAGGAGGACTAAGAGCAGAATAATTTCCCGCAGGTAAGTATCATTAGCCGTAGGATGCAGCCGAATGGTGAAGAAGGCCACACATAGCTGCGCAACTCTGGGTTACTTTCTTGGCTACCTTCAGCCTTAACAAACCTTGAGACCAAAGTCAGAAAAGATACTAAGAGTGGTGGAGGTAGTGGCTTATTTTTACTTTAATTTTTTTTTTTTTTCAGTCATTTACAATTGTTTTCCTTGTCTCATACACAGGAATTCTCTGCTCAGGTCTCAAAGTCCAGGGTTCACTTCCATTTCCTAGATCATACAGTGGAATGTCATCTCTTGCAGAAACATGACGAAAATAGAAAGACTGAATTTACACACAGCAAAAAAGTCTCCCTACCATGGCATTGTGTGGAAATCATGCAAACTGTAGCAGTTGTTTGTAGTTTTGTTCTCCCCCCCTTGATTCTGGAATAGTAGTTGAGTAATTGCACAGTTCTGATCTGATATTTAGGAAAAGTACATTGCGGGGGTGCTGTGAATTCTAAGCTCATATTGGTCATTGAGGTAGATACACCTGCACATCTTTAATCATAAAAACAAAACTAAAAATAATGAAAAAAAAAATTAAAACATCCATCATCTAACCCCCCCATCATGTTACAGGCTGTGGTTTAGCGAAATAAAAATCAAAATGGTTTCATAAAGCACTTTGAGAGTTGACGTTGAAAACTGCAGTAGAGGGTACAGGGTATATTGCCTGCAAACCAGCCCAGAGAGGATTTCCATTAGTTGAAGTCATGCTGTCCGCCTTATTAAGATAATGACCTGAAGGTAGATGGATAATTGCAACCTGATCTATAGTACACTCCTGAGTCAGCACTAAAAAATGTATCATCCCTCTTTCTCTGGACACATTAAGCAGCCACGACCTACCAGAATCTCTGATATTGGTGCTAGTCTTCGGCACAAAGTTGTGAAATGTGACCAGTTGTGTCCTGAAATAAACATTGTTCCTTTTTGCCATCATGTGCCCAGAGAACTTTATAGCACTTAAGGGTACATGTCTATAATTACAGTCGGGGCATGATGCACTTATGCTCACCCCTCTGCAGTTCTAAGATGTATTCTTGGCTCACATGCAAAATGACATGGACACAGCTGGTCCTGGTGTCATGAATGACAAACAGTTGGCCCTGTAGAAAGCATGTTCAGGCTGCTGCTCATGGGGTTTGAGTCCCCTCCACTATGAAGATCCGTAAAGCATCCTGCTCCTTTGCTCTCCTTTTCCCACCTTGATGGAATGCAGCCTGACTCAACATGTTTCTGCATAAAAATAGGCCTGAACGCTGAGTGTGGTGCCAAGTCAGGTGTCTTACACAGGCAGCTTGATGGAGTCATAGATTGCATAGCCCAGCTTAGGGCAGGGCAACTATTAGAAGTGTCTTGCCTACCCCTACAGGCTTGTGGAATTGGTATTGTGTATGCAGATGCCATTACGGAAAATTCTGACTGCAAACAATGGGATTTAAAGGTGCACATAAGGAATAATACTCCTCTAATATTCTCCAGCTTTCATGCAACGCTGATCAATTATAGCTTTTTAATGACCAAAATTACTCTGTTATAAAACTGTTACTATTTGAGTGATTATTACACAGACAAATTTACTGCTAGATTGTGTTTTAAATGGTGATATTTTTATTCCCATTTTCTACAAGCAATGGAATCAAGAGGCAAGTTGTGCATATCAGTGGAAACAAAAGTCCAGAGGAAAGGAGTGGCCTTATAACCAAAGCACAGGGTTAGGAGTTAGGAAATTTCAATTGTCAGGGCTTCCTGAATGAAGTTACTTTGCCTCTCTGGACCATAGGAGGATACTCTTAATCACACTGAAAGAGCATCCCTTAGAAACCATGTGACAGCGGTAATACCTGAGGGGAGGGTGGGTTATAAAGAAAGAATTCTCTTCAGGCTGAGTGTATTTTATTGGCATAACATGTTTTGACATGTGAGGAAGGTGCTTATCATTCCATGCAAATACAAAACTGCTGTTTTCAACAGGCTACCAGAACTTTGGATAGAAGCTGCAGTAGACATGTAAACCATTTAACAGTAACTGCAATCTTGGTATCCTTAACAGATGCAAATTCATAGCCTATTAACTTTGCAGGGAAAAAAAAATAAAATCCTACCATTTCTCATTTGCAGTAGCAAAGAAATGTGTGCGTATATGGTAAACACATTTGGCATGAAGCCAACGGTACTTTCGAAACATCAAGCGCTGAAGAAGACACATTTGCTTCATCTGTGCGCCCCTCATCTGTCAGTCCATCCAGGCAGGTCACCACTCAAGTACCACCACTGCAGAAGGAAATAGGTAACCAACACCATCAACGCTGAGGCACCCTGAAAGGCCAGGCCAGAAAGTGGAGAAGCTGCGGGCACTCTTCCTTTCCCTCAGACACACTCTGTGTGAGACGGGTACTCTCCAGGCAGCCGCTAGCCAAAAGCGCATGGCTTGTTACGAAAGAAAAACATAGAAACACCCCCTACTTCGCCACTCAGCACCACCGCCTTCAGCAGCTAGAGCCGCTTGGCAGCAGCGCTTCACGCATGCGCTGCGCGGAAGCAGCACCGTCACCGCTCTGGCCGCCGACCGCATCCACCG
>VWZE01026288.1:31883-68298 GCA_013396675.1 Eubucco bourcierii
GGGGGGCGGGAAGAGGAGGGGAGGGGAGGAAGGGGGAGCCGTTGCGCCTGCGCGGGTGGTTCCCGGGTTGCCCGGGCAGGGGGAGCTGAGCTGAACTGAACTGAGCCGAGCCGAGCCGTGAGTGGGTGGCGGCGCGCGCGAGCCCGGTGGTGTGGCCGGCCGTGCAGGCGCCTGGCGCTGCGTGCCGCTGGGCATGGTGAGCAAGGGGCCGTTGCTGCGCCTGTTGACCGCCATCAACCGAAGGAGGATGAAGCTGCTCATGGGGCTCGCCTTCGTCGCCTATGTCGCCTGTGAGTGAGCGGGGGTGGGGGCGGGTCCGGCCCAGTCATTCATTTGCCCGCTGACCGGGCGCCTCCGGCTTTCCATGCCCTCTGTCGCCGGCCGTGGAGGGAGAGGAGGAGGTGGCGGCTTCTCCTCGCGCGCCCAGTTGCACTGCCCTGTTACGACGCACCGCTGCGCGGCCATTCTCGCCCGGCGGGGAAGGGGGAGGTCCCCACGGCCCTTCTGCCTTTGGACAGTGGGGCTGAGGGCTTCCTCGCTTTCCCGCTTCCCCGCGCTGCCGAAACTTTCCCAAGTCGGGCGGGTGGCCGTCTAGGCCGTGGCTGAGGGTGCTCGCGGGGCCGCCGTGCGGGCCCTGACAGGGGTCCACGTTAGATATCTTTCCCGTAATCTACCCCGACAGTTTGCGCGGGCTGTACCCGCCCTGTGTCCCTTCGGCTGCCCTGTGGGGAGACGGTCGCCCTGCGGGCAGTTTCTTTTGGGGACAGTCGACCGCGCTTTCCCTTGGTGGCCCGCGGGAAGGCGCACTCGGGGGCTTGCCGGCGACGTGCGTCAAGCAGCCGGCCTTCCAGCCGAACGCCGGGTGTATGGTAGGTTGGGCGTGCTTCTGATGTGCCTGGGCGGTGGGTAGGGTGGTGTGGGCTGCCTGGGCAGAGCGGGAGCGATGTGAGCGAGACGTGGCTCCGGTATTTCCGCAGTAGCTTCTCAGACCGCTCTTTGTCCGCCTTAGTCGTAACCTGGTAGCTGTGTGAGGTGCGCCTGTTACGAAGTTTTCCAGGGCGAGCCTCGTGTCTGTGTTTTCGTAAAATCCTCCGATAAGTATTTGTTAGCTTAGCACGTAGCTGGAGTCTTCGAAGCCTGAAGAGAGGCATAAAGGTATTTGGGAGAATCATAGTGTAACTGCTGACAGTGATGATTATGGCTTCATTTATTGGACGTGAGTCAGATAGTCTTGGATTTACAATGTGGTCCTGTCAGCTGTCTTCTATTTCTTGTCCTTTTTTTTTCTGTTTCATTTTTCATATTAAGTTTATTTTATGTTAGGTTATTTTGCTTTTAGACTTAAGTAGTTTACTGTATAGCGAACACCACGAGGAGGGAGCTTTGAAGTCTTGTCATCTTAGCTAGGAACAGGTGTTTGTAAGCTTCAAAATAGACATGGGTGAATTAGTTTTGGGATGGGTGCATGCATGATTTAGATTTAGGATCCTCCCTCTCTGTTTGGAGAGGTACATCTCAAGTAATGTGGCAGAAGAGATGGTGGTTCCTACAACAGACGCAAACCATAATTCTCTTTAATACCTTATGTTACTGTGTTTGTAGGATCTCATTACTTAGATACCGCCGTTGTTGAAGTTGTGTCAGTCAAAAATGATACCTGCTTTGGAAAACAGAGTTAATAGGATACTGTGGAAATGCTGGAATTGAGTGGCAATTGATATGAGACCTGACTATTGACTAGATTCTGTAGAAACACTGTCTAGCTTTACGAATAGAAGTTAGCCTTAAGGAAGCTTGAAAAGAGAATAGGTTGGTGTCTGATTTGAGATAGTTTTTCAAATCTAATATGTCATGTTGCTGTACTTTTCAATCAACTAGTGATCATAAGTAGTAGANTGGCAGGGGGTTGGAACTAGATGATCCTTGAGGTCCCTTCCAACCTTACTATTCTATGATTCTATGATTCTATGAATCATTAGTTAAAACACTGGTATCTTCAGTATAGCATGCTAGCAGATGCCACTGGTTTAATTGGATTCTAAAGAGACTATTTTTTTGTTTTTGATGGAAGTGATTATGATCCCATCCCCGTATCCTATAAGTGTACTCCTTGCAATATTACTGATTCATCACCGTACTCTGGTTGCAGTTGGATAATACCAAACTAAAATAGCACAGAATCTGAGAAAACTGAGCTGCTGGTGTAGGTGTTGGCACTTCTTGTATTCCATCTTTCTCAAGCACTCTCCAAATGACTGAGTGTTTTCAGGCTCTACACCTCCTTTCTATGAATTTTCATTCAGAGTTAGTAAATGTGGAATCAGATTTGAAGCATGTTATGTCACAGGGAATGAAATCCTTGGCAAGTACATTTTTTTTTTTAATGACCTAGGAGATAGGACTTTTTGATAGTTCCATTTTGTGGGTTTGTGAAACTCAGAAAAGCTCTCAGCTATCTTGTTCTTGAGTCAGTGAATGTCACTCTTAGTGATTTCATAGTGCAAGGCATTGGATGGCAGGGCTGGCTTATGTGTACAAGGACTTAAATTTCTCTGTTGTACACCTGGTGAAGTATCCAGTCTTGACTAAGATTATTTTTTCAGATTACAAGCATTTGACAGTGTGGGTATTCAGCCAGCTGTGTTGGCCCAGCTGAGGAGGTGGTGCAGTGGTGAAACGGGCAGCAGGGACTACTATTGGTAGTATTGCCATCACATGTTTTTTACAGGTCTAAAATCAGTGTCTTGCTTAAGGAGTCATGTTGACATTGGTTAAAGTACCACAATGATGTGAGGTGCACAGTCAGTCTTATATTAAAGATGCCTAGAACTCTTTTTACAGACTTTACTGGTTTCCCTAGTGGCACTTAGAGTAAGGAGGATACTTTACATCTGTGCTTGAATTCAAGTAATATTTGATGTCTTATTTTTGTAAATCTAATTTCCATTATTTTTTAAATGTTGTTCACTTCAGGCAGCATGACATGCATAGTTTGCTTATATAAAGTTAGAACCCCAAAGTAGCATTTCTGTGCAAGAGGCAGTTAGAAGTTGTTATAGCTTAAGCAGCTGCTCCTTTTCTGCAAGGTAAATAGGATGATTTTTTTCCCCCCCATCACTTAAGTGATGAATCTGGGAGTAGTGCAGCTAGTGAGCTATCTGCATCACTCTGTAATCTGGTGGAATGCTACTCACTTGTTCAAAATGAAGGTTAAATGCTGCTGTAGGTTATGTTCTGATAAACTTTTACTTTCACTTTTCATAACAGAAAAGTAGCTGCAATTTGATCCTGTCCTAACTGCTCAAGACTAGCAGAAAGTTATTCAGTATTGCTGTGCAGAATAACAGAAATCTTCCTTACACAGCTGTTACACAAGTAGACGGCAGAACTACTAGCCTTGGAAGAGTTAGAAATGGTCTGAGTGACATCAGGCTCTCTTGGTTTTTATGTCAGCATGCCATGGATTATCTACCAAAAAACATAAACCAAAGCCATTTGCTTTCCAGCTTCATGTCTTGCAGAACTGCCTTTCATTTGTGGGTTTATGCAAATAAGTTTGCTGTCTTCAGCAGCTTCCAGTTCCCTGTTCATCAGGCTTCCACTAGCTATAGTCATACAGTTTATGAAAATTTGTTCTTTCTTCAGTTGAGTTCATCAGGAACTCTGCTTTGTTAGCCATGGTATTTTAAACCTTTTTTGGCTTTTTACATTCTGGAGAAATTCATCCTTATGGTTCCCAGCTTATCTCCATTTAATATTTGTCTTCAGTATTTGCCTTTAATGTTTTATCTCCGCTAGGTGTTTATCTTTTCTGTGACATGTGCAGGAAGTGGTGCTGTCATCATTCAGCTCAAGAACAAACGCTCTTGGAGCACTCACCTTTTATTCCGGTTGTGTTTCAGCAAAGAGGAAAGATTTTCTTATTATTTATATTGCTTGTTTCCTTTCTGTGAGGCTGGTTGGCCAAAACAGAGTTTACTTGGAACTAGTGGTTTTTAACTTCTAGTTCATAGACCCTAGAGAGTTATGTTACTTTAGGCAACTGCTGTGTTTGTGAGGTTTGACATAAATGCTGGTGTATCATTGTTATCTTGGGAGTGTGGAATATTCTCTACCTCTTTGATGTTTTTGAAAAATGTCCCACAGTTCTGCTAGCCATGTCTGAGCAACAAAAGGTCAAGGACTAAATGAGAATACCCCTCCTTTTTTTTTTTTTTAATAAATATTTTAAAGGCATTTGAAAAATCAGTGCTACCATTTATATGGAGTGAAGCATGATTTGTGTAAAATGCATATGATATATTCTGAATGTGATACATTTATCTTTCTACCACTTCAAATAGGGAAATGTGTGACCCTGACAGGAGTACTTACAGGTCTGTTGGCTTAGAATGCTTCTGTTGGTTTCTATAACTTACCATGTTGCTTTAAAACTGCTATAAAGGAAGGACACTTAGGGTTTTCAGTTTTGTCTATTATTAGGTGAAGAGGAGACACAGGGATGTTGGCAGTTTAGATTGCATAGCTTTCACATTGCCAAAATAATTTTGATCCAATTAAAAATATACTGCTCCACTTAGGTGTAGGTCAAAGTCCTTCATTCTGCCTTGCAAGTTCAAAACTTTTGTAGGCAGCTCATGCATTTGCAAACCACCTTGTTTCAAGCAGGTAGATTTAAAGCTAGAAAAGTATTACGATGCTCAGACACACTTAAGTATATGTGGTGATGAAAACTGAAGATCCTGCTTGTAATGTCATAACTATGATGAATTATGTGCATTCTGGTTTTTGTTGTAAATATTGAATGCATTTTTCTGTTTGGACTAAAAAAGCACATTACCTTACTTGTGGCAAAATACAAAGGACAGATACAATGAATGAGTAGTGGTAAAGAATTGTATACTGAAGATATGAGATGGGAAGGAGTAGAAATATTGAACAGAGAACTAGAAAAAAGAGACTTAACAGAAGAGTTGGAGAGAATTTACCATCTGGGAAACAAAGAAGAGAACTGAGTCATAAAATGACAGTGCTAACCAAAATGTTAGCGTACATATTCATGATTAGTTCCCCATCCAGTATGAAACATCAATAACTTTTAGAAAGAGAGAAATTTTGCATGATGTTATATCTCAGAGCTGTAGAAGTGTATCACTTTGCCAAAGTTTAAGTATTCATTCTTGAGACAATGCACAAAATTTATTGTCTTGGGGACTGTTACCTTTCTTTTATAAGGCTAGCTAAGAGATTTGGCATAGAATGGTGATGTTACCCAGGTTGAAAAGAGCATCTTTGCCTTCAGAAAACGCTGTATCTGGTTAACTACAGAACTTGCCATGTGGTAAAATTTGCAGTTCCTTTCTGCTGTCTTTGGATTGGGACAGGAACTTTACTGTAGAGCAAGGCATCAGTTCAGGAAATAAAACAGGAAGACCTACTTGCTGTACAGAAATCTGTATAGAAATGTTACGTGTTCCCCAACATTACCAGGAAAGGTGGCATTCTGTAATAGGAAGTTATGAATAGTAATTTTGTCTTGCCTCCACTACTATTGCAACGTATTCTAGCCAGCATAATTTCTAAAGCATATTAATGAACTATTGAAATTACAGGTAAAATACAACAGGGGAGTTGTTTTGTGTGTGTGTGTTTTTATTGTTATGGAATCTAGACTGTAAAATGCATTTTGAAATATCTTGGGCAAAACATGGAATGTTTTGTTTTGGAATGGACCTTGAAAAGTCATCTGGTTCAGACCTCTCTTCCGTGGGCAGGAACATCTTCCTGAAAGCCCAAACCAAAGTGTCCTGGAACACTTAGAGGAATAGGACATCCACAACTTACCTTGGCAACCTCTTCCAGCATCTTGCCACTCTGATCACAAAAGTTCTTCCATGTATTCAATTTAAACATACTCTCTTTCAGGTTCACATTGTTGCTTCTTGTCATATTACTACAGACCCACGTAAAGTATGTCCCCATCTCTCACAGACCTCCTTTAAGTACCAAAAGGCTGCAATAAAATCTTGCTGGAACCTTCTGTTCTCCAAGCTAAGCAACCTCAACTTTCTCAGCTTTTCTTCACAAGAGAGGTCTTCCAGCCCTGTCATAATTTTTTTGGCCCTCCTCTGAACCCACTCCAAACAGGTCCACGTCTTTCTTGTACTGGGGATGCTGGAGCTGGGCACAGTATTCCAAGTTGAGTTTCACCAGAGTAGAGGAGCAGAATCACCACCCTTGACTTGTTTGCTGTGCTGCTTCTGATGCAGCCGAGGATATGGTTGGCTTTCTGGGCTGCAAGTGCATGTTACTGGCTCATGTCTGGCTTTTCATCCACCAGTACCTCCCAAATTCTTCTCATCATGGCTACTTTCAATGCATTCATCCTCCAGTCTGTACTGGTAACTGGTGAATGCCTTGACTGAGGTTGAAGAGCTTCCTCTTGAACTTTGTGACAGTTCATATTTGGCTACCCATTCAGCTTACCGGGGTCCTCCTGAATGGCATCCATTCCTTCAGTGGCACTACTCAGCTTGCTGTCATCTGCAGATTCACCAAGAATGCACTCAATCTCACTGTGTCATTAACAAAGGTACTGAACAGTACTGGTCACAATCCAGACTCCTGAGGGACACCACTTGTTACTAATCTGCCTTTGGACATTTAGCAGTTGACCACAACTCTTTGTTTGCAACCACCCAACCAGTTCCTGATCCATTGAATAGTTCATCCATCAAACCCATATATCCAATTTGGCAACAAAGATACTGTGTGGGAAGTGATCGGAAAACTATTCTTTATTCAAGGAAACTAACAGCATTATATATCTAATTGAGATCTTCAAGAGAATTAAGTTCATACTGTAATACAGCTATAATAATAAGCATTTAATGAGCACCCTTTACCTACTTCTCATTTTTGTCAAGTTTTCCTCTGGAAACAAAAAACTTACATCTACCAGGAAACTGAAGCTTCTGAATGACTATGGAGAGTCATTTAAGGAGGGAAACCAACCCTCTTTTGAAGGACATTGCAACTATTTGAAATGTTGCAGAAGCAATTTATTCTGGACATTCAGAGCTTACAGTTTTGCTCTAGAAATGTAGGTTAATGACTGTCAGTTCATATTGTTCCCACATGCTGTTTCTGCTGATAGAGATCAATTTGAAACAAACATAATCCTATACTCTTTATTCTGAGGACTATAGTTGTGCGGAGAGTCATACAGTGAAAAATTTCCTGTGTATTCAGCTAAATCTACTTAGACAAAAGTTTGTGTAAAAGTTTTTTAACTGAGTGTCTTGAAAATGTGAACAACAAAGAACATTTGGGAAGAAAAGTATTTTAAAAGATATTACATCCATTTTTGGTACAGTTGAATCTCTGTGGGCATCACTGTCTCACTTTTAAAAACGTCTTTTAAAATGCATGTGATGCTGAAACTGATACAGTCATCGATAATTCCAACTTAAGAGTGTTTATTATTGCCAGTGCTTTGTGATAGTTTATGACTTGATTTAAATGCCAGTTAAAGAGCCCTAAAGAAGGAGGATCATCCTGGTGTAAATGAACAGGCTTTCTTTGAGACTCTTTTTAACATGATCAGGTTGTCATAGTGTTATTTTTACAATTCCCCAGCCTTTTGTGGTTGAGTTAAGGCACGCACCATTCCCAGAGTAGTAATCTGTGCTTTATAAAAACCTATACAGTAAGTAGAATTACAGCTAACAAGCTTAAGGATGTTCAGGTGAAAACATGTCCTTTTCCCCTAGCTGGGGGCCAAATGCCCACCAAAGCTACTCTGTCACTCCCTCTCCTAGATGAACAGGAGAGAGGGGAAAATATAACAAAAGGCAACTGTAAGATAGAAGCAATTCAATAATAAGAATAAACAAATCAATAGGCCGCAGATAAGTGGAAGAGAGTTGTAATCTCTCTTTTCCATCATCAGGGTGATGATTGGTTTCAAGAAGCGGGACCGTCCATGTATAATGGTTCCCCTGGATGACAGATACCATGGATGAATCTCCCCAAACTTCCTTCTTTCACAACATTGTTATATCTGAGCTGATGTCATATGGCATGGAATATCACATTGACCAGCTTGAGTCAGCTGACTCAGCTGTGTCCCCCCAGACTCTCAGGGAGGGGAAATTTTGGAAAAGCACAGCCTGGGTGCTGGACTGGGCAGTAGCCAAAACACCGGTGTGTTACCGACACTTAGCTACAGCACTGCAAAGCAAAACACTGGGAAGACGCTTTGAGGAGATTTAACTCCAACTCAGACCAAACCCAATACAGAAGTGCAGCTGGTCAGAGCTAATTCTGACTGTGGATGATCAACAGCAAATTGCTTGGGATTTCTGTTGTGCTTTTTCCAGTGTGACTTAACAGATTTTGTCGTTTGGTTTTAGGTTTTTGTATTTACTTGATGCAGGCAGGGTTGGCCTGTATCTGAAAGACAGCTCTTGGAATATGCCTTTGCTGAAAGCAGCCCAGTCATTGTACTGGTTTGCATCCATCGTAATTTCAGAAAGGGTCTTGTCTAGAAAAACTAGTCAAACCTTCAGTAGAAGAAAAACTATTCTTTACTCATCTGCAATTGGCTTTTGTTTAAGGTAGTTTCGAGAAGTCTTAGAAAACTACAACAATTTTTCCAGAAGGCTGTGCTTGCCAAATACTTAGGGCTTTATCTTTCAGAGGCTGGATGGGGAAAACCCAAACAACAAGCCAAACAAAGATTGGGATTTTCTGAAAACCATGAGTGATTAATGTTTACTTGGCAAAATGTAAATACCTCTTTAATAACAATATTGTGATTAAGGTTTTAAGAAACAAATCTCTTTTCTAAAAGTACAGCTTGTTATTGCTTCATCTGAGGCACGTCATTCTTCTCTGGAAACTGTCACTTACAAGTGAAGTGTTTGTGGGAGTGATTAATGCCTCTGATGTATTTTTAATCTTCATGATACTTGCAATTAATCCTTGCAAAAATTCTGCAATAAAAAAAATACTTATTATTTTATGGAGAGTATACAGCAGGGAAAAATATCCCAGAAGAAATAGTCAGAACAAAGCTAGACTTTTCTTGTACAGGTTATTAACCCAAGGGTTTGTTGGTCTCAGAACAGTCCAAATGTTCTGATCTCTTATTTATTGTCATTGGATGAGGTTTACAAATAGTCTTTGAGAGAAAAAGCAGAACTTCTATTTCTTCTCTTTGTAGGGGAACATCTTCATTGTTTGGTGTAAGTCATACTTCTGTCTTGTCTAGTCAAATTCATCATGACTTCTTCTCTTGCACAGAGTTTCAACAGGTGACAGGAAGATTCTATTCATAAACGCTCTCTAGTTGGGTAAATAGTACACACTCTATGAAGAACTTCCTATGTGTGGCTGTTGATGGGTGAGGGTGTTAAATCTCTAAGGTTTGAGATGGGGCTGTTTTCCTGGATGAGTATGTCTTGGCTTAAAAGATTTGGCCTTAAAGTCTGAGCTTTTTTTCATTGTAACATTTTTAAAGACTGGCTTCTACAGCGAGGTGCTCTGTTGTGTCAGTGTTTGCTCAAATTGGATCCATTAGGAGTTTAATGCTTTTGAAAACTGTATTCATACATGGTGCTTGATTCAAGACCTTGCTGGTATGGAAGCTTTTTTTAACATCTGCAGCTTTTGGTGCCTGAACATGGTGGTCTGTAAAGACTTTTTATGGTGCCTGTGAGGGTTTCTGCCTTGGATTTAGGCTTGTAATTCTGCATCATTGAACTTACGGGTTTAGACCTACTTGCCTGGTGTGCTTCCATCATTCTTGCCTGAATGCCAGGCTGGGCTTGGTGTAACCTTTTAAGGCAAGGAAGCAGTGTCAGGAAAATACTCTTCAAGCCATAGTCATACCGTTGGTTCTGCAGCTTTTTAAGACCATTATGTTAAGAAACTGTGGTGTACTTTGAACAATTGTGTGGATGTGCAGTAACCGGATACATCATAGAATTGTGCATTCATAATGCTTTGTGAGGGAAGTACTTCAAGTGAGCTTCTGCTGCACCTCTCTGCATGTGAAAGAGACTTCAGGGTTCCTCAAAACCCTCCATATGGTATTTGCTATGTGGTTCATTTTGCAGTTTCATTCTTTTATACAGTGGTACAAAAACACATCCTTGAAGATTGTTTACTTCTACAGGACTTGGATATCAAGTGTAGTGTTTCTGGAAGTACACAAATGTCTTTCTGAGCTCCTTTTCCCTGCTGAAAAGGAGGGCACTGAGCACACAAAATTAATGTATTTTCTTTAGAAAACCTGTTTATTTTATGCAATATAACTGCATTGTCTTTGGAACATAGCTGACAGGGTGGTATTTGTGATGCAGCTGGCAACTCATTTTTTTTCATCAATTTGTACTTCATCAACTTCACTACCAGATGTTTCTTGCCACAGCATAAAAAATGTTACATTATTTATATGGATTTCTGTAGCCCAGAAAATAACTATTCTAAGTGTCACTGAGTAATGTGTGATGCGATAGTTTTGTACTTGTAGTTTCTATATTGCCTTTACTGGGAGGAGGTGGGTGGGAGGGGAGGAATAGAAAAAATCCATTAATGTTATAATTAATTTTAAAATTCTAGCCAGACAGTAAATACTTTGGATTTAATTTAGTGCTCAGTGCTGTATCCTTTTTTCCCCAAGAGCATTCACTTTATCTAATTAACAAAATCCACAGATTTTCTCAAATTCAGTTGGATTTTGTCAATCCTCTGTTCTAATATGAAACTTTCTTATCCTTTTCCTCGGAAGATGACAAAGGTTTTGTGATATAACCACAGATACCTTAGTGTCCTACTGCAGTTTGTCTCATAGTCTATTATGGATTTGAGTTACTCTTTGAATTTACTCAGTGGCACTAAGTTGTTACAAACACTTTAGTCACTTTGCCATCCCTCAAGGAGTGGAATGGTGACTGCGTTACTGCATCCTCACTCATGTCTTTCCTGCTGTCCTTTCCTGGGTGTTTCATTTCTTCTTTGGACCAGGAGATGCCCGTGACAGTAGCATCGTTTTTAGTGTTTCTGTCTGCTTGAGAATCAGTAAGTACTAATCATGAAAGTATATGTGCAAAGCCTGAAACTAGGCAAAATACTTCATTAGGTGCTACATGAGACCTGAAATGCAGCTTGCAAAAACTAAGGACACTTCAGACGCTTTTTGAATGTATATATTGTGTATATATTGCTCCTCCTTCTTATGGCCTAGTGAAATTCAGGTTCTTAGGCGGAAGCTTATCTCTTACAGAGCAGTTGGGGCTTGATTTTTCTGAAGGTATTCAGGGTAGATTTCCTGCAGTGCTTTTTGTTGCAGTTGCTTACATAACTGTTCTGTATTAATCTTTATCTTGACAGTCTGAAGTTGTCAACTCTCTAGTATAGCTTGGTTTCAATTTTAAACTACTTTCTGTGTCCTAGTTGAAAGTTAAAAGGAAAGTGAGCATTCTGGTAGTCCTTGTGTAATCAAACCCTGAACAGTTTCAGAAGCTTTAATTTTTTTCTACTGGAAAATAAATTGAGCAGATGAATCTTTTTGTGAACACAAATTAAAAAGGTAATACATGTTTGCTGTGCCTTATTTTATACTGCAATTTGTTGCCTTTGTAACTTTTTTCCATACAAATGGTGTAATAAATGAACTTTGTTTGCTTAGTTGAGATATTTGGTTACATTGCTTAGGTACAATATTGACATATTTAGAGAGAGAGTGTGCAAAAGCGTTTGCTACCTTTAACGCAGAACTCCTGTGGCATCTCTTGGACTAGCTCAGCTATCACCTGTGTTGCCTGGTGTTTTTATTCTTACCAGTCTGCAGTTCCAGTTTTGTAGTTCAAGGTCCACAGGAGGATTTTTCCTTTTCTTGCTGTTGTTTTCTTTTTCAGTATCCCAGATAAACTCTGAGGTATGGTTTGTTGAGTCTGTGTGTAGTGCCAAATTATATTTCAGAGAATTCTTGTATATTTTATTTCTGTAATATGGTGCGGGGATAATGATCAGATAAGTATCTGCTCATTTACTAATCAAATCATTCCAGGTGTGCATTGGAACAGTCTAGTACTTTGAATTACTATATTTTCTTTTTGTCACAGTCTCATGTGATTTCATCGGAATTCCTCTTGTACTGTTAAAATGTCTTGTAGTCACTTGGCAGGGGATATATATATATATCAGGTATATAACTTATGTAGGTAATTTAGGTAATTTCTGATTAACATTTTTTATTGTTTAAAATTCCTGCTGATGGTAATAGGAAAAATGGCCTCGTGTCCTGTTACATGGTGCTGTAACATTGTCTCTCTCCTTATTTTTCAGCTGTTTGGGGGAACTTTGTCAATATGAGGTAAGGTGTATATATACATTTTTAGTATTGAATATCCTTATCTGGAATAAACTTACCTTTCCCATCTGAGAAAACAGCAGCAGCTCACACTGTTGTTTGGATGGTTGCCATGCTCCTGTGATACCATTTTTTGCATGCAAGGTGTTCAGTCTCTAAAAGGCTTGTATGTCTGCTGCAGATCTCACCCAGGATCTTACTTGCACTTCAGCATCTGCTTTACATAAATTC
The DNA here is from genome assembly GCA_013396675.1 of Eubucco bourcierii. Classification (NCBI taxonomy): domain Eukaryota; kingdom Metazoa; phylum Chordata; class Aves; order Piciformes; family Ramphastidae; genus Eubucco; species Eubucco bourcierii. The sequence goes on from VWZE01026288.1 coordinate 44,494, forward strand.
ATCCTCTGATTTTGAATTCTTCAGCCAAATTGGTTGACATAACTGGGCACGTACTCTTCTATTCCATTTTTCTGCAATGCAACTCTGACCATATCTCAGTGACAATAAAGGCTTAAACATTGAAAAGCTGCAAATCCTGCTTTCTACAATTAAATTTCTGTACCTATAATTGGAAACATTTTGAGAGTTTTAAAGTTGTCTGCAATTAATCGGGAGAGAATCTGATGGTTCAAACTGCTGAAAAGTAAATACATCCTAACGCTGTCTCCCAGAATTTTTAGAAAACAAAACATGCAGATTACCACAGCATTTCTACTTGCTTGTGAGTGTTTGCTTTCTGGTAAAACTCACCAGGAAAGCACAACTGAAAAAACATGAGGAGAATATAGGGAGAGTCTGTTAACTACAACAAAGTCTTTATGCATAGAGGTCAAAATATTTCACCGTGTTGTTTTGGTAGTAGAGAGGTTTCGTGCTCTGTCGCTATTCTTAGTAGCACAGAGTAAAGCAGATTTGCAGCAAAGTAGGAAAACTAATGAATTTTCTGTGGGTTCTGGTTATGCCAGGGCAGTTTATCCTGTTGCTGTCCCAAGCAGCCCCCTTGTCTTGGAGTTTCCCACCCTTGCTGCGAAGTGTTCAACTGCAAGGTGAACAGCTGCTGAGCTGCTGCAGCTTACAGATGGGATCTATCATTCAGATTACTGTGTTATTGTGACCAGCAAACTGTGGCAGTTTAACAGCTGTTACATGAGCAGCTGGGTATTTCCAAAGGAAAGACAAGAACTTGAGATGAGTTTAAGAGCAGGCGGGCATGGGATCCAGCATACTCATTCCCTGATAAGCTGTCTTTACTATTTCTTCTGTTAGCTGCATCTGACTTTTTGAGTTCTCGGTTATAGAGACCTATCAAGGGGGAAGACTTGTTTTCTGAAGGTCTGGTGTTGGTCTTCAGTCAGTAAGATTGTCTTTATTCAAAGGAAGACCTTGCTAAAAATTAACTGCAGACTGCCAGTCCTGAAATTCAAGAATATATGAATAAACAATAGTATGAACTGTTTCTGAGGGAACATTTTATACTCTTCCAAATGTTCCATGCTCATTTATCAGAGAGGAAAGGCTCTGTGTTGCACAGATTGTACATTTAATTTTTTGTACAATTCTGTTATTCTGTTATTAAGAAAAAAAATCAAAAAATTGAGAAGAGTTGCTTTATATTGCTTCTTTTTAGTAAATTCATACTATGTCAACTGAAGGGTTTTCATCTGCTACTGCTACAATAAATTACAATTTTTGAAAAGTCTTGGCATTTACTACACTTCATACTGATGGGACAAAACTGATCCAAATGATTTTTACCTTGCTTCTAAGTTAAAATTTTCATAAGAGTTACAGAGGGGTATGAAGGGAATCGTTGCTCTAATAGCATATGTATATGTGCTTGACAAAGAGTGTTCTGTTTCTCTAGATGTAATGACTTCATATCCCAAGTAAAAGGAGCTCTGTTCTATTTGAAAGAACTCCATTTTATGTTGGATACTCATGAATTCTCTAGTATGCAAAATCTTACTACTGTAAGATAAATAATTACTCTTTTTGGAAGGTTTAATTAAAAAAAAATTGCAAACAAGGAAAATGTTATCAACTAGAGGTGAAATTTAAAAATACATGTTCTCTCTCTGTGGAAGTTTACTCAAAAAATGAACACAACTAATTGAGATACTTTACACAAATGGAAACTGAATAAAGTTTATACATACTTGTGCAGAACACCAGTTTCTTAGTACTCTGTTTTCATGAGTTACCCTGACATCGTTCATCCTTGGATTCATTTCAAATGGGTAGCGCTTGTATGAAGTCAGTGTTGCCCGTCAGACAAGGCTTAGTATAGGGTTGTTTCCTTTGTGTTTGGAAAAGTTCAAAGCCAGAGACATTTGTCCTTTGCTCTTTTTGATTGGTGTTACAGTCAGGGCATTAAGGGAAAATGTTTTGTTAGCACATCTGTGGCATACAGTAAACAGAGACCCTCAAAGAGACATCTTAAGCATTTGCATAGTAAAGCTACACTCAACAGCATTTCTGCTGACTGTACATTAATGCAGTGATTAGACATTTTTCTATAGTGAAGTTAAATGTCCTCTGTATTGTTACTATTTCATATGGACTGGGTGCAGCTTCTGCCAAACTTGGTAATAAGGTGAACTGCACCCAGCCCATATGAAATAGTAACAATGGGAATCAAACTGTCTGCTTTCATTTGATTCAAGTATGTATTTGAAATAATGCCAACTTGGGATGCTTTAAAGGTACCATTTTAACAGGAAAAGCATGATGCAGGTGTAGTGGAGTAACTGTTGCTTAGGTACATATGATTTTTTTTTTTTTTTTTTTTTTTTACCAACAGGTCTCTTCAAGAAAATGGAGATCAGAAGATGGAAAGTAAAATAGAGGAGGTTAGTTTGCTGACACTTGTAGTCTATTTTGGTTTGGGTTTTGTTTTTGAAGACTTTGTTTCAACCATTTTATATTGAAGGAGTGTATTTAATTCTATTTCACTATTTTCCATTCTCTAAAACCATTCAAAGCATTGGATTTGTCTGTACCTATATTTCTTAAGTGTTATTCACTATATTGGGGTTTCTAACATAGCTTCATGACTTCTTCCTTCTTTTTTTTTTCCTCCTTCTAAACTTTCCTTGAAAGTAATCTCTGTTGTCCTACTTGCAGCAGAAACTTTGGTCGAGTCCACCTGAGAACTGTTACTGTATGAAGGATATATAAAAATTCTTTCCTGTGACCCTTGTAAAATATTGTGTCTACAGGTTTCATTAGAAACATCCCAGAACTGTCTTTTTTTTTTTTTTTGGTAAACAAATGAACAAATATAGTGGTGTTTGTGGTTGGGGGTGGTGTGCAGGACCAATGCTTTTTAAACACAGGAGAAACAGAATAGAATGTGAGCAACAGATCTTTTTCCAGTTGTTTTTAGACTTCTAGTCTAATGAAACAAAGAATTGAAGAAACACAGAAGTCTTTGAGGTCAATACTCCCTACCCCTTGTGTGGATATGTGTCACCATACTAGTATACTCTAGTCTGCCTAGTGTCTTCTATTCCAAAAGGTCAGTATAAGAGTCATTCCTCTGGACATGGCAAGAAACCCACTCTAATTACTTAAAATCAGTGGAAAGACTATCATCTTAGTTTGTCTTCTACATTCCTATTTTTCTTTTTTTTTTTTTTTTTTTTCTTCCTTTAAAAAAATCTGATAAACCTTGCAATGAGCAATCTGGGAAAAAAGATAATGTTTAAGAATAGTCAAATGCTTGAAATTCAGTGAGTAAATCAGAATTACTTGTAAAGTCTGAGAAGCTTAACATTCCTGGACCTTGTTTTCAAACCTTTAGTTGTACAGTGTCTTGTACCATCAACTGATTTAAGAATTATTTGTTGCTCCACAAAGCTAGATATTTAGTGAATATAAATGATAATGCTGTATTTCCTTTTAACATGGTTCTGCAGTTTATTTTGGTTCATGACATTCCAGAATTTCCTAGCCTTAACTAACAGTATGTGTGTAAAATAAATCAGTGGTGTTGCTGAAGCGTTGCTCTATAGTACTATTTCGAATGATTACCCTCTGATAGATTTCAACTTGCATATGGCCCTAGGTAGTAAATTTTATGACAAAATTTTAGTACATTTGGGAACAACAGGTTGAAATTTGACAGGACTGTTAAAAATTTGTGTCCTGTGATAAAGAATCTGAAACTGATGCCAACTTAAGTGAATCTCTATTTCTAAACAATGAAAATGCAGACAGGAGGCCTGGTAGGTGAACTGTATTTTCTAACAAACTTCCTTTTCATAGTTTTTCAAAAGCCTTGATACAGCCTTGAATCATGGTATAAAGTGTATCTTAGATTTTTAAATATGATATATCTTTAAATTACAACCTCAGTTTTGGTGTACTTTTAAGTATGTGTATCTGTTGTCTATTTAAATAGTTGAGGTTTTACTGACTGTCTCACTGTGCTATTGCTTAATGCAGATTGCGTTTGACAACCTCGGACAACTCAATTCTGGCTTCACTTTGCCAAAGAGGAACTATAACATTGAGTGATCTTAACAATGTTGTGATACTCGTAGCTTTGATATGCTTTATTTTCAGTGGTAAACTAAGGGTTTTCACACTGTAGCAGGGGATTTGATTCTTTATATGAAAGGTTAAAGGATATTTTGACCTAAAGGATGCTTTAAGTTGCAAGTTTCTTGCAGTGTCTTCAGTGAAACTCTCCATGGGAGACTGTTTGCCATGATTTTTTGTTCTAAAACAACTTTTCGTTTGCATTTTTATGTTGTGACTTTTCTAGTCTTTAAAGATTAAATGTTATTCCTTTGTTTTAGGTTATTGCACCTCTAAGGGACAAAATCAAAGATCTAGAAAAAAGGTATGTCTTTTGTTAAATTTTGGAAGTAGTTAAAAAGTAACAGCTTCTGTTCTGAAGTGGTCAGTTTTGTAGTTGAAGTCTTGAGACTAGTGTGTACCCTCAGAACATTTGGATTTTTATTAGATAGAAGTGAGGATGGAGTACTGAATTCTGCAATACATTAATAATGCTTAGCATATTCAGATTGTTTCATCCTTTTAAAGTAAATTGGGAGCACTGGATTTTTCTAAAGTTCAAAGCCTATGAAGGAATTTGCTGGTTTGAGTCTGGTTGATTAATGCATTACTGTGGTTCAGAAAGTCCAACACACATGTGCGGTACAATATTTGTTTCAGCATCAAGAGACTGAAAGCATTTTACTCACATTTCTGAAACTTGTGGTCTGTTACTGTGATCCAGCTAATGTAGTGTGATTTGCTTGTGACTTTTCTTCTGTGCATGTGCTTGGATGAGCTCAACTGACTCAATTCCCTCCAAATCTGTAAAGGAATCTGCTAGCTTGGTTTAAACTGGATGATGCGATGGAGGGAAAGCAAACAATTTTTTTTAATGTTCTCTAGTTCCACAAATACCTTAAATTAACATACTTGTTAAACAAAAACAAAAAAAAAATCTATTTCTGATCTATTTCTCCCTCCCTGTGTTGGTGTCCATCTTGCAACTCACTTCCTCACAGAACTGCTTGAGTGCTGATAGTAAGCTGAATGGGGAAAACAAACATTTCAGTCTCTTTGCAAGTAAATCCCTCACTCTCCAGCCTGGTTGCATTTTAACCAGATCATTTCTTCCATCTGAGTGTTCTCATGGGCAGATGCTTTTCATGACAAAGTAAGGTCTGGAATAGAGATGATAATTGTCAACTCTGACAAGGACACTGCTGTTTTCAACACTGTTTTGCAAGTGACACTGTTGGTGTCCCAAACAAGGGGCTAGCTGAGAATGCTGCATTACAGAGGGCCAAGCAGTACATGGTTACATATGGCATACAACATGGTTGTCTGCTGTTTATCTGGAGCAGGAGCAGAACCCCGTTAGAGGTGTGCTTGATACCTGCAGCAGTGTTTTGGCATTTTGAGTTTTGTCTTACCAGTGAGCACTTGCCCCTCCTCCTCCCACCTCCCAAAAAAAAACCCCCAAAAACCAAACAAAACAAACAAACAAAAAAACCATACCCAAAAAAAGAAAGGTAAAAGGAAGCAGAAAAGATTTTGTCAATTCTGTTATTTTTTTCTTAATGTCATTTGAAAGATTCATTGATCTACCACATGTGATTTATTTCAGTAAGATTACTGATCTGATTGCTCATCTCTTAATATAAATGTGAACTTCATAGATTAAACTAGGTGCTGTGTTTGCTACATGAAACGAAATATAGACTGCATCACCTGTTGTAGTTAAATGTGATACTACCATACCAATTATAACAGTCAAATTATAAACATTTCATGTTCAGAGCAAAATTTTGATGTCCTGCCTCTGTTCAGTTGACTTAATCTTTATTGATAGCCCAGTGTGTCTTCCATTTCAATTTTTGGCAATTAATATATTTCCTTCTGCCATTCACAGAGGACCTTTGTGGAAGAATATCCCGGTTGGCTCCTTTTTAAAAAATTGTTGTATTTTTTTTCCATGTGAACAGTGATTTGTTGGGTGGAACAGTTAAGCTGAAATTTCTTCCAGGAGGCATTTCAATGGCTTTTTCTTTTTGAGTAGTGTTTTCAGTATATTGATGAGTCTTGTTTCAAATGTCTGGCAACGAGGACAATTTTTTTTTTTTTTTTAATTTCTTTTTTTACCCTCTGTATGAGCCAATCTGGGAATTATACTTTGACCAAATACAGGTTTATGGGCTCGTATGGATGTATGAACTTTTATTGTCTTTTTTTTTTTTTTATAGCATAACCATTTACCTTTGATTCAACTGCATGTGATTTGTTGCAATTAATAATAAAGTAGCGGTAAATAACCACTCCCTGTCAGATGGCAGAAGGCTGATCCTACTTGGAAAGCTTACTGCCTAGTGTCAATGTTTCATTTACCTCATAAGCTGCTAAAACCTAAAAGCAAGCCATTGTCATGCTTTTGGGAAGCAGGAAAGACAAAAATTCCTTAATACCAGTCTCATGACATGAGGTTAACTGAAGCTAAAATTGGAAAGTTTTTATTTATAATTTGCACAGCAAAAGCATTGCCATATAGTCATCAAAGCAAGCATTAGGTCAGGCTAAACCCACTGTTATTGCCAAAAGTTGAGTTTGCCAGAAACTGTTGTCAGAAACTCATTCAACTGGACCAGTTCAAGACTTCTGTCCACTGCATCTGAGCTCATACTTGTGTAACAAAAAGTGCAAAAATGTTTGGAAGGGCTCTTTGGCAGCAGTATGACTCCGTGCTGGATTTATGTGACCATAAACTTTCACCTTGCGTTGATTTATTTGTAAAATTTGTAAATCTCTTGTTGATTGGCTGATTTGCTTTTCGCTCTCAGGAAGGCTGTGTTTATATGTCCATGTTACTCTTAGGCACTGCTGTTTCAGCAAAAATCGGATAAATTGGGTTACTGTTAGTGACCCACATAGTGATACAAGGCAAGCGCAGGTAGGTTCTTATTTCGGTGTGCCTTTATGGATAACATTGGAAGATTCTGCTGCTGTAGTTCTCCTGTCCAGGAAATTGAAAGCAGTTTTTACTCTTGTGTTGAAAAGTTGATGCAAGTACAGAAACATCACTGCTTTACTTCAGAAGAATTCCCGTTGAGCCAGTACTGCAGGTTAGAAGCAGAGTAGGTGGTTCAGGATCAGAGGTGTAGGGTCAGTTCCATCAGAATCTATTTGCGAGCAGATGAAAATGTAATCTCAGCATGAACCCCTGGCATGTATGCCTCTTGCATATAGTTGCATCTCTAACAGGTGGGTTTACTGAAGGGAAAGTAACAATAGTTCAATTTCTGTCTAGTGTTACACTAATATTTAGTTAAAGACTTGAACTATAAAAATATTACCAAACCTACTGTGCCAATTACTGGAATCAGTGAAATAAAATTCACACCTTTTTTCACATCTCTCTTTGGAGGAGTTTGTTGCTGTATGCAGAATGCATGCTGGAGGGTAGAATGAAGTGGTGTAATTCTGTGTCCGTGGATATCATCTAAGGTTCTGAGAATCAAGAGCTTGAGAGAATACCGAAGATTTAAATGTATGTTACCTAATCAAAATGAAAACATACTAAAATTAAGTTCCTGTAAAGAAGAAGGTGCAAATAAATTAGAAAGTAGCTTGGAAGCCATTGAAAATAATGGCAGTCTAGCAATTCTTGAGAAGACAGTTAGGATTAGTTTTTTTACTGGAAAAGCTGTCTGGTAAAAATTGTTGAAATACCATAAAAAGAATTTCTTCAACATTCTGATCGTAAACTTCACAATGATTTCTGTGAAACTTCAAGAAGAATTAAAATTTATATTACAAACTTTACATTGAAACGTTAGGGAGAAATGTTTGGGGTCAATACAGTAATTCAACAACTTGCTTTCTGCTACAGATCTTTTAAGAAAGTTATTTTACTGAAAAAAAAAGGGGTTTTTTGGTTGTGTCTTTTTGTGGAGTCCCCTTGCTGTACTTGTGTTTTACTCTTTTATTCTCTTCTGATGTCATACCTGGCACAAGTTCTGTCTTTCAAAAGAGAGAAGTGATTCATTTCAGTAAATCAGTTAAGCAGAAAGTTTAAAAACAGTTTTTGCAGATCAATTTTGACATTTCTCCCAGTACAAATTTACAAAAAATAGGCACTTTCTCCTGTTGATCCAGATGCTTTTTAGAGAAAAGTACTAAGCATACACTTAGCAGAACTTTAAGAGTGAACTGTTTTCAGAATTGTTTTTTGTATTTCAGAGATCTGTGAGAGAAGAAGTAAGGCTGAAGCTTACATAGTTTCTCTTCTTTCTTTTGAAATGTTCTATAGTTTCACCCAGAAATACCCACCAGTGAAATTTTTGTCAGAAAAAGATCGTAAAAGAATTCTGGTAAGTTGGTATTTACTCACGGGTTGCTTTTAGGGAAATTAAAAATAAAAGAAATCTGTGAAATGTGGGCAATCCTGTAGAATTAAAGACATGAGCAGAATAAAAAAATGGCCTTGAATGTCATATATACTCCGTAAGGTTTCACTTACTCTGTTTTCAAGGCTTAGCATATGGTTGGGTTTAAACCACACTGGACGTTTAATGTATTAATTAAGCTACTGCTTGTAACATCTCAGGAGTGTATTGCTAAAGGGTCCTTCTGTGTGCCCCAAGATGACTTAAAGTTATAGAGACTGAGAATCTTGTTAGGTACATCTTGACAGAAAGCTTGTGTGATCTAATTGGACAAAATCTAGTCAGAATGCTAGAAGAGCAGCTGCGCTGCAGCCCTGTTAAGAAGGACCAGTTAGTTAGACTGAGAGTATGTTCATCTCTCTTTGTTGTTACTGGTATTTGCATCAGGTATTCTAGGGTGGAAGAGGAGGGCAGGTTAAGTCAGGACAATTAGTTGTCAAAGGTATTCTTAATCTCAAAGTTGTGCTGCAACATCGACTTCCCAGTTTTGTCTACAAACAGTTGTGAAGTTGACGGTGCCCTGAATTGTTCCTTGTTTCAAATTGTCCTGAGGAAGAGGGGAAAAAAAAAATCCACATTATGAAAGGGGCAGAGAAAGTGTGACTACTTGAGGTGTACAAATAAAGAGTAGGACAAATCCGTGCTAAAGTGCCTGTCTTATTCAGTGTTCTCTTTTGTTTTGACTTCATTTTGAAGAAAAACACAAAAAAGATGCAAATAAATGCAGGTTTTGTTTTTACTGCATTATTAGACAGTTACCTTGAATGCTATTGCAAAACTTCATAAATAATAAATATTACCAAATTAGTTTGGTATGCAATGTCATTCTGTGATTTTTATGAGTCTGAAGGAGGTAGACCTCTAGAATCTCTGTTTCTTTGTTGATCTGCTGAGGAAAATAGCACAGAGAGGCTTAATTGTGATATTCCTAAATTATGTGCTTGTGTGTGCACGGGTAATAAAGTTACCTTAACGTGGTGTTTTCTGTCTAAACCAGAGGGTGCTTTCAAAAAAAGTATCAACACAAGCTGCTAATAAGTTATGAAGCTATTAAGTTGTGGACTGTCACTGAAAGATAATGACTATTTCATTGAAATTTGTTGTTTCAAGAGAGATGGCAGGTAGTTCGAATTAGGAATGTGTTCTGGTGACCTAGAGGGATGTAGCTTTTCAGTGTCCACATACTTTTTTTTTTTTTCTTTCAAATTTAAATTACTTAAGAGAAAACTGGGTAAAAGGATGAGCAAATTGTTCAGTTGTTTGGTCAGAGACTAGTTCAGTGCTAGCTAGAATGGATATTGACAAGCCTTATAAGAGCACAAGTCGTCATCTTATTGTGCATGATTTATCTATTTGCTGGAGGGACTAGGACATGGTTTTCTCTGTGCAAGAGAAGGAATTCTATTGTTCAATTATGTTCTTGTAGTTGAATATAGTAGACTGATAAAAGCATAACATAAAAAAACTTAATTTCCATATGAGGTATTGAGTGGTTTGAATCTGACTGCAGAGAGAAGAAATGGACCTATATAGTAAATACACAAACTTTTGGTGGAGGAAACTGTCAATAATATTCATGCTTTGTAGTAGGAGCTGAAGTTACCAAGCATATTGACATTACTAAGGAATTAAATATTTTTATTGAGGCTGTCTTATGAGAGAAAACAGCCTATTGAAGCAGGTGCTGGTGCTTCAGCTGTGGTATAGAAAATTATTCTCACCCAGTATACAGTACATGATTTTGTGGATTAATGTGTCATTGTGATTTGGAAGTCATATTTAGAAATTAAGTATATTGACCCTGCTTTTATGAGTAATTACAGGAAGATTATACAGAGAGCTTCAACGACATATCTTTGCTTTCTGAATGTAGTCTCAAGTAATGATTTTAAAAAAAAAATCTACACCATTGTTTACTTTTCCAGGGGAAATTGAGCTCCTTTTCCAAGTAGTTCTTTATCTTATACTTACGGAAGCGATATGTTAATAAGGCTAATGTGTATTTATCTAAAAATATTTACAGATTCAAAAATAATTTGAAACTTCTTTCCAGACAAAATTGGTTTGTGCTTTTTTTTGATTATTGTTTTGCTCACATATAGCATAGAAGAGTGTTGTAAGTAATGCTTGGTTTGGTATGGTTTGTGATTGTTTCTTTTCGAAAGGGAGATGGGGAAGAAGACTTTTTACTGCACCAAAGACGTAAAGTTTGTCTTCTCTGGAGTCTTGGAAATAGAAGTAGCAGGAAGGGGTTTCCTTGAGCCACAGTAGAAGGAGTAGATTCAGGTTATCTGCAGAGAGCTTTGTCCTAACCGCAACAAAACTGTCTTGGAACTTTAAGCAAGGCTGCAGCTTGCTTCCAAATCAGGATAAGCTTCTGGCAGTAGGTTTTCTGTGCAGGTTATTTTTTGCCTTGGCAAGTGGTGGCACCTGACAGAGGGCTGTTCTCCCTTAGTTACTCCTCCTCCTATCCTTGTTTACAGCATTGTGCCAGAAATGTGATCTCTTCTGTCTGTTTTGGGGTAGTGGGAGCCTTGAGATTATTTCTGTCTCTCAAAGAGAGCTTCTCTTAAAATCCTTTCTCCTTCAGGTTTGTCAAGGAACTGAATTACTTACTGAATCTGCTACAAAGAAGCTCTGACAAACCCAGAAGAATACTAAATGGACCAACTAAATGATTCTTTTATTAGCTGGTACTTAGAATTGTCTTTGACACACTGGTGGCCCTGAATTTTTAATAAGAAAAACAAGTGTCAGAATACAAGTAGTAGGTATTCAGTTTTTACAGAAGGAAGAAGGTGTAGTTAACTTTTTTTTTTCTTTTTCACTAGCCTTTGTCTTTCCTAGTCATTGTTTGGGTTTTTTTTAAGAGAACTTCTGCTAATCTGGCGCTGTTTCAGTAGTGGATGGCAGGGGAATGGACAGAATAAATGTGTATGCTTTGACTAGCCCAAAGTAAAAGAACTTCAGACATCTGTATCCATCTCCATACAGTGCTTGTCACTGCAGCACAGCATCCATTCATTAGATTTCTGCTTGACAATTACAGCATGTCCTTTTGTTGTTTGCTTAGCTGTTGCTGCAGCTGAAGAATGGAAATAAACAGCTCAATCACTTTCAAAATGTGAATTTTTGTTATAGTGAAATACTATAAAGTTCCAAGATAGGCAAATGCTGAATGTTAGAACTGATGGTATGGAATCACCTACAGTGATCCATCTGGTTGAACTTTCTGACCACTTCAGGTGGGAATGATGTGGTCTGTGGATGCATTAAAACACAAAAGGAATTATTGTGGATTTGGCAAATATTTCAGATGAGAAGTCTTCAAAGATTTACTCTCATCTAAAAATACTCTTTCCTCCTTCTCTGAGTGGTGAAAGAATTTGTAGCATGCACTTAGAATCCAGCATGTCTTCCATTTAAACTAGGGAAACCCTGGATTTTACATGTCTGACATTGCAAATCTTGCACAAAAGTAAACTTGGATTTTGTCTTATTTTTCTCTGAAAAAGGAGAATTGCAGAGAATACTCGGCTTACCTTTTGGGGACTTTTTAGGCCTTGCTGTCACACAAAAAGGCACAATCCAATTTGAAGGAAAGAAAAGGAAATTAATCTGAAAAAGAGATTTTGTTGATGTGAATGGTTAGCTGAACTTCTAGCCTTGACAGTGATGAAATATGTCAAGCATGTCTCTTGAAATTTTAAATGCTATAAATACTGGAGGGGAAAAAAACATGGAAATGGAGTTGTTTCCCTTGGAGTTAGCAAAGATCTGAAAGCTACTGTTCTTCTGTCTTCATGTTTGTAGACTTTGTCTGGTGTTTGTGTAAAAAGAAAAATTTATACCAACTGTCCTAACGCAGATAACTGGAGGAGCAGGGTTTGTGGGTTCTCATCTTACTGACAAACTAATGATGGATGGCCATGAGGTTACAGTTGTGGACAACTTCTTTACGGGCAGGAAAAGAAATGTGGAGCACTGGATTGGTCATGAGAACTTCGAACTGATAAATCATGATGTCGTCGAGCCCCTGTACATTGAAGGTGAGTAGTCTCTGCTTTGGTATCTGTGCTTTGTACTTTACTCATAGTGCTCTGACTTCTGGGTTGATTTAATAGCTGTGTGCTTTGTTTATTATTAGCCTATTTTCTGTGACCAGTGTGGAGTGAGACATTTGGAGTTCTTTTGTCATTGAAATAATTTCTTCCTTTCTGAGTTGAGTAGGAGGAGGGAAATCTTTAAAAACTTCTTGATGTAACTGGTTTTGTGGAAAGGAGAAATGGCAATAAATCAGTCTTATCAGTCCCATGCATCATGTGGCATCCCTGTGTACTTGCACACAATATGTGGTCTAAAGAGAAGTTTAATTTGGGGCTACAGTTACACTAGTGACATACTGCAGCTGCATATGGTCAATTAAGAGGAAATTAAAATCTTTCAGAGAGCAGGTCAAGTCACTTTCCTTTGTAGCCTTCAGTGTCTTCTGTTGAAAACATTGTTCCTGCCACAGGTACTAGCATTACACAGCCTGAAGAATAGGAAAATGGCAGCACTAAATTTCTCCAATTTTCAGTGTCATGTTTTTTTTTTATTGCTGAAACAAACAAGAAAAAAAAAAGCCCCACAAAAGTTGTTTTGAAGAATTAGAAGTAACTCAACATCTGAACTATCAGAAACATCTAACTATTATGAGAATAAGATAGCCTTACCATAACCATATTTGAGATATATTCCCAATGCAGTCTAGAAATGTAGGTATATAAGTGTATAATGAATCAATGAAAACATTACTGAAATTACACTGACTTTCTAGTGAATTGGCTCCATCCCTTTAAAACTTAATAGAAATGTAATTTTTCAGTGGTGGGTGGGTTTGGTTTTTTTTTTTTTTTTAAACAAAAAAATCAGTCTGAGGTATTTTTAATTTTTGCCAAAATCTAATGGATAGAATTCCAACGGGAAAATCTGTAATAATTGAATCTCTCTTTTGTTGCTGCTTGTGATGAATTCCTGACTACAGTTAATACAGTCCTGCATACACATGCTCCTTCTCTGCTCTGACAATTCACTGGTTCAGTTACTGCCTGTTATTTTACTTCAGCCTTCTGCCTTCAGTGACAGAATAATGGACCGAGGATCTTATTAGTTGGCTCTGGATGCTGGTAGCTTATACCTCAGTTCAATTTGTCAGCTTTCCTAATCCCTTCTTTCTGATTCATCACATTCGAGACATTCTTAGAGGAATATCATCATTGCTAATACTGTTGCCCTGTTATAAGGCACTAATGAATGGGAATTCTGAGATCATTCAGCTACCTGTCCTGTGTTCTGTGTAATTAAGGTACCAATTCCCCATTTTGTACTGACAACAAATTATAGCTTGTTATTCAGTGGGTAGTTTATTGAATGTGTTCTCATCCTCCAGCAGTGTAAATTAAAGCTGGCATGACTAAATGCTAAAATAAGATTATTCTCAATAGAGCAACATAGGAAGATGGTAAAATTTAATTTCAGAGCAGAGTTTATAGTCCAAAGTTAAAAACAAAGAGGAGGAATAGTTATTGTAACAGTTTGACAAGTTGATACATGGATCAATTCTTCTTAGTCCCAGTTGCTCCATTTTACTTGGAATGACTATGAGGTCATGACAGAAGAAGGTTTGTGTGTAAAGAACTCCTGTTTATTCTCAACCCTATTTAAACAAGGTCATATAAGGTTGTTTGACACTTAAATTCTGGAGAGAGTAGTCAGTGCTTTATTTCTGAGACAGACTTCATTTCTGATCTAGAAATGCACTTTTGATAGGGAAATTTGTTTAGTCTCAAGATGCTTAGCTTTTACTCAATCTCTTGATGCATTTTTTTTTTTCTAGCTTCACAGTGATGCCTACGCACAATCTGGTTTGTCTGAGTCATGTGACATGAAGTGGCACTCGGCATTCTTGGATCTTGATCTAGATTGGCCAGAGGCAGTAATGAATCACTTAAAAATACATTTTATTTATCGTGGTAACTATAGTTAATTGTCATGGTGAATGACTTCTCCTCCACTAGGATTTCCTTCACTTTAGCATTGGGAGAATACGTCAGCAGAAAACACACAAGAAAATAGTTATCAGTTAAGGTTTTTCAAGCAGAAAAGCAAAGATTCTGAATTCTTTAATGGGAAGGAGGTGGTTTAGGAGTTTTGAAAGACAGGAAATTCTGAAGACAAGTTTTTTTTAAATTTTGCATAATAGTTGCATTAACTCTCTTTTTTTTCTCTTGTAGTTGAGTTCTATGTTTTTAAAGTACTTGGAATTTCTAAAGATATTTTCATTTCAACCTAACCCTTTTATTGAGGTTTAATGAAATAATAAATTTGAAGGTCGTTGTGTACACATATCATCATATCTACAGTAGTTCCAGCAGTTGAATAAAACTGAAAGAAAATATCAGACAGAGTTGCACAACCTCTATCCATCTCATGCTGGCATTTCCTCCTGCCTCCTCAGCAACCTTTGGAAGCTTTAGTACAGTCTTTTATAAGGTGATATATGCACATTCCCTTTACCTGCAGCCATCTCTTGCATCTGAAATATTTAGACCTTTGGTTTCTTTTTGGTTGATTGGTTTTTTTGTTTGTTTGTTTTGATTTGGATTGTTGTTTGGTTTTTTTGTTTACCACTGCTTTCACAAATCTAAAACTAAACCAGGTCTGAGAATGCCACATATTTTCTGTCAACAGTGGAAATAATTGACTTAGTTGGACTGATTCCATTTCCCTAATCACAAATGCATGGTATGATTTGCATGCTCAATCATCATAGCCAAAAAGTGCTGTAGTTTGTCATAGAATCGTTTTGGTTGGTAAAAGACCTCTAAGGCCATTGGGTCCAACCATTGACCTAACACCACCATGACCATTAAAGATTCTCTTCCCTTAGAAAGTTATTCACAGTAGTCCTCAAGGGTTGTACTTTTAGTCATAAGGCTTCACTTACAGATTTTTCTGTTACTTTCCAACTTAATTAAATCACACTGCCCCCTTTGGCTTTTGGACCAAAGAAGCACAATTGCATAGTAGGTATTTTGTTGTTGGGCTTGAATATTCCTCTGCGTGAATGGAGCTTTTGGTAAAATACAGGATTGTTTGAATTGGAAAACAACTTTGAGTACAATCATCAACCCAAAACTACCATGGCCATTAAGCCATGTCCCACGCTGCCATTTCTACATGTTTTTGAATGTCTCCAGGGAAGGTGGCTCGACTACTTTCCTGGCTAGCCTGTTCCAACACTTGACCACTCTTTCAGTAAATAAACTTTTCCTGATATCCAATCTAAATCTCCCCTGATGAAAGTTGAGGCCATCTCCTCTCGTCCTGTCAGTACAATACTTCTAGAGTTGTGGTCTGTGGCAGCTGAAAGCAAAATGGGTTGCTTCTTTTTGTACCAAGTGATGAAGAGTAGTTACATTCTGACACTTGGACTTTTTAAAACATGTGCACTGCCTAACTAATACAGTATGAAGTACTGTTTAACGTCTTTGTCAGTGTCATGGGCAGTGAGATCAAGTGCAGCCTCAGCAAGTTTGCTGACAATACCAAGCTGTGTGGTATAATAAACGTACTGGAGGGAAAGGAAGCCATCCAGAGGTACCTTCACAGGCTGGAGAAGTGGGCCAAATCCAACTTCATGAGGTTAGACAAGGCTGAGAGCAAGGTCCTGCACCTGGGTCATGGCAATCATAAGCAAAAGTACAGACTGGGTGACAAGTGGACTGTGAGCAGCCCTGCACAGAAGGATTTGGAGGTGCTGATTGATCAGGTACTTGACACGAGCCAACAATGTTTTGATGTAGTCAGCTATATCCTGGGCTGCATCAAAAGGTGCATGGCCAGCAGGTCAAAGGGGGTGATTCTGCTCCTCTACTCTACTCTTGAGACCCCACATGGAGTATTGCATCCTGCCCTGGAGCCCCCAATACAAGAAGAACATGGATCTGTTGACAAGGCTCAGAAGAGGGCCACAAGGATGGTCAGGGGTCTGGAGCACCTCTCCTATGAGAGCAGGCTGAGTTTGGAGTTGGGTCTGTTCAGCCTGGAGAAGAGAAGTCTCCAGGGAGACCTTATGCTGGCCTTTCAGTAGCTGAAGGGGACCTAGAGAACAGATGGAGAGGGATGTTTTATAAGGGCATCTGATGGTGGAGCAAGGCTTTTTAATCTAGAGCAGGGTGGTTTTACATTAGACATTAGAAATAAGGTCTTTACTATGAGGATGGTGAAGCATTTGAGAGACTAGAACAGGCTGCCCAGAGAAGTGGGTGCCTCATCCCTGGAAGCATTTTAAGACCAGACTGGATGCAGCTTTGAGCAGCCTGGCCTAGTGGAAAATATCCCTGCTAATGGCTGGGATTGGAACTAGATGATCTCTAAGGTCCCTTCTAACTGAAGCCATTCTGTGAGTCTGTGACAGAAAAAAGTCTGTCACTTGTGTCATGAGATTAATTGAACTATTTGATGTGAAGATCAGTTAAATAAAGCCATTCAGGTTTGGTCTTGGTTTATTGTGTGGTGTTTTTTTATTCTTATGGGCAACAGTCCAGTTTCTGTTAAAACATTTCTTAAATGTCACCTTCAGTGACTGTTGTGAATGCAAAAGTTGTTTGGTATTTTCATTGAAAAGCTTCCAAAATGATAGAATGAAACCACCTTTACCAGGTTGAAAGAAGTGCTGTAAGCGTATGGCATACATAATAAAAAGGAAGTTTGCCATCAGTGTTTTCAGAGGATATAAGGTTAGTAAATCAACACAGATACATAAAATACTTACAGAACTGTAATTGATCATTGTCTTCACTTGAACTAAAAATTACTTTGGCTTATGACTCTGAGTTGACATTAAACCTAAAACCAACAGTCTCAGCAAATTGGCCAAAAGAATAGGCTTTGAGAGTAACAATTTTCCAGAAGTCAGGATGATAAAATTTTACTAAACACTGTTCTCCAAGGGTCCAAGTTTTGTTCAGTTTCCAAGTAATTTCAGAGATAACTTAAGGCAATTACAAATATAGCTTCTAACGTTTATGTAGTTATAATGTGTATATGGTAGTGCATTTGCTTAATTTTGTTTGTCCAGAACCAAGTAAAAGTGGTGTCTGGGCCTCGAGTGAAGCTCTCCAAAACTACTACTCCATTACAAGCAATATGGTAAACCTGTATAAAAGTATTTTACTTTGCCTTAAGTTACAGGCAACATTTTTAACATCAAGAAAATGAGTTTGTTTTTGTAGTAGTCTTTAGCTCAGTGCAATAGGAGTTAGTTGCTTGACTGTCAGTATGACCTACAGTAGGAGTAGGACCTATGGAGCTGGCATAGCAGTTCTTTACAGGGCAAGTCCATATGTTTAAGCTGTAGAAACTGGTTTGTATGCTTTTGATCAAAGCTGTTCTGCTCAGTACTTCCTGACTACCAAGTACAGTGATAGATACAGGTGCTTGGTAGACTTAGTGACCTGTTTAGTCCTTTCTGGTGTGATGCCCATTGAAAGCAGAAATTGAAGATGAAGATCATTCATAGGAAAGAATGTAATCTACTGTCACAGGAAAGATGGTAGATTCTACCCTTACTATTCACCTAAGAATCATGCAGAACATGTGCAGTGATACTGATAGAAAATAAAGGTAGATGGTTTTTTTGCAATACTTTGTGAAAGTTGGTTATATTATCACACTTGTTTAGAATTAAGAAAAACACAAGACTGCATATTTGTGTATGGTTTTAGATATTCCAGCTTCCATATATATTAAATTAAAGAGGGTTGTTTTTTTAGCTGTTCGCATAGAAAAGGGCACAACTGGCAATTTTTAGTTGCTGTCAATCTTACAGTATGTTAATGAAACTGTACTGTTGATTCTAGATTATTATATTTGTGTTACAGAGGGGTAATTAGTTGATGTGAGATATCATTTTCAAATATTAATATTGTTTATTAATATTCATTATTCACAACTTTTGCCACCCTGACCACTAATTTTAACAATAATCGTTTCTTTGCATGGTTATGGAAACTTTATACAGATAATAACATAGGATCTGGAAGTAACTAGCAAAAATATGTATCATTAATTGAACTCAGTTGAACTGTAAGATGGTTCCTGTGGTCAATATACCTTTTGCGGTCAATATACCGCTTGCCCACTAGATGGCCTCAGGGATCTCCTTTCTGCCGATGGCGGAATGCAATGGTGAATTACAAAAGGCTTTAACTGTTTACTTGCAAAATTATCTCCAGACTTGCAGGGCTAGTGTGGAGCCCTGCTTCAGACAATATCCAAACACTTTCAGGGAATTCTATTACTGTCTTATCATCCACTGAGACTTCTAATTCTTCCCAGTCTGCTGGGGAAAGGAGACAGACTATCTCTGACCTGGTCCTGGTTTCCTCTGGATGATCTGTGTATCTCCAACACTTCCTGTCTTGACAGAAGACTTTCAGGTGTAGGCAGGATGTCTTGCAATGTGTGGTCTTAGCACAGCTGTCACTCTAGCTCTGCAGGCCGATCATGTGGAGGCATTCAGAGCCTGTTCCTGGTAAACTGGGGGCAGGCAGTTTCCAAGCAGTTCAGGATGTAAGAAGGCAGTAGCAAACAGCAAGCACGGATACAACAGCAGAGAATGTTGTGTCACGTGCTCATCTCCTTTTATCTGTCCAGCCCAAGACTAATGGGCCTTGGGACACAGAATAACCAATCAGAATGGCAGTTAGCCAAGCTTGACCATATTAGGTGAAGCCATAGGCTTGGTTTATCCAAATTTGGGAAAAACACAGGCCTTGCAGGAGGCAGGCACAAGCCAAGTGTGTGTACCTTGTTTACCACAGAATGCAAATAAGTGGGCAAGCCAGAGTCCTTAGACTCAGTGCCTTCAGGTTCTTTGTCCTCTTTCCTGTGGTTGCTTCTCCTCAAAACAGAAGGAGGGAGAGCAGAAAAACATGCCTGGGCAAACCAGGCCATGTATAAGTCTATTTTGGCCTTCTTAGACTTACAACAACAACTCGTCGCTGTGTACCTGGTGGTTTCAATGTTTATCGTAGCTTTTGTGTCACTTTGAAATAGCTTAACTATTTTTTCGCTTAAGTGTGGGTTGTTTTTTTCCCAGTGAAATTGTAACATGAAAAAATCGTTTAAAGTTTCTTCATTGTTAATTTACTATCCTGTGCTTGGTGACCTTCTCTTGCTGCTGTGTTCACAGTGACTTACAGAGTCCTAGCCTTTGATGCAAGTTACATAAAAAATTTGCAGAATGCTACTATTACTAGTTTTTCTTCTTTTATGGTCCTTACCTATCTACATAGAAACTTCACAGAACCTTTCACACAGTGATTTTTCAGTTAATTGTTCTATGACTTTATTGCAAAGCTAGTTCAAGGCTTCTTAGCATTTTTTTTTCTTCGTCTCATTAAAAAAAAAACAACACAGCAGCGTGGAGATCAATTACAAGATGCATTAGTTCCTATCCTTCAATAGACGCTGTCCCAGCCACCCAGACAGTTAATCCTCTGAAAAGCTGTGGGTAGGGTAGTTTTCCACAGTTCTGCCTTGACAAGAGTGGAAGTTGTCTGCTGTCTTAAATAGCTGCTAGCTTTACAGTAAAGTGTACCTGGTTGTCAACCAACATAGATGGCTTTATCTGGCATGTCTGGTTGACTTGCTGAAATTCTGAGACAAAAAAGTATGAGCTTTTTAGACCTGACAATAAATAGAGGGGAAATGGAAGGAGAAATAATTATACTTGGCTCAACATCCTCAGCTTTGGTGGCTCAAATGTGACTAGTCTGGAATAGAAACTTGTCTTTCCACATTGCTGAAATGTCCAGCATTCTCTAAATGTTTTGGAAAACCATTCACATTTTTAATTGGTCTGAGGATCAATACTGGAAAGCCCAATTTTCTTCTTGGGCAAGAGGGTAAAAATCCTGGAGCTACCTGCCTGCCCATCCCTTTGACCCGGAAGATGGTGACACTTGGCAAATGCACCACTTTCCATTGATCTGCCCTTGTTGAACCTTTTTGTCATGGGGGTCTGTTTCTTGCATATAGGGAAAAGTATTACAGAGTCATAGGATGTTAGGAGTTAGAAGGGATCAGAAATCATCTAGTCCAACCCTCTGATGAAACAATCGCCTGGGACAAGCTGCAAAGGCAGGTTTTAAAAGTCTCCAGAGAAAGACTACTGCATCTCTGGGGAGCCTGTTCCATCACCCTTGTGGTAAACTTTCTCCTTGTATTGAGGTGGAACTTCCTGTAGTTCAGATAATAGATGTTATTCCTTCTCCTATCACTGTGCACCACCTAAGAGTCTGTCACCTTCATCTTGACACCCACTGATGTTAAGATCCTCTCTCAGACTTCTCAAAACTAAACTGCTCCAGTTTTCTTCAGTCTTTCTTCCTAGGAGAGATGTTCAAGTTCCCCAGTCATCTTCATAGCTCTCCATGAGACTCTTCAGCAGATGCTTGTCACTCTTGAATTAAGGAGCCCAGAACCGGACATGGTATTGCAGTGTGGTCTCGCCAGGGCGAAGCAGAGGGGGAGGAGAACCTTTTTAGACCTCCTTTTCTTGATGCACCCCAGGATGCTGTTGGCCTTCTTGGCACATTGCTGTCCTATGGGTAATTTACTGTCCACGAGGACTCCAAGGTCTTTCTCCGTGGAACTGCTTTCCAGCAGGATGATCCTTAATGTACTGGTGCCTACAGTTATTCTTCCGCAGGTGCAGGACTCTATCTACACTTGTCCTGACCGAACTTGGTGAGGTTCCCCTTCACTCAGGTCTACAGCCTGTCCAGTTCTCATTTCATGGCAGCACAGTTTGTGGTGTATCAACCACCCCTCCCATTGTACATGTGACACAAAGTGGACTCGGGCAAGACTGTCAAGAGAAATGTTCTTTTCCTCTCCACCTTCTTCTTTGTTTCATTTAAAGCAATTCCTAACTGGGAAGCAAAAGGAGGAAGAAGGACTGGGAGGAGGAAGGTGCTTTCTCTCTTTATTTTTTCTCTTTTTGAGGGGCCACTATTCATTACAGGTAGCTTCTCATTTAAAAATAAATAAATTTGAAGAGGGTAAAGAAGCTTTGGAGTTTTGTTTGCATTTGTTTCTAGCTCACAGTTGCACAAACACTTGGATAATCAGAGACCTAGCTGTATCCTAATGCAGTGAAAGTAAAGGTGTTCTTTGCTCCTGTTCATCTGAGTTACTGTGTGCCACTAGAGGATTCACTCCTATAGGAGGTGCTGTGTGTCAAAAGTTGAACAAGTATCTAAAAACTAACAAAAATTAAGTAGTTAGACTGTGAGGCAGGAAAGCAATCACTTCTGCTTTGTCAAGAGCAGGTTTGGGCAGTAAATTACTGATTTACCACAGTGCTTTTGAAGGCACATTTTTCACTGCAACATTACACCCCACCACACTTTGTCATACAGAAAAATTAGCTGTCTTCATATTTGACACAGAATCCTAACAGCTGCCGTTGCACTAGCAATGTGGGCTTTGAATTGAGCCTGTGCTGGGAGCCTGCTTCCTCCAATGCTCACTGTGTCAGTCTCTTTCCATACAATTTGTGTTGCTGCTGTATGTTACCTTCTGTGAAAAACTGTCTTTTGGTACTGCACCAGAGTTGATGGTGAATGGGAAAGCAAATTTCTATTGATTTGATAAATACAATATAATGTAGCAAATTCTCTGGTATTTCTGTGCACTGTTTTAATGTAAGAATAAGTCTTCATCAGTGTTTCACATTTACCAAAATGGTATCTCGGTAGCATTCTGGACACCTTGTAGGCAGCTGGTGATCTCTGATCTAGACAGCTGTAGAATGGGAAAAAAAAAAACCCAAACATGGCAGCATACAAAGAGTAGAAATATTTGTGGCATCTGCTTGAGCATACTGACTGTCAAAAGGGTAAAACCTGGGGTTATAGAGTCATACATATTGCCCTAGAAGCTGATTTTTTGTTTATGTTCATAGTTAATCGCACTGTGGAATGAGCTTTGACGTAAAATTTCTCATTTTGGTTCACTGCTGACATAGTCAGATAAGGCAGTGAATAAAATTTAATCAGATTATTTCTTATGGTGAAGCAATACTGAAGCATGGGCTAAACTTCCACATTTCCAGTAGATGAGCCAGTATACACTCGCAGGAGCTATGACCTTGCTCAGTAAACTTAAAAGCAACAGTAAATCTAGAAAAATATGACTATAGAAACCCAGAATCATTAAGGCTGGAAAAGCTTGTTAAGATCAAGTCCAACCATAACCCAACTTCCACAATTACTAAAATCTCCTGAAGCGCCACACCTACACCTTGAACACACCTCCATGGGTGGCAGATCCACCACCTCACTGCACAGCCTGTTCAGTCCGTCACCACTCTTTCAGTAAAGAAATTTTTCCTAATATGCACTCTAGACCTCCCCTGGCACAACTTAAGCATATTTCACTAAGGATTCAGAAAGAAGGTAGGTTAAGTAATTTTTCCATGCCAATTTTGTCAGTATATTTTATATTATTTTTTTTTATTTGTCAGTATTTTAAAGCTTTATTATCAGAACCTGTACTTAACATAAAAGGATTCAATGTTTTAATATAAGGGAATGCTTGTGTTTTGAAGGCATTTAACTACTTAATTTTTTTTTCATTGCTGAAAGATAATAGATACATTCCACTTGGATAAACCAAAACCACTTATATATACTGTCAACCTAACCAGACAGCTCAGAAAAGGAATTTGGGGGTCAGAAAGCAAAGGATTTTGTGCTTGCTTTGTCAAATGAATTTTGGAAGTTGAGGAAGATGGTAACTCTTCAACAGGAGACAGTATTTAATGTTTCAGTGCTCTGTTTGGAACAGGTGATGACTTCATATTTGATACTTTTCCTAATACTTGTAACTAATGTTCAATTTGTGCTGTTTAAGCAAATAGAGTTATAGTTGCATAATGAAATTTTGGCAAGTTGAGTTGGGTTTGGGTTTGGTTTTTGGTTTTTTGGTTTGTTGGCGTTTTTTGTTTGGGGTTTTGGTTTTTGTTTTTTTATTTGGGTTTTTTTTTTTGGTTGGTTGGTTTGTTTTGGTGGGGTTTTGGGGTTTTTTAGGATTTTTTTTTTTTGTGTGTGTGTGTTTTTTGTTTGGGTTTTTTTGCCATAATTTGCTACTCCTTAATAACATGTGAGAAAGGAGTAGAAATAGAATCATAGAATCATAGAATGGTAAGGTT